>OZ035884.1:24346851-24898830 GCA_964034835.1 Muscina levida | reverse complement strand
TCAAGTTACATGCCATAATAATTTAATATCGATTTGAAGTTAGTAAGTATTTGTCACGTTGAGCCTAAAAGGTACCAAATTCCTCTATACGATACTTACCAACTTCAAATCAATATTAAATTATTATGGCATGTAACTTGGAAATGGGACTTTGCCCAGAGGTTAAATGTTACTGATTGTCACTCACTTGGGAGTGACCAGAAGCGATTCCTTTGTGGCACTGTCCAAGCAGCTAACTACTTCCGGTCTTAGACCAAGTATTCCCCGGGCAATGACTTTAAACCAACCGCTTAGAAGTTAGCTACAGTTAGAAGGCGAAATGTTGAGTAACCTAATCGGCATGCTACCACCGATGCGTCTTAGGAAGTAGGTAACAGAAGTTACTGAAGCTCAACACAGGCTCCCTTAGTGCGGTGGCCCAATAAGCCACTCTCCTTAAACAAAATTTATTATGAAAACACGGAGAATAGATAAAACAAGAACCGCCCCCCCCCCCCCCAAATGTTGACAACCCCCGCAAACGATATAAGGACCAAGATTTAAGGATATGCACCTGGAACGTCTGAACTCTTTACAGAGATGGTGCCTCTATCCAACTGGCGGATGTCCTCGACAAATACAAGGCTGACATCACCGCCATACAGGAAATTAGAAGGACGGGACAGGGATACACACGACGAAAGAACTGTGACATCTTTTACAGCTGCCATGCAAAAAGACACGAATTTCAATGTGGTTTCATAGTCAGCAAGTGATTTCAACACCTGGTCTCGCGGTTTAATCCTGTAATTGACCGAATAGCCACCATTCGCATCCTGGCGAAATATTTTTACATTACGCTGATTTGTGTACACGCCCGACGGAAGATAAAGACGATGAGATTAAAGATGCATTTCACGAGCGCCTAGAGGAAACATACGACCGCTGCCCTGGCCACGACACTAAAATTGTTCTGGGAGACTTTAATGCAAAAATAGGAAGGGAAGATGTTCTTGGTCCATCGATCGGTAAATTCAGTCTGCATACCGACACGTCAGACAACGGGTTTAGGCTGGTTAGCTTCGCAGCGGGAAGGAACATGGTAGTGAGTGGAACCAGATTCCAGCACAAAGATATCCACAAGGCAACTTGGCTATCCCCCGATCAAAACACCAAAAATCAAATTGATCACGTGGTAATTGATGGCAGGCATGCATCTAGTTTCATGGACGTGCGTGTGATCCGTGGTGCTAATATTGGCTCGGATTATTACCTGGTTGCAGCCAAGGTGCGCAGAAGATTGAGCAGAGCCAAAAACGCACGTTACCAAACACAAAGAAAGCTGGACATCGCGAAGCTGCAAACCCAAGAGATAGCTACTGCCTATTCCAACCAGCTCTCAAAACTTTTACGACACAACGCCTCTACTTCTAACGTGCCCGATACACAGCATATTGCGCATTCCATGTCAACCGCCGCAACAACCGTAGGATATGAAAAGCGGCGCTCAGACGAATCCAGGTACGATGAAGAATGTCGCATAGCGTCTGAGGAACAGGATGCTGCTTATAGGGCAACGCTACAGCCAATTGTAACCCGTGCTCTTAGGGAACGGCATAAGGAGAAAGCAAAACAGGCGAGACAGCTATTTTGGCGAAAAAACGTCAGATGAAGGAACGGGAGAACGAGGATATAGATCGATACAGGGATAGAGGTGAGGCCCGAAAATTTTACCAGAAAGTAAGAGCAAATGGATACGGAAATGGCCTCCCCCCCTCTAAGGAAAATGACGGAAATCTGGTCACGGATACGCAGAGTGTGCTGCACATATGGAGAGAACACTTTCAGCAACTGCTGGTTCCAGAAGGCAGCGTAAAGTTATCACGCCAACTGTCGACGACGGCTTAGATTGCCCACCACCAAGTCAAGCCGTGGTAAGAAGAGCAATATCGCGGCTAAAAAACAACAAAGCAGCCGGTGTCGACAGTCTGCCAGCAAAGTTCTTCAAGTCCGGTGGCGAGGAGCTGATAACGAGCATGCACCAGCTCCTGCGCACGGTTTGGCTTAACGGGTGCATGCCCGACGATTGGAATGTAAGCGTATTATGTCCTGTGCTGAAAATAGGTGATCCAAGTGTGTGCTCCAACTATCGCGGGATCAGCCTTTTACCCATCGCATATAAGGTCCTGTCGAGTGAGCTATGTGAAAGACTAAAGCCAGTGTTATCCAACCTGATCGGGCCTTTTCAGTGTGGCTTTAGACCTGGAAAATCAACAACTGACCAGATTTTAACACTCCGCCAAATCCTGGAAAAGACCCAAGAGAAACAGGTCGACAAGTACCATCTTTACGTCGACTATAAAGCTACCTTCGACAGCCCGATAAGGCAGAAATTACTCGAAGCCATGGCTGAGTTTGGTATTCCAGCGAAGCTGATACGTCTTTGCGGAATGACGCCGACTGATACGAAGTCTTCAGTGAAGATTTGCAAGGACCTTACGGAGCCATTCTGTACCAGACGAAGCCTAAAACAAGGCGACGGCTTGTGATCTCTTCAACATAGTGATGGAGATGATAATGAGAAAAGCTGCAGTAAACACGAGTGGCAATATATTCAACAAAAGCCACATGCTACTCGCGTACGCTGATGACGTAGACATCATCGGTCGAAAACTGTGACTGCAGCCCTCAGGTATACAGAAGGAATCAGCGAAAATAGGTCTAACGGTGAACGAGGACAAAACGAAGTTATTAGTTGCAACGAATAAAGAATCTACTGGTTTGGGAAACTGCGTGAACGTTGACAACTATAATTTCGAGGTGGTAGATAATTTTGTCCGCCATCAACAAAGCAAATAATGTCAGCCTAGAAATCCGGGGAAGAATACTGCTTGCAAATAAATGCTACTACGGACTAAGCAAGCGATTCAATGACAGAGCCCTCTCTCGACAAACAAAACTCCAGCTATACCATACTGGTTCTACCTGTCTTAATGTATGGCTCATAATCCTGGGTTATGACGCAAGCGGATGAAACGGTAAACTCCGTAAAATATATGGGCCCATCATCGTTAACAGAGAGTATCGGCGTCGTTTGAATCATGAGCCGTATGAGCTGTACACTGACATTGACGTGGTCAGACGCATTAAGGTGCAACGGTTGCGTTGGCTAGGTCATGTTGTACGCATGGACGAAAATGCTCAAGCTCGAAAAGTCTTCGAATATGAACTCGATGGACGGCACAGAAGAGGGCGACCAAAACTCCGTTGGAAAGACCAGGTTACTGAGAACCTTACATAACTCGGTGTGACTGGAGAAGAAGCGCAGAAGACCGAGGCGCTTATAATATTTTTCTACGTGCGGTATATAATCCACTGGGATTGCATAGAAGTACCAGCTAAGTAAGTTAGTAACTTGACAAAACGAATGATGCAGAACTTCTTCAATTTGGGGCTACTTTCACGTGCATTTCTCAGATATGAGTCCCAAATCAATAAGCTGAAAAATTTTGTACTCTGTAATATAACTGCAAGAATCATATTTTCCACAAAAAACATCCCTTTGCTTCCTTACTGCTATACCATTGTCCAGACAGTTTTCTTCTTCACACTCAATATTCTTACATAGCTTGGTACACAGCAGCAAACTGTTAGCTGTATCTTCCCCAGTTATATCTACGAAGCTTTCGAACTCGAAGATGACTCTAACCAAGAGTGTTTAGCTTTAACATCAACACACAGAAAAGAAATATCAAAGTTATGACATGTCTGGAATTTCAAATCTACTATTGCCATCATAATCCATTGGCAACAAAAAGCCAACAAAGCCTTGACAAATGCAGGCGCAGCGTAACAGCAGCATCAGCGAGGCGGCAAGAGCACGACAAGTTTTAGAAATGCATTACATTAAACTCGATCCAAAAGATAGTCGTACAAGATATTTTACACAGAGAATCAGACGTGGACGTAGACGTGGACCATAGCCATTGTAACTGAGTGGGTTTACAACTCAGCAGCAACGCACATATAACCAAATACATCAACACCATGTACATATGTAGTTAATATCTTGTGGTAAGTGCTGTGCTGTGCTGTGTGCGCGTTATACATATGTACATACATATCTACCCATGTCTGTCTGTCTGTATGCGTACGTGGGCTACATGAAATTGAAGTGTTAACACATTTATTACTTATTGAGTTGACTTAAAATATCAATTAACACATACGTGATTATGGCCACTTAACACAACGGTTTGTTTAACAAAATTATGTTATGTTGCATTGTGCTGTTGCGCGTTGTGGCCGGGCCGTATAGATTCCTCACCACAATCCACTAGCGGCCAATATGGATGATGGCCGCCGATGATGGTGGTAACCAAATGTATCCGTATCAGATATTGTGTATCTGTAACTCTGAATCGGGCACATAGAGTTGAGGCTTAGTAGTCAGCAGCAATAAGAGGGGCACTGAGGAGGGAGATAGACCGATGAGCAAACACGTTTAGAAAATGTATCTTTAACTTTGGTCTGTTTGTTTTACCATTGTTGGCTGTATAATTATTTAATAACGTTTCGATTAAGAGCACTTTATTTTTGTACTTGCGCTATTATGTGTAAACTTGTTTTCCTGGATTTGCTTTAATGTTTACAGTAGCCAAGCAGCATTCATTGATTTATTTACGAAAATAATTTGAGGTAATCAATAGAATGAGAGAGAGGAAATGGAGCGTATTAAATCTGTACAACACAAAATCAATATGGTATGTATTGAGAAGAACTGGTATTGGTATACGAGTAACAATTATAATATAAATTACATACAAGGCTTGTATGTCAAATTTTAGATCGATGGCTCTTTAACTACGACTGTTATAGTGTGGACAGACAGACGGACACCTTCAAAAAGGGAGTATGAGAGGTGGATGTGGTTTTTATCTGAAGTTGCTCATCTTAGAACTTAAACTTCGCTTAGAGGTTGGAAGCTTGTGTACTAAATTTGAGCTCGATAGCTCTTAACTACGGCTGTAATCGGGGGTAGAGACAGACGGATGTCATGATAAGTTGACTGGATTTTTTGATACTTCCAGTTATGTTTTCACAAAAATTTTTCGATTCTCTTTAAATGTTCCATTACATTATAAATTTGGCGTATTAGACTTTTTTATACTCTTACCACGGAGTGAGGGATAAATTAATTTTGTTCTTCCATTTGTTACGCCAATAAGGAGGCGTGGTAGGTATAACAGTATATTTATAAGGTGGGCCAGAAAAAGTCATGCTATTGGGAGATGCTCTTATTTTTGACCGTTCCGGACATTTTTTTTGTGAGGTTTTTTGAAGTCTCGTGTTTATGTGAACAAGCCCGAGAACCTGGAAGCCCTTAAGGGCAACATTCGTTACGAGTGCGAGAATCTGTCGCCCGAAACTCTCGCCGAAGTGATGAAAAATATCATAAAACGAGCCTGTATGGCAATCAATTGTGACTGCGCCAATTTGGCAAATATCATCTTCTCGACTTAACCAATAAAATTCTAAAGATTCAAAAAGTCAAAAAACAGAATCGAAGTTTTTTATTTAGAAAAAAAATTATAGCCACAACATCAGATGACTTCTTTTGGTCCACCTTGTAGACTATAAAAATTTTATTACAATCGGTTCAATAACATGACCTACGTAACGACTTTTTAAAAAGAGGTGTGACACATCCCATTTCCCAGCGACACGTAATTCAAATATAGATAACCAAAAAACAGAATCGAAGTTTTTCATTTAGAAAAAAAATTAGAGTTAAACAACATCGGATGACTTCTTTTGGCCCACCTTGTATAAATGATCAGCATCGAAATCTAAGTCGATTTAAATCTGTCCGTCCCCGCGATCTCACCCGTAGTTAAGAGATATTGAGCCGAAATTTGGAAAAAAAAGCTTATATCCTTAAAGTAACGTCCACCTTTGATAAAAAAAAACTGCCCTTCTTTTGCGGTAAAAAGTTTATTTCAAAGATTTTGCCCTCCTTCCATGGTCTTGAAATTTTTCTATATTTATAAAATTTTGACACTTCGAAAAAATGAAAAAAATGTTTGTGTTAATGTATCTTTCGATACTTTGGTTAAACCGAAAAGATTTTTTTATTGTTGATATTATTGGTCAATTCATTGTCACGCACTAGGATGATGCGTTTCGAACTCCATGACGAGGATATACAAGAGGAAAAGTCTTTTTAATAAGTGAAATCAGATTCCAGAAAGAGGACATTACTCAATCAGAATACCAAAAATCTGATAAATTATGTGGCTGGTCTGTGTATGTAAAATTTTTTCTATCACCCTTCAGTGTAGTGGCTTGATTTCAAACTAATTGCCTTTAAACCTTAATTTCAAATCTAACTTCTCTTGGCATTTGAAATATTAAATCCATTCCATTATGATATTTTTGAAATTAAAAACTCAAACAAATTTATGACAAGGTAATACTATAAGATAAAGCAAAAGGCGTGACACCAAATGATTTCTTTAATTCGAATTGGGAAAACAACAAAAAACTTAAAAATTTCTCTTTTTCCTCAAATTAAAGCAGAAAAACTGAAATCTTAATGTAATTTTAATCAGGGTGTATATGATAGAAACCTCTCACATGATACTATAATGACTAAGATGGCACAGTAAAAAGACGATGCTAGTCTAAAGATGATGACGTTTTTTCCAAATGCCATTAAGGTTCATATCATATTTATGTACCAATAATGCCTTAACACATAACCAACAATGTCTTCTTTTTCCAACTATCACATAAGACATTAGGCATTTATATATATGTACAGAGCTATAGCAACATTATGAGCTCAAATGTATCTAACGAATGCTATTGGCTTCATTAGACACATTATCAGACAACAACAACACGAAATGCGTTACCAAAATTGAGGGCTCATATATCGTCGTCGTGTGGTGTTCTTCATTTTGTATCTGTTCGTCTTATATGCAGCTCATATGGTCTTAGAAATTGTTAAAGGTTTGAAAATGATACGAGTATGAACCCAAAATCTAAATCGAGTTTTTGTATTTGGTTTTGGGTTTGGTGTTGGGGTGCTATAGTGATAAATTGTTTTAATTTGTTTTATATGTTGGTGTCGGTCGGTGTTATGTGTTATGTGTTACTTCTACGATCATCATCTTGGTCGTCTGTGACTACGACGACTCCATAGTTAATAAGCCCCTTTTCCATTGGTTTTATGGCCGTAAATTACTTTTTGTTGTTTGGTGTTTTTGTTGCTGCCTTCCATGTTATTTTGTGTGTAGCTTGGCCTTAATGTGATTGTTTTTTTTTTTTTTGCTCTCTCTCTTATTCTGTCTTATATGAGTAGTTAATTTTTCTCTTGTGTGTGTGTGTGTGTGTGAATTTTTATTCCAAAGATAGAGCAAAAGTAGCAACTTTGATCTTTTTTTAATTTCTGATCTTAAATTTCATGTTCTATGGAATCATCAGACACCACCACCACCGTCAGTTAAAATGGAGAAGACAAAAACTCGTTATCACTTAAGCATATTTCCCTGTCCCAATGGCCGACCGGCCAAGCGATCCTCAGCCATGGACGGAAATTATAAAATGTTATAATAATAAAAAGAGCTTTGTAATCATTTGGAGTTAATTGGATATAATTTCGAAGCCAATGCCTAACAGTGGTCTAGGTTTTGTATTACAGTTGCTCGATGCCTTCTTTAGGCGGCCAGAGGATGGGGTTGATCACGACTCTGATGATGGCCTGGGTGATGGCTGCTGATGGTGCCGGTGATTTTGTGTAAACAGAAATTTCATTATAATTACTCTATAAAATTATCTACTTAATGTGATTACTAAGAAATGTCACCTCGTTTCGAGTTTTCATTAAATGGTGATACAAAAAAATGAATAATTTCAAAATAATGGAGATCACATTACAACAGGTGAATGGTAAAGAAAAAAGTAGAAATGAAGTTTCCAAATAAAATTTTTGAAATAAATTTCTAAAACATTTTAAACATATGGTTTTAGCTCTCATCTTATTCAGAATGGAGACACCTAAAAAAATAAAAGAAATTTGGTTTCCCGAGAAACCGTTTTTTCTTAACTTCCTGTTAATCAAGATTTATGTAACACTTTAACATATGAAACTATTTGTCTTTTCATTGACTTAATAGAAAAAAAAATATTTTTCCGGCATTTATACAATTATATTTTCCTATTTTAATACGAATAAAGTTCATGTCTTAAGTCTTTTGTATCGATGCGTTACATTTTCTAATACACCAACAAAATGTCTTAATAAGTTATTTAAATTTACGATTTAAAAAAATTTATAATTTTTAATTTTTTTATTTTTTAAGAACTTTTTCAAATTTAAGATTTATTATTTAAAAATAAAAACGTTTGTTATGTAAAAATTTGCTTCTTTTTATATTTTTAATTTTTTTTTTAAATTTTTAATTTTTTTTTATTTTTATATTTTTATATTTTTATATTTTTATATTTTTATATTTTTATATTTTTATATTTTTATATTTTTATATTTTTATATTTTTATATTTTTATATTTTTATATTTTTATATTTTTATATTTTTATATTCTTATATTTTTATATTTCTATATTTCTATATTTTTATATTTTTATATTTTTATATTTTTATATTTTTATATTTTTATATTTTTATATTTTTATATTTTTATATTTTTATATTTTTATATTTTTATATTTTTATATTTTTATATTTTTATATTTTTATATTTTTATATTTTTATATTTTTATATTTTTATATTTTTATATTTTTTTATTTTTATATTTTTAGATTTTTATATTTTTATATTTTTATATTTTTATATTTCTATATTTTTATATTTTTATATTTTTATATTTTTATATTTTTATATTTTTATATTTTTATATTTTTATAATTTTTTATTTTTATATTTTTATATTTTTATATTTTTATATTTTTATATTTTTATATTTTTATATTTTTATATTTTTATATTTTTATATTTTTATATTTTTATATTTTTATATTTTTATATTTTTATATTTTTATATTTTTATATATTTATATTTTTATATTTTTATATTTTGATATTTTTATATTTTTATATTTTTATATTTTTATATTTTTATATTTTTATATTTTTATATTTTTATATTTTTATATTTTTATATTTTTATATTTTTATATTTTTATATTTTTATATTTTTATATTTTTATATTTTTAAATTTTTATATTTTTATATTTTTATATTTTTATATTTTTATATTTTTATATTTTTATATTTGTATATTTTTATATTTTTATATTTATATTTTTATATTTTCAAATTTTTAAAATTAAAAATTAAAAATTAAAAATTAAAAATTAAAATTTAAAAATCCTGGTTACGTGGATATGAGGGCAACTTTAGAGCCCTGCAGGACTGTGACGTTGAACACGTTGAACTTTGCCCTATATCTACCTATAAGAATACTATCGGAAATCTAATGTTTGGAACCGCAAACAACAGATGGAAGAAAGAGGAAACCTGTAGAAAGGCCAAAAAGACATGGCTTGAACAAAACCCGAAGCGTACGTCGTACCTGGTATATCTTGAAAGGACCAAATAGGAAAAAGTATTACCTTCCTGACGGGACATGAACCTATAGGCAGACATGCGAACAGAATGAAATTCGCAACAAAAGGGGAAGGAATCTACTGTGAGAATAACAGTAGTGAACCATCTTCCGATCATATTATAACCCTTCTTAAATGGTATAGAGGAACTGGCATCCTTCGATATCGAAGGGATCAGTAGCTTTTGCAAATCATCAACTGGACAGATTGGATCGAAACTCCGGATTCTCAATCTACAACTGGCAATGCGATCAAGAACCGCACGCACTGATAGCATAGGTTGAAGGGATGACACAAATGCCCAACAGGTGTCACAATGGGGCCATAGGGACCTAAGTGGTCTCCTCTACGAAGGAGATGCCTGCATACCAACCAACCAACCAAGGTTATTATCTTCGGCTATGCCGAAGCTGAGACATCCTTCACTTATTTACACTACAACTATATTTTGTTCAACTTTGTGCCGCTTAAAAGGTGAGATGCATGAGTGGTGGACGTAACTTTTAGCCTTTCACATTCACTTTTTATCAATAATTTTTTTATTGAAGTATCAAACATTGAGAATATTTTATAACACCTGAGAATATTGTTAAGCGATTTTTAACCCCCAAAAAGGGGAAGTTTTGTATGAGATGTTAGAGTAATTTTTGTTCGATTTTACTCATCTCAGAACTTAACCACCGCTTAGAGGATAGAAGTTTGTACACCAAATTTCAGCTTGGTAGCTCTGAAATTAAGGCTGTAATCGCAGGGACATACGGACACTCCTAAACGGGACAGACAGACGGACACCCTCCAAAAAGAGTGTATATGTATGTAGGTGGGAGTAGTTTTAGTCCCATTGTGCTCGATTCAGAACTTAACCTAAGATTGAGGATTATAGGCCTGCATACCTAACTTTTGCTAGATATCTCTTAAACTACGGACAGTGATAGCGAGAACAGACAGACGGACACCCTCAAAAAGACAGAGTTTGAATGGGAGGTTGGAGTGGTTTTTGTCTAATCTTGCTCATCTTCGAACGTAACCTCCGCTAAGAGGATGAAAGCTTGTATCAATGTCAATGTCAGCTCGACAGCTCATAAACTACGACAGTAATCGCGGGGGCAGACTGACACCACAAAAAGGTGAAGTTTGTATGGGAGATGGGAGTTGTTTTAGTCCCATCTTGCTTATTTTAAAACTTAACCTCCGCTTAGAGAATATAACCTCAAAAACAGATTAGAAATATAAATTTTTGCTCATTAGTTCTTCAAACACGGCTGTAATCGCGGGGACAGTTGGACGGACACCCCCAAAAAGAGGAAGTTTGTATGGGCGCTGGAAGTAGTTTTGTCTGATTTTGCTCATCTTAGAACTTAACCTCCTCTTAGAGGAGATTAGAAAATAAAAGAAGAAGATAGAGAAAATTGCATATAAAATTTCAGCTCGATTTATCTTAAACTATGACTGCAAAATCGGGGACTGACTGACGGACAAGTTAGGGAGAGTTAGTAAGGGAGATGTTATTAGTTCTTGTCCCATTTTTTCATCTTAAAACTTTACCCCCGGTTAAAGAGTAGAAGCTTGTATGACAAAATTAAAGCTCGATAGATCTTAAAATACGCAGGGACTTAAAAAGAAACTTAATTTCCCTTCTCGCGTTGTTGTAAATTAACACACTTTCTATTTTTAGATTCACAACTAACGGCACCTACTTGTTTATCGACGAATGCGAACGTCACTGTTTGAGAAGCTCTTACTAGACACGCCGATTGACTCGACACTAATACTGCGAAGTTGCTGTCGACAACATTCGAGGGGAGCCGACAAAGAAATAAAAATTTATTTATTTTTTTTTCTTTTAAGATGACTGGAGCCTGGAGTTGAACCTGTGATCTCCCACATGGTAGTCGCGTGTTCCAACCACTATGCCACGGCCGGTCCCAAGGGACAGTCGGTCAAAAAGGCAGTTTGTGTGGGAGTAGTTTTTGACCTATCTTGCTCATCTTGATAACTCTCAATCAACGACTGTAATCAAAGAGCCGATTTTTGACCTATTTTTCTTGTCTTATAACTTAAACTCCGCTTAGAGGTTAGAAGCTTGCACAGAAAATTTCTATATATCTCTGAAATTACGGTTATTCTCGTGGGGACAGACGGACGGACATCTTTAAATCGACTCAGAATTTGACGCTGATAATTTGTATTTATATATTGTCATACCAATCACCTTCTTACGGGCGTTACAAATGGAAGAACAAGCTGAATATAGCCTTCGGTCCGTGGTGCGCCTGGTGAAAGGTTTAAAAATAACGGTCTGCTTATCTTAAATCTAAAAACTTAAACATAATTAACTTTTTCTATTTGATTGAAAAATTGCTATCACTGTGGCATCTACCACTTACTAAAGACACTGGCGTTACCATGTTCGTGTCTTAAATCTTTCGTTTTTATTCCACTAATACTCCTTCATCATCATATCTTCTGCTATTTCCACACGTTTTTGTAAAAATATATCTATAAGATGTTTTTTTCTATATACTTGGCTAACACTTTGATTAATTATGATCTATTAATTAATGTATTTGCACGCAATTATCACGGACACTCAGAGGTTTAAGAGAAAACCTTAAGAAAAAAAAAACAATACTGACATTATAATCGTAAAATTATTTAAATTAATTTGTTGTATTGCTGCTTATGCTGCCAGATTATAAAAACAAACACAACACAGCACAACACTAATCTTCTCAATTTTGAAACTATCAATCAAAATTATACATACACAATTAATATGTCTGTTTTTTTTAGCTTTTGTTGGTGCTTTAAGTTTAAACTTAATCGTGCTACAGTAGTTTATTTAAACAAATTTGTTTAGTCGATATCTATTTTTTGGTTTCAGTTTTTACAAAATAAATGACAACTCAGTAATGGTTATAATTTGTTAAACATATGGCTTGTGCCTTTGAATCATTAATTTGCGCTATCAGATACATATCATTTATAACGATTATGTGTTTAGCGATTGTTTAGTTTTGTTTGCTGGCGATTTCCTAGACAATATTATGATTTTATGCAAATTATCTTAGAACGATTTTAATTGTTAAGTGATGAATTAATTTTAAAAACTTAAGACAGATTTACGAAAATTGTGTGGTCTTGTTAACGGAGGTGCTGTATAAGTTCTGTGATGGTTCTATACTTAATTACTATAGCTCCGACTTTGCTTTTCTCAGAAAATTTAAGCAGTGTATTAACCTTATGGTGATCTACCATAACCCGATATATAATCTAGATTAGTTAAGTAATACTCTGTTAGCCAACATTGTTATAATCCCAATGTAATCTTCACACATTTTCCAAGAATTTTCTTAACCACAACTAATTAAATTAGCCGCAGACTGACAAGCAAATGCAATATTTACAAAACATAAGGATATCTTAGACAAACACAATCGTTTACACAATCTTAAAGGAAGGCCTTTGAAAACGCCACAAGGTGTCTTTATTCAGCCTTTCTTAAGGCAAAACCACATAAGCCACAATGAAATCGCAACGAATCCTTAAAGGCAAAACCGTGTAAAGTTTGTAAACAAAACAAAAATATGATGTCGGCGTAAATAATTTGCCAAAGTCAGTGACCATTGTCCGAAATTGCCTTTTTGTATTTGTTATACATTGCCAGCCTCCTCAACAAGCAGAGGCTAACATCTCCTTCTCAAAGGATCATAAAATGTAAGAAAATCTTTAAATTCGATTAAACCGCAAAGCATGAAAGACATAAAACCAAATGCTTACAAGGATTTACGAGGATAACAAACACTCTACCACATGCACACAGTCGTCCCGTCTTCAGAGTCTTGCTAGCAAGGACTGTAAGCCATAAAACATGAACTAATTGTTATATGCCCTCATAGACAACCCACACTAACAAGCCGGCCCGGAAGAAGGCAACATTTGTTACACTATTTCACAAGCGATTGCAAGTGTATAACTCTGCACACAGTCGGCGGTCATCAAGGATATCTATGACTGTGAGTTTTGTTTGGTTGTTTGTTTTGTGCTGCCAGGATATCTTTGTAAATGATTTTGCGGTTTTGACACACAGTTGGTGTTTGTGAAGGGTAACCAAGATTTTACATATGTAGCCAATAGACAGAAAACTCTAAATTGCTAAAGATCTAACTGAAGGTTAGACGTACCTCAAGAACACACTGGAAATTAGCAACACTCGCCAGCGATGCGACAGAATACTATACCACTGTCGTTTATCTATGCTACACCACAGGATGCTATTATCTGCATGCAGAAGCAGTTGTTAACAGTAGTTGTGAATTACTTTACTCTCATCGTCTGCAGCCAAAGGAACCTTGAAGGCAACTTGGCAACTTTTCGACCTTGACTTTCTTTAACATTTGTATGGGGGACAAGAAAAGAAATAAAGGATAATTTTTGCCAAAGTCCAGTTTGACCCTGAATTAATAGGAAATTATTAATGAAAATTAGGTGTAACAACATTAACTACACATTTAAGCAATTCCTTGGGAAAATACTGTGAGAGCAGCGTTTTTTCCTTGGAGTATACAATTTTGGTAACCTTGACCAAGGAGTCAACTGAAACTTTATGCCATCGTCGTGTGTCAGTAGTTATTGGAGTTTTCAAGGATAACGGAGTATAGCAGTTTTGGGTGGCCTTTAGGGGTCACGGTAGCATTTGTTTACTCTCTCTCCCTATGGATTTTTGTAATTTTGAAACCTTGACTACTATTATTAATTGAATTGAGCGTCGTGTGTCAGATTTTATGGGAGTCTTCAAGGATAACGATTGATTGCCAAAGCATTAAAAGCTACAGTAGCGTTTGTTTACAGTTAAGAGATATTTTATGAAACCTTGACTAGTGTCATTCTAAATATAAAGGCAGTCGTGTGTCAGTGACTATTGGGGGTTTCAAGGTCCTTTCAAGGAGTTTTCATCATCGTATGTTTTAGTATGAGAAGGTAATAAGTAGTAAGTTAGTATTTAGAAATATTAACAAAAAATCAGTGAACTCAATTTCCAATCTTTCCCCGTGCATTGCTAATAAACTTTAAAATAATGTTAATTTCCCGTTGAACCCTATGAATGAGGTATGGAATAGCTTCGCACGTTAGTTAACACGCTTTCTATTTTTAAACTCACATAAAGACACCTCCACTTTATAGACGAATGCGAATATCCTCTGTCCAAGAAACTTTTATTTGACATGCCGATTGACTCGACATTATAATATTAAGTTGCTGTTAACAACATCAAGGAGGCCACGAATGAAAGAAACTGTAGATGACTTAGACGGAAATTGATCTTTAGACGTCCTGCATAATACAACGTTTTCCGTTAAGGATTCGTTGCGATGTCTTTGTGGCTTATGTGGTTTTGACTAAGAAAGGCTGAAAGACACCTGGTGGCGTTTTCAAAGGTATTTCATTAATAATGTGTAAAAGATTTCTTAATGTTTCGTAAATTATTTTAAAATTTTTAAAATTTTTAAAATTTTAAAATATTGAAAATATTAAAAATATTGAAAATATTAAAAATATTAAAAATATTAAAAATATCAAAAAATATCAAAAATATCAAATATAATAAAAATATTAAAAATATTAAAAATATCAAAAATATCAAAAATATCAAAAATATCAAAAATATCAAAAATATCAAAAATATCAAAAATATCAAAAATATCAAAAATATCAAAAATATCAAAAATATTAAAAATATAAAAAATATAAAAATTATTAAAAATTATTAAAAATATTAAAAATATAAAAAAAATTAAATATATTAATAATATTAAAAATATTACAAATGTTAGAAATATTAGTAGAAACAAATCTTTTCAATAATATTGAATTAATAATATTGTAATTAATATTATAACAATAAATAACCACAAACGAATGGTTCAAAAATATCAAATATATCAAATATTAATATATTCAATTATCAAAAATATCAAAAATATCAAAAATATCAAAAATATCAAAAATATCAAAAATATCAAAAATATCAAAAATATCAAAAATATCAAAAATATCAAAAATATCAAAAATATCAAAAATATCAAAAATATCAAAAATATCAAAAATATCAAAAATATCAAAAATATCAAAAATGTCAAAAATATCAACAAAAAAATATTAAAAATATCAAAAAAATATCAAAATATCAAAAATATCAAAAATATCAAAAATATCAAAAATATCAAAAATATCAAAAATATTAAAAATTATTAAAAATATCAAAAATATCAAAAATATCAAAAATATCAAAAATATCAAAAATATCAAAAATATCAAAAATATCAAAAATATCAAAAATATCAAAAATATCAAAAATATCAAAAATATCAAAAATATCAAAAATATCAAAAATATCAAAAATATCAAAAATATCAAAAATATCAAATATATCAAAAATATCAAAAATATCAAAAATATCAAAAATATCAAAAATATCAAAAATATCAAAAATATCAAAAATATCAAAAATATCAAAAATATCAAAAATATCAAAAATATCAAAAATATCAAAAATATCAAAAATATCAAAAATATCAAAAATATCAAAAATATCAAAAATATCAAAAATGTCAAAAATATCAACAAAAAAATATTAAAAATATCAAAAAAATATCAAAATATCAAAAATATCAAAAATATCAAAAATATCAAAAATATCAAAAATATTAAAAATTATTAAAAATATCAAAAATATCAAAAATATCAAAAATATCAAAAATATCAAAAATATGAAAAATATCAAAAATATCAAAAATATCAAAAATATCAAAAATATCAAAAATATCAAAAATATCAAAAATATCAAAAATATCAAAAATATCAAAAATATCAAATATATCAAAAATATCAAAAATATCAAAAATATCAAAAATATCAAAAATATCAAAAATATCAAAAATATCAAAAATATCAAAAATATCAAAAATATCAAAAATATCAAAAATATCAAAAATATCAAAAATATCAAAAATATCAAAAATATCAAAAATATCAAAAATATCAAAAATATCAAAAATATCAAAAATATCAAAAATATCAAAAATATCAAAAATATCAAAAATATCAAAAATATCAAAAATATCAAAAATATCAAAAATATCAAAAATATCAAAAATATCAAAAATATCAAAAATATCAAAAATATCAAAAATATCAAAAATATCAAAAATATCAAAAATATCAAAAATATCAAAAATATCAAAAATATCAAAAATATCAAAAATATCAAAAATATCAAAAATATCAAAAATATCAAAAATATCAAAAATATCAAAAATATCAAAAATATCAAAAATATCAAAAATATCAAAAATGTCAAAAATATCAACAAAAAAAAATTAAAAATATCAAAAAAATATCAAAATATCAAAAATATCAAAAATATTAAAAATTATTAAATATATCAAAAATATCAAAAATATCAAAAATATCAAAAATATCAAAAATATCAAAAATATCAAAAATATCAAAAATATCAAAAATATCAAAAATATCAAAAATATCAACAAAAAAAAATTAAAAATATCAAAAATATCAAAAATATCAAAAAAATTTCAAAAATATCAAAAATATCAAAAATATCAAAAATATCAAAAATATCAAAAATATCAAAAATATCAAAAATATCAAAATTATCAAAAATATCAAAAATATCAGAAATATTAAAAATATTAATAATATCAGAAATATCAAAAATATTAAAAATATCTAAAATATCTAAAATATCTAAAATATCAAAAATATCAAAAATATCAAAAATATCAAAAATATCAAAAATATCAAAAATATTAAAAATATCAAAAATATCAAAAATATCAAAAATATCAAAAATATCAAAAATATCAAAAATATCAAAAATATCAAAAATATCAAAAATATCAAAAATATCAAAAATACCAAAAATATCCAAAATATCAAAAATATTAAAAAACATCAAAAATATCAAAAATATCAAAAATATCAAAAATATCAAAAATATCAAAAATATCAAAAATATCAAAAATATCAAAAATATCAAAAATATCAAAAATATCAAAAATATCAAAAATATCAAAAATATCAAAAATATCAAAAATATCAAAAATATCAAAAATATCAAAAATATCAAAAATATCAAAAATATCAAAAATATCAAAAATATCAAAAATATCAAAAATATCAAAAATATCAAAAATATCAAAAATATCAAAAATATCAAAAATATCAAAAATATCAAAAATATCAAAAATATCAAAAATATCAAAAATATTACAAATATCAAAAATATCACAAATACCAAAAATATCAAAAATATCCAAAATATCACAAATGTATCTGAAATATCACAAATACCAAAAATATCCAAAATATCAAAAATATTAAAAAACATCAAAAGTATCAAAAATATCAAAAATATCAAAAATATCAAAAATATCAAAAATATCAAAAATATCAAAAATATCAAAAATATCAAAAATATCAAAAATATCAAAAATATCAAAAATGTCAAAAATATCAAAAATATCAAAAATATCAAAAATATCAAAAATATCAAAAATATCAAAAATATCAAAAATATCAAAAATATCAAAAATATCAAAAATATCAAAAATATCAAAAATATCAAAAATATCAAAAATATCAAAAATATCAAAAATATCAAAAATATCAAAAATATAAAAAAATATTAAAACGTATTAAAAATATTAGAAATATTAGAAATATTAATACAAACAAATCTTTTCAGTAAAATTGGAACCACAAACCAATGTTATAAATTAATCTCTTCAACACCATCGCAAGTTTGTTGCTTAAGTCTTTTTATCAATATAAAATCTAACAAAATGCAAGTTCGTTTCTTAAGTCTTTTGTACAACTTCCATGCTCCTAGTGAAAATATTTAATTAATACGAATTAATACGAAATTCTTTCTTACTTTACTTCACCTCCCGCACACACACACACACACACTTTTCAACTTTCAATGCAAATTTTACAAATTCCTCTTTAAACAAATGAATGAAGCAAAAACCCACACACAACTTTTATTTTCACTTAACAATTAAGTTAAATTTCTATATTCAAACTATTAAAAATACATTGACTCTTCATTTGGCTAAATATAGTTGTAAAACTATTTTAACTACTTTAACAAATTAAGTTTCATTTCAAATATGTATTTGGTGTTTGGTTTGGCAAATTAACTAAAACCACAATTAAGTGAAACGCTATCGAAAGGTAGCAGGCGGCAGCCGCTGAAACTCTGACACAAAATAAAACAACACATTAGTCGTCTCGTAAAGTCTTAATAGGTTTCGAAACTTAAATATAGACAAAACCAATAAAACAATCAAAGCAAAGAGATATAACATTGTGTACACTGAAAAAAAAATTGGATTGTGATTAGGGTATGATTATAATTTTAATATATATACTTTGAGGACACAATCCATTGGGTCTGGTACTTTTTAAGTATTGTGAATGAGTCAATCACTGTAGAGATTGGAGGTGGGAAAAAATAAATTACAAGATAATTGCGACCTGATAAGATTAACGATTCATATATTTTAAAATTTTATATTTTTAATATATATAACAATTTTAATAGTTACAGTATTTTGAACTTATTAATATTTTCAAAAATTTTTAATATTCTGAATATTTTTATAGTCTGCATTGTGCATTGATTCAATTAAATTCCAAAATATTTATTGTTAAAAACAAATCAAATTCTTCGCATACTTTTAAATTTTAATAACATTTTTTCTCTGCGTATTAAACAAAAAAACACTTAACCAATCAATACAACATAACAAACATGTGTTCATATCAGCGTAACAAAGTTATATTCACATATATATTATAATTCATTTCTATTTAACAAGATGAGTTTATTTGCTATAAACTTCCTTTCCAGTTTGATCTTCTCTAAAGTGGGCAAATTAATTTTTTAACATATTTGGCAGCCTTAACAAATTTATTTTAACAACAACTGTTAAGAAACCACAGAAAAAAAGCAACAAAACACAAAATTAATTAAAGCTCAAATAATAAACAAAACTAGGCAAGTGATCAACACAAACATGTCTATCTATCGGTATAACAAAAACTCATACTTGAAACAAATTCTTATAGCAATATTTTTCTGGTGCTGCTGCCTGGTGCTGGTGCTACAGCTGATGGTGGTGGTATAATCACAAAAACGTCAACAAGTTCATTAACTCTTTAACCCGCGTTAACACTTAAGGGGCCACACTCCGATCCAGGCGTACAATGCTAACAACCATATAGACCAAGTATCGATTTTGGCCACTTTGCCGAGGAGAGCAGAGTAATACCGACCACAAAAAAAATTTCTATGTAATAAATAAATCCACCAAGAATTAAATGATAAATGATGTATAAAGTTTTCGACCAACGCTTTGGTGCGTGTGAGGGCCGCAACAAAAGGTTCAATAATTCCATTTACCATAAGTCGGCCGGCTTACTTAGCCAGCTCCATAACTAAACCAAGTTACCAAGTATCGTGGCGTTGTAGTCTGGGCGCATTTATGAATTTTTATCCACTTAACTTGAAAATAGCCTTTGGCTTTCAGAGCTGGAGTTCGGTGTTGTGTGTAGACTACAACAATATGTACATATTTTGTATATACGTATCATAGTTATGTGTTAAAGGAATATGGATAGTTAAGGCATCGTCGAAGGTGGTTATGAAAGTAAAGAGTTGACATAAAATTTGGAATGTCTGTGCCAAAATATTAAATAATATATAATAAATAATATCAAAAATATTAAAAATAGTAATAATATTAAAAATGGTAAAAATATGAAATATATTACAAATATTTAATATACAAAATATTCAAAATGTTCAAAATTTTAACAATATAACAAAATTTAAACTTATTAAAAATATTTACAATATGTATTAGAAATTATTATTTTTAGAAATTAAAAGTTTAAAATATTAAAAATATTAAAAATATTAAAAATCTTCTTGTTTGTTTTAATCGATCTGTACAGAAATATGAATATGTTTTTCATTGTTCGGTTTGAGATCTAAAAAAAAAAAAATATTAAAAATATTAAAATTATTAAAAATATTAAAAATATTAAAAATATTAAAAATATTGACAATATTAAAAATATTAAAAACATTAATAATATTAAACACATTAATTATTATTATTATTATTATTATTAGCCTTTAAAACAACTTGACACATATATATATTTATATCTTAGTGCCTAAGTCAGAGGCCGAAATGATCAAAGATTTCCATTCGCTTCGATCTTGTGCGCACCGTCTCCAGTCAGTCCTACCAAGCAGCGTCAGTGATTCCTCCACCTGGTCCTTCCAACGTAGTCGCGGTCTCCCTCTTTTGCGCCGTCCTTCGAGGTCTTGATAGAATACCTTTCGCGCTGGAGTTTCCTCATCCATTCTCACGACATGGCCTAGCCAGCGTAATCGTTGCACTTTGATCCGCTTGACGACATCAATGTCGTGGTATAACTCGTACAGCTCATGGTTCATCCGAATCCTAAACTCGCCGTTTACGCAAATGGGTCCATATATTTTGCGGAGTATTTTTCTCTCAAACACCGCCAGATGAGCTGCATCTGCCTGTGTAAGCACCCAAGATTCGGAGGCGTACAACAGGACCGGTAAAATTAGTACCTGGTACAGCTGGACTTTGGTAGTTCGAGATAGGGTGGTGTTTATAAAGTGCTCGCGTAGTCCAAAGAAACACCTGTTAGCAAGCACTATTCTCCGTTTTATTTCGAGGCTGACACTGTTGTTCTTGTTCATGGCGGATCCAAGGTAGATAAATTCATCCACTACCTCAAAGCAATAGTTTTCAACGTTCACGCTGCGTCCCCAACGGGTGGACACTTTGTTCGATGATACCATTAACTTCGTCTTGTCCTCATTCACTGCCAAACCCATTTTCGCTGACTCCCTTTCGACTGATGTAAAAACAGCTGTTACCTCTCGCATCGTTCGACCGATAATGTCGATATCATCGGCATATGCGAGCAGCATGTGGCTCTTATTAAATATGGTGCCAGACATGTTAACCGCTGCTTTCCTTAACACCTTCTCCATCACTATGTTGAACAGCATACATGACAAACCGTCACCCTGTCTAAGACCTCTCGTCGTATCGAATGGTGCAGATAGATCCTTGCCAATCCGAACAGAGGATTTGGTATTCGTAAGGGTACACCGGCAGAGACGAATAATCTTCGCAGGAATACCGAACTCAGACATGGCTTCGTATAGTCGATGCCTGATGGGACTATCGAAGGCAGCTTTGTAATCGACAAAGAGGTGGTAAGTGTCGATTTGCTTCTCATGGGTTTTCTCAAGAATCTGCCGTAGTGTAAATATCTGATCCGTCGTGGATTTGCCTGGTCTAAAGCCGCACTGATAAGGTCCAATCAGGTTTTCCACAATTGGCTTTAGACGTTCACACAGTATGCTAGACAGGACCTTATACGCAATGGGTAAGAGGCTAATTCCACGATAGTTTTTACACTCACTACGGTCACCTTTTTTGTAGATTGGACATAGCACACTGAGATTCCAATCCTCTGGCATGCTCTCCTGGAGCCAAATGTTCTCTATGAGCTGTTGCATGCTTAAAACAAGCTCATCTCCACCCGCCTTAAACAACTCAGCTGGAAGACCATCAGCCCCAGCGGCCTTGTTGTTCTTTAGGCGGGATATGGCAGTTGTTATCTCAGCTTGGCTCGGAGGTGGACACTCAATGTTATCATCTTGGATTGGTGCACAGTCTTCATCAGCCGAGTTTTCACACATCAATAGGCTGCAGAAGTGATCTTTATATATTCTCAGTACGCTCTCGGAGTCAGTGACGAGATGACCATCCTTGTCTTTACAGGAGGGAAGACCTGTTCCATGTACCTTTCGTTTTATCTTCTGATAGAATTTTCGGGCTTCACCTCTGTTCCTGTAATCTTCAATGCACACATTATTCCGCTCCTTAAGCTCTCGTTTTTTTCGCCTGAAGAGTCGAGTCGCCTCCCGCCTCTTCTCCCTATACTTTTCATGAACAGCTCGCGTTGCCATTGGCTGCAGTTTGCCCCTGTATGCAGCATCTTGTTCCCGGGTGGCATCGCGGCATTGGTCATCGTACCAGGCATTATCGTTAAAGGGCTTCACATACCCTAGTACGGACCGCGCAGTCCTTTCCATCGAGTGGGCAATATATTGCCATTGCGCGCTAGTATTTTCGGGAGTTGGAGCATCAAGAAGTAGTTGAGTGAGTTGGTCAGAATAGGCGTTGGCTATCTCCGCGGTCTGCAGTTTAGCGATGTCCAGCTTTCTCTGTGCCTGGTTACGCAGGGTTTTCGCTCTGCTTAGCCTAGTACGCACCTTCACTGCAGTGAGGTGGTGATCCGAGTTGATGTTCGCGCCTCTGATCACTCGTACGTCTAAGACACTTGACGCGTGCCTTCCATCGATTACCACGTGATCAATTTGGTTTCTCGTTACTTGATCAGGAGATATCCACGTTGCTTTGTGAATGTTTTTGTGGTCAAATCGTGTGCTGCTAATTACCATGTTCCTTGCTGCAGAGAAATCAATCAGTCTGATTCCGTTTGGCGATGTGTCAGTATGCAGACTAAATTTTCCGACTGTTGGGCTAAAGACATTCTCCCGGCCTATTTTGGCATTAAAATCTCCCAGCACGATTTTAACATCATGGCCCGGGCTACGGTCATATGTTTCTTCAAGTTGGGCGTAGAATTCGTCTTTGACCTCGTCACTTTTCTCCTCCGTCGGAGCATGAGCACATATCAGCGTGATGTAGAAAAATTTTGCCTTTAGTCTTATGGTGGCGATTCGTTCACTGACAGGAGTAAACCTAGAGACCAGGTGTCGTAGTCTCTTGCCGACCACAAATCCACATCCAAACTCATGCTTTTCCGCGTGGCAGCTGTAGTACACGTCACACATTCTCATCCGCGAGCATCCATATCCAGTCCACCGAATTTCCTGTATAGCAGTAATGTCAGCCTTATACTCTTCGAGGACATCCGCCAGTTGAATAGAGGCACCTGGTCGGTAAAGAGTTCTAACATTCCAAGTGCATATTCTCAAATCATGGTCCTTAAAACGTTTGCGGTGGTCGTCAACATTTTGGGGGTTTCTTTTTCTCTTATTTCTCATTTTATTCACTGCCATTATACTGGTGGCGGGTGGCAAGCCCAGCCCACCAGGTTCTGCATTTTATTCCTACTGCCAGGAAACATTTCAGCCGCTCATTCTGAGGCAGACGCTGACCAGGAAGCCGCCCAATATGGAACAGACGCTATGGATTTTCGCAATTTAGTTTTCGGAAGATGTGGGTTGCTAACCCTCGTCTCCTAGATTGGTAATACGGCTGCTATCTGCACGTCCAATCCCACGATGCAACCATGCTTCAGCGGTTCAAGCCTACTTTCCTGAGACGTCTCTTTGACCATTCAGGATACATGGTTGTAATGCCTTCTAACTTTAGCTAACTTCTAAGCGGATGCTTTGAAGTCATTGCCCAGGGAATACTTGGTCTAAGACCGGAAGTAGTTAGCTGCTTGGACAGTGCCACAAAGGAATCGATTCTGGTCACTCCCAAGTGAGTAACAATCAGTAACTTTCCACCTCTGAGCAAAGTCCCATTCCCCAAACACATTAATTAAAAAAATTAAATATATTAAAAAAATTAAAAATATTAAAAATATTAAAAATATTAAACATATTAATTAAAAATATTAAAATTATTAAAAATATTTAAAATATTGAAAATATTAAAGAAATTAAAAATATTAAAATTATTAAAAATATTAAAAATATTAAAAATATTAAAAATATTAAAAATATTAAAAATATTAAAAATATTAAAAATATTAAAAATATTAAAATTATTCTTGATTTTGTTTTTTGTTGATCTTTAATGAATTATGATATTGTCATAGTTCGGTTTGAGATCATTTCTATTGGCAATTATTTATTATTGCCAATAGTTTTTTACTCAAGAGTGTGAAATGTATTATGTTGACAGCAGGTTAGGCGTATAACGTTATTTCGGCATTCACCACAATGCCTCGTCAGCGCCCTTTGCTGTGCCTTCTCCTCTATCATCACAAACCTTAAGGGAAGAAAGCATCTCAAAGTTAATGAGAACTTTTCCCAACGGTGCGAAGAAAGCATCCTCGAAGCGCACAACATGCCAGCATAATACACACACAAGCTCTTGCCTATGCATGTGTCCATCGGACACAATTGCACAGGAGTTTTGTTGTTGACAAAGTGCCAACCCCGTTCTGCGTACCGTCAGTGTTTCGTTGTTCTTGATTTTGTTTTTTGTTGATCTTTAATGAGGGCGCTGACGAGGCATTGTGGTGAATGCCGAAATAACGTTATACGCCTAACCTGCTGTCAACATAATACATTTCACACTCTTGAGTAAAAAACTATTGGCAATAATAAATAATTGCCAATAGAAATGATCTCAAACCGAACTATGACAATATCATAATATTAAAATTATTAAAAATTTTTAAAATATTAAAAATATTGAAAATATTAAAAATATTAAAATTATTAAAATTATTAAAATTATTAAAAATATTAAAATTATTAAAAATATTAAAGAAATTAAAAATATTAAAAATATTAAAATTATTAAAAATATTAAAAATATTAAAGAAATTAAAAATATTAAAATTATTTAAAATATTAAAAATATTAAATATATTAAAAATATTTAAAATATTAAAAATATTAAAAATATTAAAAATATTAAAAATATTAAAAATATTAAAAATATTAAAATTATTAAAATTAATGCAAATATTGAAAATATTAAAAATATTAAAAACATTAATAATAAACTTATACATCTTGTTTAGATTTTGCTCCTCTTAGAACCTAACCTCCGTTTATAGATAGAAGTCTTCATACCAAATTTCAGCTCGATAGCTCTTACACTACGACATGAAACTCGGAGACAGACAGACGCATACCTCCTAAATATGGTCCTTTGTATGGGAGGTGAGAGTAGTTGATAGGAACTTTTAGCTCAATAGTTCGTAAACTACTGCCGTAATAGCGGGGAAAGACAGATGGGCAAAAAGGGGGAGTTTGTTTGGGAAAACTTCAGCAGTTTTTGCCCGATCTTGTTCGTTTTAGAACATATCCTCCGCTTAGAGCATTGATAATTGCATATAAAATTTTAATTTCGATAGCTCTAAAACTACGGCTATATTCGCGGGGACAGACAGACTGCAGACAGACGGACGGACGGATATTTTAAATCGACTCCGAATTCGACAGTAAACATAAATATGTTTATATAGTCATATCCACCACGTCTTCTTATGGACGTTACAAAAGAAAGAACATACTAAATATATTTTTTCATTTCGTGCTTGAATGTATTTTTCGACTCAGAGCAATTCTTTTCTATGTGTATTTTAATTATTTTCAATTTTTTTCGATTTCCCTAACACATTTTTTTCCTTATCAACATTTTTATGTTAATACTTTGTAACGTGTGATTCATTAAGAGGTTTGTTTGTCATTTTATGGTTTTACATAACATATGGCTGGTAGCAATATATATGTATTGTTTGGATATTTGTTATAAAAAGCCTGACATTTATCAATCAATATTTTAACTGCTGCTACGTCCGATGCCTAACATCTATAGAAAACAGACAACAGATCTGGGCTGCCTCACTTTCCCTTTGATACTCTCTTTGCAAAATCATTTCACCATCAATAACTTGGTTCAGTATCTAATTCATTCGATTCGGTGAATAAAAATGTTTGCCAGGAACTTCAGCATCAGTGGAGCGAATCTTCTCTGCAGTGAAAAAAACTTGGACGTCTGACAAAACCCGATTAGATATGTAAACATTGAAGGCGATTCTGACCGTCAAATGTAATATGAAGTACAAATGCGTTGATTTCTACAATTACCTCAAAACGAAGCCGGCATTGCTTATTCAAATTGCTTCAAACGACAAATTCAAAACAACCACAAAAGTTGATTCTGGAAATGATTGTTAATTTTTTTTACATATTGAATAAAATATATATGCTATGTTAATATGTACTGCGAAAAGTACTGTTGTTCCAAATCGATGTACTGTTTTTTAAAAAAAAATCAGTGAAATGTACTGTTTTTGTCCAAAAAAATTATACGAGCGTTAAGTATACCCCTAAGAGGGTGAAGGTATGCTTGTGGAAAATGCTATGAGGGAAAAATGACTGGGGGTCGGTCATACATTTGACCCCTTTATGAGGTACAATGGGAGCGGTTTCTTTTAAAAAAATATAAAATTACAAAAAAAAAGGGTTGAAGATAGAAGGTAAATATGTTTTGAGAAACTGTTGGGGTTTATTGCCTGAAATTGAAGCATGTCATCTTTTTTCAGCAAGGCAGTCTGCAGCTCACACAGCACGCTATAAAAGGTATTTATTAAAAAATTATAATAATTAACTAATATCGCGTGTGACGTCACACCTCCGGCTTTTTCTTTCTATAATGTTTTGTAAGGTCATCGATAATCCAGCGATTATTTCGGTATCTCGCAAATCGCTCAAGTAATTCCCGTGTCAATGCTGGAAAAAGTAAACGAACATTTAACCTACCGAATAGACCACCTACAGAATAGTTGTGGCCAATATTTGAATGAAATGTGAGAGAACGTACTTTCGATTCATAATAAAGAGTTCCACATCTAATGCTATTTCAAGTGATTTATTCAAAATTACAGAAAAAGCTTTTAAATGAATCACCTGTAATAGTGAACATATAGGTAAAATACGATAAATAAAATTTAAATAGTATAAATTTCTCTATAAGATAAAAATTACTACTAAATCTAGCAAGAGACAACCTCTAAAATGATGTAACTACTGTATTAGCTTTTATATTCGAACCGATTTGAAAAATCCTCCTATATCAATTTTGGCAACATAATTTTGCAGTTTTCCTTAGCCTTACATGGTTTGACTCTATAATATATACTTACTTACTTAATTTCTCTTTACACCTCATGAATGAGGTATGGGATAGCTTCTCGCGTTGTTGTGAATTAACACGCTTTCTATTTTAAGATTCGCAACTAACGGCACCTACTTGTTTATCGACGAATGCCAACGTCACGTTACTAGACATGAAGATTGACTCGACCCTTATACTGCGAAGTTGCTGTCGACAACATTCGAGGGGAGCCGGCAATGAAAGAAAATTTTTCTTTTAAGATGACTGGAGCCAGAAGTTGAACCTGTGATCTCCCGCATGGTAGTCGCGTGTTCTAACCACTATGTCACGGCCGGTTCCTCTATAATATATATATATTGTTTTAAATTTATAACTGGATGTTCGTATATTTACCAAACACATTGTATGCCCCAACACTTTCCTACCGCCCTACCTACTACTCAATAGCAACCAGCTGAATAATGTTCTCCTTACGGGGTTTTTGATTTATGTTGTATTACTCATGGTGTCTCAAAATAATATCTTCCAACGAGTCGCAACCACCACACCACCTTATTGTAGATGATATTAAGAGTTTAACAAATAAGTTAAACACTCTACTCTCGTTTAACGGCTAGCTGAAGAAATTAACTGAGAAAACATTGTGCTACGTAATTATTTCGAAGCGCCATAGCCTTTAGCCAAAGCTCGACAGCAATTTTAAAGTATAGATTGGAAACCATATAGAAATAATAAAACAACAAACCGTCTCTCTAGACCATAGTGTTGTGCTTATACACCACACAGTACTACGTGGGTTTTATGAAACGTTCATTTAATTATTTAACAAGAATATTCATAATTTATTTTTACTTGAACTCGCCCCGTCTATGAGGTGCCTGTATTCACGTGAGCAAGTGTTGGTGTGAGTGCGAGTAAATTTATATAGTATTCAATATGTACCGCCAACAACATATTCTACATACAGGGTAGTGTTCATTTCAACGCTTTTCAATTGCAATTAATTAAGTTGTTAAAAGCGAACGTTCGTACAGCCACCAAAGCGTTGTGTCGTGTTAAGGCGCTTCTCGCTTCGCGTTTGGCATCGTCTGATGACTGGAGATGCAAAATAGGTGTCGGTTTAATCTCGACTTAAACATTTCCATTTTGTTTTTTTTTATATTTTGTTGTTGCTTATAAGCAAAATGTTAATTGTTGTCGTTGTTGTTGTTGTTGCTGCTGCTATTGTTGCGGCTACACTAAAAGGTAAATTAAATTGTTTGCAAATATTCATAAAGTAATTAATTAACAGACAAATGCAATTAAATGGCGAGCAGACATTTATTAATTAAGTTAAATATGTAAATGAAATAAATATTATAGGATTGAAATCGAAACGAACGAGAGAAAAAAAAATGATAAATTGTTTTGTAATTAAACGCATTTAAATTAAATTGGATACTCATTCAATGTGTGGGGGGGGGGGTTATTAAACTGCCATAATTAACAATGACTGTATACAAATCGAATTAAGGCAAGTGATTAACATTTAATTTACTAACAATTTGAAAAGTGATGTGAATTATATTGAATTCTTTGATTAAACAGCTAAGTGGTTAGCGTGAAAGCTTTGAATGGCAAGCCACTATTTTAATGTTGTCTTAGTAATTTTGATGATTTTATATTGAAATTAATGATTGTTTTTGCTGTAGCTAAAATTTATAACCCACTTAACTAAGCTGTGATTTTTGTTTAGTTTTTTTTATGATTTTTTTGTTCTCTTAAATTTGTTGTCGAATAATGAAAACATAAAGAAAACACATTTGCAACTATTAGCATATACTAGAGTCGTTGTCAAGGGTGTTATTTAGCCGTTAAATAGTAATAAAATTATAAATTGGAATCAACAGAAATGATTTTAAAGTTTAATTTCTTAATGCATGACTCTAGTTTTTCGATTTAAAATAAATTGGATATTGCTTAAATTAGTTTCTTATAAGACAATTAGAAGTCGATTGTATTTTTTAAGGAGACATCAGTTTTAAATTTGATCGTGATTAAAGATCAATTTTATATGTCTCACTTCTTAAAGCCTAGTAATTATGAAGAATTTAATATGTATAAAATGTATTTTTTATAAAGTTTTGAAACTAAATTAATTAACATAAACATCACTAAAGACCGGCACCGATCGTGGCTGCGACTACAATGTGGGAGATCCGGAGTTCGATTCCCAGCTCTAGTCATCTACATTTTTCATTCATTGCCGGCCCCTCGATGTTGTCGGCAGCTACTTCTCAGTGTCGAGTCAATCGGCATGTCTAGTATAAGCTTCTCAAATAGTGACGTTCGCATTCGTCGATAAACAAGTAGGAGCCATTTGTTGTGATTCTAAAAAAGAAAGCGTGTTAATTCACAACAACGCGAGCAGCTATCCTATACTTCATTCATAGGGTGTAAAGGGAAATTAAGTTTTTTTTTAAAGTAACTAAAGACCCTTTATTAATGATCCATTTGCAAGACTACCCAACTTTAGATCTCCTTCAATAATGATTTCACAAAATGTCCTTGACTTAATTCCATTAGAGTCGTGTGTCAGCCGATTATGAGTTTTACAAGGTTTATTTTCTCACGTCCCTCAAGTCATTGCTGTAATTACTCTAACTACCAGTCTCAAGGTCAGTAGGATACAAGCAGTAGCATTTAAAAATATCAAATTAGTAACAGTAGTAGCTGAAAATAACATAAAAATAAATTTTGTGTTTAAACATAACATATTTAAAGTAATTGTTTGTGCAACGGTAATTGTGAGGACGTGAGAGGGGGAGAGAGAGACACACAACCTTTATAAACAAAAGACTTAAGACACAAACGTGACATGGTATGGTGTGCATGTAGATAATCGAATTTAATATGTTCCGGATTTGTATTAAGTTTTTAATTGCTCTAACATTTAATTAAGCAATTGTTATTTGTATCGTGTTGCATTTGTATAGTATTTGCTGATAAAAAGAAAATCGTGGCATTGACTACAATGTAATAAACTTTAATGTGTTCTGGTGTTAATCTACACGTATATACAAAGACAAATAACGTATATATGTAGTTTTGTATGTTTAAAGGCGAAACTCCCTAAGAATTAAAAAAAATCTCCCTACAAAAAGGTGGTACTTCTATGAAATATCATAACTTCTACATCATTTATATATACAGTCGAAACTCTCTATAACGAATTCCAAGGGACTGGATATTTACTTCGCTATAAAGAAAATTCGCTATATAGAAAAGAACAACAATTTTGTTCCTTTTATAATTTTTTATTTGTAGTAGTAAGTTATTTTAGTTTAAAGTAAATTTTTCCACTTTTCTTCTTCAATATAATTTTCTAATACATTTAGAGAACTAAACACAGTACATATTGCGATTTGCAAAGGCAAACTGATAGCGACTGCAAGAAATGTGAGGGATGGTAGTGATTCCAGTTGTCACATGTATAGTTCGATGGTTCCCCAAAATACACTTTCAATTTTATGGTAAATAAACGATTTAAAGCATAAGTCTCTGCTTGTGCTTTGTGAAAGCAACAATATCAACACCAATAACACACAAAAAAGCGACGTCGATTTATTTTATGTGTGCGTGCGTTCGGTTTTGCCTAAATTCGTTACATGGAGATTGAAAACGCTTCACTTTTGAAGTTACGGCCGAAAAAATGCTTCGTTATAAGGAAATATTCGCTATAGGGAAATTCGTTATATGGAGATTATAATACCCTCAAAGTAGTAAAGAAAACTTCGTTTTATAGAAGTTCGTTATAGAGAGTTTCGACTGTAATTGGCTCTGGAGGAAGTTGTAACCCCCTTTCCGCCTTTACCATGTTGGCGTTCCATCGATTAGAAAAAGAAGAACTTTATATTTGTTGATTGGTTTTGGCTTTTGACTTTGAGCAAAGACAAAATTTTGTAATTCCGATGGATATTCAATATTTTTACTCAAAGATGTTCCACAAAAGTTAAAAACGTTTTACTTTTGTTAAAGTAGTTGTTGATCAAATAAGCAAATTATGCAACAGAAACATGCATTTATTGTAAAATTTGTTTAAATATGCAAGAACACGTTTTTTTTTTTGTAAAATATGCAAATACGATTGAATGCCATTTTAAAGGGAATTTCATGATTCGTAAATATAACATAAGCGTTTCTATTTTAGGATGTCCAGAAAAAATATGCATTTGCATAAGATTTCTTGCCCTACTCATAACGGCCAGTTAAGGTTTACTTGAGTTATCCTGCCCACCAGCTATTAAGGCTGCCAAGCACACAAATGGACATGGCTTAACCGTCTTATAAAGTCCTGAAATGAATTTGGTCTTAAGAAACTTGGGGTCTAACACCTTTCCTTTAATGCGTTACACTTTTTTCCGCATCAAATGATATATTGATACGATATTAATTATTTGTACCTTTCAAAATCCTTGAATTGTTTTAAATTATTTCAGATTCTTACTGCGGGCAACATAACTTAACATAAAAATGCAAACTTTCTCTGCAGTTTTCACAAAAGCAAATAAATATATTAGTCAAATGTCATTTAAATATAAAGGAATAAAAATGATCAAAAATCTAAAAAATTTTATTATCCTTATGTATCGCCTTTCGGCGTTGTTGTAGATGTTACAATTGAGTTGTAATTAATTTTAAGTGGGAAAAGAAGATTTGTGGATTATTGTTACTATAACTAATATTTGTTGTTAATATAACTTTTCTATGTGAAAAATAAATGCATATAAATAGAAGCAAATTAAAATACTCCGCAATGTGTGAATCAAAAAAAATTTACCTGGTTGTGTGTATTAAGACCCCGTTAACTGTAAAGACAAACAAAAAAAATATAATTATACTTTTAGTTACATTTTTGCTATATTTCGAAATAGAAATATCCGATAAAGCCTGAAAACAACCTCTATTTATAGGAAAATTTCAGATAAAAATTAAAAATTAATATCGATGAATACTCATAAACAAAGGATATTGCAGTTTTCTAAAGACAGTTGTATCTATATATCCATTTACTACACGCGTATATGTTTTTTAAATATTGGTAATAAAAATTTCTTACAATTAAGAAAAAAACGTGTATATTAATAGTTTAAATATAGATCATCCGATAGGGATCTTGCCAGCATACTTTGGCAATTTAGAATGCAAAGACTTACAACAAAACAACGTTTACAAATACTGAACGTTTATTTTTAAAATTCCCCCTCTGTTAGCCAAATTTTTAGAGCACTTCGTCAAGTTTACGGTGAGCATAATCGTCCATCTAAACAGCTTATACGCAATACTATGGATCGATCCATTAACACGTTTACTGTTTAAGATACTATTTATCCAAATCGTACTGAAAGAGACATCGCAGCTGTAGACGTGAGTGTAATAGAGAACTCAAATTTATCGATCCGACGCCGATCTCAGCAAATCAGTCTCTGCAAGGCCACTACTTGGAAAATTATGAGGAAATATTTTTTCCAACATCCATATATGCACCAACTGGTGCAATAATTAAAGCCAACGGGCCATCAATTGTATCATGTGTTCAGTGAATGGGCTGAGAATCAAGTAGATTTCAACCAGATTTTTAGCGTCAAATCATCTACACCGATGATGTTCATTCCTCATGGGACTCCATTACATTCCGTCTGCTACGGTTTACATGCCCAAAACCGGTGTCAACAGTACATTGATTGCTACAGGCACATGAATCGTATTTATTTTAAACCTCATGGCATTGCAAATTATTTGGATAATAAATGGTTTCAACAAGACGGTGGAACATGCCATAAAGCGCGTGAAACCTTCACCTGGTTAAGCCAAATGTTTGGTGACCTAATTATCTCAAGAAATGGAAGAAATGGAATTGGCCCCCTCGGTCGTGTCATTTGACACTTTTGGACTACTTTTTTTGGGGGTACGACAAAAATCTGGTCTAAGCTGATAAACCAGCAGTGACAGCCAGTATTCGATGTCCTATTAACAAATTAAGACAGGGTATGCCCGAGAATGTGGAGCAAAATAAGACCGGCAGGATGGCGTTCATAAGGCGCAGTCGCGGTGGCCATAAGCCAGAAATTATTTGTAAGCATTAAATGCAATGCAATTTCTGAGCTAATAAAGCTAAAATGTTGGTGACTCCAGTGAATTTGTTGTGTTTTATTTTTAAAAATAATTTTATACCTATTAAAAAAACGCACCTTGGTTGAAATAACTTTTTTTTAACAATTTACTTTAAATAACCTTTATAACTTTAAAATTATAATAATGTAATAAACACTCAATATTTGTTTTAAATTATTTTAAGTGCAACACACTATTTCAGGGGTGAACCAAACCAATATCAAACGATAGAATTTGCCCTCAGTAACAAAACCCTAAAATCCATCACAAATTTTTTTTACAGTGGTTTGAAGTTTGATTTTTTGGTCAAAAGTTGAATCAATGAATATGAAAAATCATCAGTAAAAATACGTTTGGGGTATTTCATGTCTTCGGAGACCTATATTCAAACAATCAGGGGAATATTTTCTCGGAACATTTTAAACCTCTAGCTCCCACCCGTATGGGAAATTTTTGGCCCAATTTTGAAAAACTGTTTAAAAGTCAACTTTGGACGGAGGTCAAGGATTAGAATCTTCGATAGAAATATCATCCGGAAAATTTCACTAAGAGTCACCGAAGACAAATAACCTCTACGAGTCAAAGGTTCTAAAATAAAATCAAAATGAAATGTTAAAAAGTCTATTTATTTAACAAACAGTGCAACGCACTTTTTCGGGAGTAAATTAAACCAATATCAAACGATAGCATTTGACCTCAGTAATAAAACCCTAAACTCCATTTTGCTCCACTACGTCACAATTTTTGTATAAAGTGGGTTAAAGTTGGATTTTTTTAGACAAAAGTCAAATAAAAGTATATGAAAAATCATGTTTAAAAATAGGTTTGGGACAGTTCATGTCTGCGAAGACATACATTAAAATTTCGGAACATTTTAACCCTCTATCTGCCACACATTTTGAGAAATTTGACTTTTAAGCTCTTTTACAAAATTCATCCTAAGTCTAGGAGCTGGATTCAATGTTCTGATGAAATGTTCCTCTGAAAATTTTAATGTATGTCATCGCAAACATGTAAATTTGTGACGTAGTGGGGCAAAATGGAGTTTAGGGTTTTGTTACTGAGGTTAAATGCAATCGTTTGATATTGGTTTGGTTCACCCCCGAGACAATGACCATTAAATTGTGTCATAGTGTAATCAATGTAAACTCTTCTTTAAGTATTTTATATTTTTTCTTAAAATTGAAAGTATTATTTAACTCGTTTCATAAAGTGGTAAGAAAATTTTCACAATTTTGAAAAGCTGGTCTTACTAGTTATATTTCAATATTGTAGAATATAATTACTGTTATTATAACTATTTAAAGTATTCCATTTCTCAATGACATTTCCTAGATTTCTTTAAAAATGTCCTTGACTTCTGCCATTAGAGTCGTGTGTCAGTTTTCAGTCGATGCGATTAACATATACTTAGTTGATGACCTTGAAATGTGAAAGGAAGCAGTAGCTTGTGTGAAAAAATTCTTTAAAATGTTAGTAAAAGGAAATCTTAACGGTAGTGGAATAGAGACATAATATCTGACATTTAAATAAATTGGAAAAAAAATATTAAAAAAATTAAAAAAAAAAAATAGATAGGTTTAATAACACACTGTGATTAAATAGAAAAAAATTTAAGGAACTTGGGGAGTGACCTAGTGCATGATGTAGGTCTGGTCGAGTGCCACAGAACATTGTATACCAAAATTTCCTAACCACCGCAAAATCTTTTCAACGAAATTTACATTTATATAGATAATTTGTCACATCTGTCTGTTTTTGCCTCGAAATAGCAAACTTTTGTGATTTTTTTTTACTAATTTTAAGTTTGAAGGAATTTTTAGCCACTATTTTGTAAAATTACCATTATGTTTGTTATATTACTCAGATAGTGCATTTTGTCATGTATACAACGCATATTTGTTGGTGAAAATTAGTGAACTGATGGTTAAGTTTTCCGAGGAACGAAATTTTTCTATCCCTATTGTAATTGTTAAAGGGATATTCCAATATTACTGTTCAAAAGACATAACTTTGTTACTTTTTACCTCAATTGCTTGTATTATTAAATGTGGTTAATATCATGATTAAAAGAAATTGCGTTATTTTTAGCAAAACCATAATAAAATTCACAGAAAAACTATTTAGATTTATTGACCCAACTAATTACTACAAAACTTTGCAGCTTAAGCTAATCACTTCCCCTAGCAACAGCTCATAATCCATTCGTCTCTTTAATGTCTGGGAATTAAAAAAACACCCATCAAAATGTGATAAATAAAAACCCCCCTACAACAACAGCATTTTATTAGTATTCACTCCAAAACACTCGTTTTATTTTTGTTATCACACCAATTTAAATTAGACCAAAAATATTCCCAAGCCAAGAAGAGATAATCTCCACGAAGCGAGACACAGCAAACGAAATCATATAATCACTACTGTATTCCGCAGTTAAATAAATAAAGGGACGACGACATACAACAAAAGCCCTCGATGTACAGCTTAAAGCAAGCTGCAAAAATGAACACACTCATCATCAAATATACACGTTCACATCGTACATACATATATATGTAGAGCATTGGAAAGAATGAGAAAATGAAGGCGAAAAATATAAATGAAAATTAAACGTTAACAGAAGTGCAAACAGAAAAATTCACGCGTTCACACTAAATGAGCATAACCGAAGCTGGCATTATTGTATAGTAAGTACTACACATTTCACTGTGTTGTTGTGTTATATTTTTGTTCAACGTTTCTTTTTTTTGGTAAAAAAAAAGGTAAAGGGTTCAACGCTCAAGTGTTTTGCGCCCAGGAACCGGGTGTTATCTCCATTAAAGGCAAACGCAACGCAAACAAAACGTACGTGTAATGCCAATATAGCAGTAACACAAAAGGCTCATGCCACCAGAAAATGAAGCACCAAATTAACAGGGCAAGCTGAAGAGGCGGATGTGTAGGGAAAACCGAAAACAACCACCATTGACAGTGGTGGTTGGTGAAATAAGCAGTGGTGGTGGCAGTATCGCCATTATCATTTTATGCAAATGTTATCGTTGTTAATTGAAATTTAGGATTAAATGAAATCCGTAAAATATCGAGTGGGGGATATACTTATATATGTAAATACTTATGAATGCGAAAAAAGTAGCGACATTTTTGGAAATTTTGTTAAACGAGAATGAAATTAAATGTAGAGTTATAATGTGAACAATAGAACAAAATCACAAAGTTGGTAGTTCACATAGGTACTCTGGCGGAACTCTAGCAAGCCAACTCAATTCAAAATGGATTTTATGCTCATGTTTCTGTAAGTTTCGATACAAATGGAACTTCAAAGATTTAATAAAATTTTAAGTTTCGATACAAATGGAACTTTAAGACTTGGTGTATTGCTAAGAAACTTTAAAGATTTAATAAAATTGCAATTATATCTAAAGCGCCCCATAGACGAGTACTGCCGCAGGAACGGCAATATGTATGTATTAGTGAATTTGACTCATTATGAGAATGTATTTGTCACACGGACATTGCAGTATGAAAATCAAAACAGTTTTGATTTTCAAAATGAACACCTATCAATCAGATGAACTTTGTATATTTTTTGGCAGTCTTATATGTCAAATTTTTGAAAATTGTATTATAAAAATGTAAACAACGAAATTTACAAATTGTTTTGAATGAAAAATAAAAAAGAAATTTGGAAAACTAACAAAAAAAGATTAGCTGGAGAATGTATTGCGGAACTTATTTTCAAAAATATATGTGATAGAAACCGGCATGAACTGCAGCAGTACTCGTGTATGGGGCGCTTAACATAAAAAATATTGTGTCACATTGTTTGTAGGAGAAATATTCCGAATTTTTTTTAAACAATTTCAATGTATATTTGGTAATTATGAGTATAGGTTTCAAAGTATTTTCAAACCTCTAGGTGGCGCTTTGGTGGATTTTTATCGAAAATTTGAACGCAAAATATTTATTTGATCAAAAGAAAAAATTGTATGTATAATTGGACCAATAGGTGGCGCTGCAGTTTATTTATAGTGAAAATTTGAACGTTTCGATCAATTACACAGAAATTAAAAATGAATATTTCTTTGATCATGAGAACAAAGTTGTTGTATAAATGGAGCTGGATTATTATAAACATTTTGAACGAATAGACCAATTCGACTAAAATTTAGAATGTATATTTGCTTGATCATGGGAACAAAGTTTTTTAAAAAAAAAAAATGACGCGGTAGATGGCGCTGCAGAGGACTTATTTCAAAAATGTATATGGATGTTCCAATTTTAATGAAACTCTAAATTTATGTATTTTTGGACATGAGAAAATTGTGTTTGGTTTGGATCATAGGTGCTGTTAGTGAGAAAGAGAAAGCCGCACTGACAGAAATGTTGTGTTTATTGAAACATAATGTGACTGAATAAGAAAGAATAACAGTACGTCTGTATCGAGCTTGCACAATTGTGCCACTGTTGGACGTCTATGGTTTGGATCCAGTCATGGAAATGTCCTTTTGTCATTAATCTTCGCTGATTACATAATATATAAACATAACCAGGTAACAGCAAAATGTTGTTAATAAAGTAAATGTTTTTATTAAATCTAAGTCAAATTAAATTAAGTGAAGCAGAAAAAGAACTCTTCCTAAAAGGTGTGGGGCGAATCAAATGTATAAACATAAAATTCGATGCAAAGAAAAAAAATGTCACTGCAGATATGAATATAGAGATGACAAATATAGTTTTCATCCACAGAGCTTTAAAATTCAATGCACAGCTAGTACTTGGCACCAGGGCCGTAACCAGGATTTAATTTCGGAGGGGGCCAAAACCAATTGAAACAAAAAAAAAATAAACAAATTTTTCATATTTATCTAATCTTTATATTAGGGTGTTCCTTATATGGTATTTTTTGGAAAATTCGTTAAAGTAGTAGCGGAGTTGGACATCGAACTACACCTCACGTTTGTAATTTACAAAATTTCGAATAAATTGTGCGAAATTTCGCATCGATTATTCGGCATTAGCGTGCCGGAAGGACGTCAAAGTTCGATTTTGTTCCCAAATCAGTTTATCGCCACTGAATATTTTTATGCTGTATGTTAGATATATGAACTAGTTATACGCCGATAAATACGTGAAATGAAGACCTATAAAAGTATATGTTTGGGCTTACCGTATCTCTTATAGATGTCGAGATATTTGGTGCAAAAGTGAGAGTATTTTTTGAAGAAAAAAAAATTAATAAAAAAAAATGTTAAATTGCGTTATTAAGTAACAATTAACAATATAGCATATATGAAGACAAAATCTACAAAATTCCGAGATATCAGTCTTTAAAACCCTTTTTTTTGGCTTGAATATAGCAAAGACTAATCAATCAAGATTTTGGTCTCTGTCTTCTTTCTAATGACACCAAAACCAGCCATACAATGCTCATGCGCCTTTTGCGCCGCCCATCGAGTTATTTGCCGAAGACTTTTCGTACTGAAATATTTCCATCCATTCGTACAAGGTGCCAAGCCAGCGCATTCGGTCTATTTAAACGCGCTTGTCTACGTCTTTGTCGTTATACAGCTCATGATTCATTTGACGACGGTATTCGACGTTAACTAAGATGGGTACAACTTATTTGAGAAGAAGGCAAGGTGAAAAAAACAATTATCACGTCAAAGTTATAGTTGTCAAAGTTCACGCATTGTCCCAAAGGAGTAGACTCTTTGTTCGTTGAAACAAATAACTACGTGTTGTCCTCAATTATCACCGGACCAACTTCATCCCGAAGTCCACGGCCAATGATGTGACTTTTTTCTAAAGACAGTACTAGGGTGTTCAAAACAGAAACCGAAAACCGTCTATCCGCTTTTTTTCTCCGAAACCGCATGCCTTTTCTTCAAAAATACCTCTTTCGAATACCCGACTTAACCCGTTTAATTATGTCGATTAACCGGATTTTCAAAATGGAACATTTTCACACTTTGTCAGGTTTGTTAAAGGCAAATCAGCATAGGAGGCTGCGCATGCTAATATAATATTCTTTCGGCAAATCTCAAACGATGCTTTCTTTGGAAATTTATTTGAAAAATGCTGCTATATGACTGACTGTTTCCTCCCATTTTGAGAAGAAGGATTTATATAAAAAAAAAACTTTCAATTGTTGTTATTTCCTAAACTAAGCATCCAATCGCAAAATAGATTTGTGATTTGTAAACACCGTACAATAGTTGTGAAAACACTAAGATATAGATGGGATCTCAACTTGCAATGGCTGTGAAGCGGTATTCATATGAACAACTTTAAGTGCAGTTAAATCCTAAACTAATTGTCCGATCGCAAGAAGGTGCTTAATATGTGATCAACGTACAGTAGTTGGGAAATCGATTGAAATCGATTGTGAACATAAAAAGAGAGAAATCTTACCTTGAAATTGGTGGGAAGCCATAGATATTCATTCATATGAATAAATTTAAGTTCTTCTATAGCCTATACTAAGCGTCCAATTGTAAATACCAGTTTAATTTGTGATGGAATCGATACCTTAATTCTACACCAGGTATCGATTCCATCACAGGTAGTTTAACAGAAAACTTACATTTTACACTTTGAAGTGAAAATTTCCTAAAAACTTATGTTAAGATGGACTGATTATCCTAAGACTTAAATAGGATATAAATTTATAGCAAACTAAATTTAAAAGCTTCATTTAATGGAAAAACTGATAAGTTGACTTAGCATACTTAAAAATTAAGTTTTATTATTCAAATGTTTTCATATTTAATTTAATATTTTACAATTTCCGAAAAACTGAACGAAACCCGGTTATTTACTAAATCAGGAATTCGAAAACCGGATTGTTGGAATAATCGGAAACCGGTTTTCTTAGAAATTCAAGTATTTGAACACTATAGATAAGTACTAGTCGTGTTTACTGCAGCTTTCCGCATTGTCATCTCCATTATGATGTTAAAGAGATCGCATGACGGACTATGGCTTTTTCTAAAGCTTCGCTTGGTAGAAAATGGCTTTGTTAGATTGTTGTCTATTTTTACTGAAAAATTCGTACATGCCAGTGTCATCTCGCAATGTCATATCAGCTTCGCGGAGAATCTCTGGGATTTGTCGTAGTGTGAATATCTGGTCGGTCGCAGATTTACCTGGTTTAAAGCCACATTGACACCTATCAGGTTTGATATGAAGGGCTTCAGTCTTTCACAAAACACAATAGACAGGAGCTTGTATGGATAAAAGGCCGACCACGCGACAGTTCGTAAACACACTTGGATCAATTCATAGATCAATTCATTTCCAACCACTAGGATGACGTGTTCCGCACTCTTTGACAAGTTCATATTGAGATCCCTTGGTGATAAGATTTGATATTTAATACCGACTACTTCTCACAGTCTAATTAATTTGTTAACAATTGAAACTTAAAATAAAACAAAATTAAAATTTTTTGATAAAATTTGTAGTCATTCTCTACTTTCTTTGAGATATGTACCTATTTTCAATATTTTTTGTTTTACTATCACAATAAGTATGTTGGTCATTCGAACAAGAATACGTTGTAAGCATATTATGCAAATCATAAAACTTATCATAGTACTTTCTTTAAATTCTCATTCCTACTATCTATTGTATGTTATTCAAAATTAGGGATATTTAAATGATGTCATATTTAGACTGTACAACTAAAAAAACATCGTAGCATCATAGCTTCGCCAAATTATGTTTTCAAAATTACGATGCCTACAAAATTCTATACCAACCCTTTAACTCTCTCTAAATTCCCATACTATCCTTTCAAAGGAGCAGTATCTATTATAACTTAACTACCAACAACCGGAAAAAAGACAATATATTTAATTAAACGACCAAACGTGACAGCCAACAAACAAAATCTAATACCAACGCAACATATAAAAACGCAACAGCTGCTACAAGCCTTATACCGACGGTCGATGGTCGCTGGCTGCCGTAAATATTGCACATGAAACTCTGTTTTCCAAAATTAACATAATACCACGCTGGAACAGCATAAAACTAAAGCAATGGAAGTCTACAAGAAAATTCCAATACAAACTGGAAATACAACAAGCGAAAGAGACAACTTCATATAGCTATACTACTCTATCACCCAATCATACAGGCACGCAACGTTTCCAGTTGTTATTATATAAAAACCTCTGAACTTCCAATTTCGAATTTTCGAACATTCAACTCAACACTCAATCATCATTCTGCACTTCACTCTTTCCCTCTCTTTCACTCTTATGTTAACCACTACGTAAAGGGGAAATGTTCGTGTTATATGTTTGCCTGCTATGCTAGCAGGGGTAGCATTCAAACTTTTGTTTAATGGCTGCCTATGTGTAGTAGTTGTTGTTACTCTCATAGTATAATGCTCTTTCTTTCTTATAGTATGTAAACGATTTTCTTTCTCATTTACTCTTAGGCTTATTACGATGCTATGCTTAGTGGTTTGTTGTTATTTAATTTTGAGATTTTTGTTTACCTTTTACTGGTGATGTGCTGAAGGGTAAGTAAGTGAATGAACGAACATATTGAAAATTAACTTTTCAAAATCAAATTGATTATTTCATTTACTTTTCTTGTCCATCTTTTTCGTTAGCGCGTTCTCTGTTTATTTTAATAAATTTGTCAGTTTCATTTTAGTTACTTGTTGTTTTTTTTTTACCCAATTGCCTTGTGCTGGGGTTTAATGACTTGCTTGGTTCTCTGCGATCAGGTCAGCAGAGAGAGCTCTGTATGCTCTGTTTGCTGGTAATTAAAATTGATTTTTTAATTTTGAGCATTTCTTTTGGGTTTTTGTGGTATATGTTAATATGTTAATTACTCTAGTGTAGGTACGGGCGTTCTAAATAATTAAAATTGGACACAGTCAAATGAGCGATTATAGATATTGGGTGATGGGAATGATATGAATAAATGTAATGGGAATTTTTAAATATAAGTTTTTATATTTTTATTGGGGAAAGCATAATTTCATTAACGCTAATGTTTCATATGCATTTTTTATGTAATCCAAAAAGTAAATTAGTAATTAGCAGGGCAACCGGAAATATGCCCTTAAAATCGTGTTTTATGCGCATAAAATATGACCTGAAAAATAGCAAAATAAAAAGGGATAGATTTGAAAAAATATGGCCTTAAAAATATAAATTATGCTTTAAAAAAGAGATTTTTTTAAAAAAATGATGCTCCTAAAGCCAAAATTTTACGAAATATGACTTTATGGGTAAAATATGCCAAAATATGCTCTAACAAAAAGGTCTCAAAACACTTGTAGGGCCATGAAACATGTAAATACATTACCCATTTGTTAATATCTCGTTGTAAAAAAAACATGCTGTAGCATATTTCCGGTTGCCCTGGTAATTAGTACTGTAAAAATGTGTTAATAAATATATCCCTCTGCATAGAGTATAATAAGTATAACTTATAGAAATTATGTATTTTTATGTATTTTATTCAAATAGCTTCTATTACACAACGGAACCTACAGTTAAACGACGAATCCGAATGTCAGCTTTTTGAGAAGATTTTACTAGACTCAACTACTGCAAAGTTGCTGTCGGCAACATCGAGCTGATCAATGAAATGTAGATGACGGTGACGGGAATCGAAGCCAGGTCTCCCGCATGGTAGTCGCGTATTCTTTCCATCATGCCACGATTGGCCCAATTGTAAATCTACCAACTGAAATCTACCAACAGTCAAATGAGCGATTATGGGCAATGGGTGATGGGAATGTCATGAATAAATGTAATGGGAATTTTTAAATATAAGTTTTTATATTTTTATTGGGGAAAGCATAATTTCATTAACGCTAATGTTTCATATGCATTTTTTATGTAATCCAAAAAGTAAATTAGTAATTAGCAGGGCAACTGGAAATATGCCCTTAAAATCGTGTTTTATGCGCATAAAATATGACCTGAAAAATAGCAAAATAAAAAGGGATAGATTTGAAAAAATATGGCCTTAAACATATAAGTTATGCTTTAAAAAAGAGTTTTTTTAAAAAAATTATGCTCCTAAAACCAAAATTTTCCGAAATATGACTTTATGGGTAAAATATGCCAAAATATGCTCTAACAAAAAGGTCTCAAAACACTTGTAGGACCATGAAACATGTAAATACATTAGCCATTTGTTAATATCTCGTTGTAAAAAAAACATGCTGTAGCATATTTCCGGTTGCCCTGGTAATTAGTACTGTAAAAATGTGTTAATAAATATATCCCTCTGCATAGAGTATAATAAGTATAACTTATAGAAATTATGTATTTTATTCAAATAGCTTCTATTACACAACGGAACCTACAGTATAACGACGAATCCGAATGTCAGCTTTTTGAGAAGATTTTACTAGACTCAACTACTGCAAAGTTGCTGTCGGCAACATCGAGCTGATCAATGAAATGAAGATGACGGTGACGGGAATCGAAGCCAGGTCTCCCGCATGGTAGTCGCGTATTCTTTCCATCATGCCACGATTGGCCCAATTGTAAATCTACCAACTGAAATACCCCAATATCAAATATCTCGATATATACTTTTATAGATCTTCACTTCACCCTTTTAACGTCATACTACTAGTTCATCTGTCTACAGCAGAAATATAACCAGTGGCAAAAAACTGATTTAATACCAAAATTGAACTTTGACCTCTTGGCGGCACACTCTAATGTTTTACAAACGATACGAAATTTCTCACAATATGTATTCGAAATTTTGTCAGTTACACACATTTTTCAGGGAAATTCGAAAAAAATGTCATGTAAGGAACACCCTATAATGCGTAATCGACCATTCAAGCCCACAAATACCAATATCATCCACAAATGTGATTCTTAGTATACAAAATAGAAAGATACGCGATCGAAACAAACATATCCAAGTCCATAGTGGAGGGCATATTGCGACCGATCGACCGATTACTTGGCAAAAGTTGTGCAGCAAAGATCTGGGCAGCTAATGGGATGGGCGACAGTTCAAGAAAGCTACGTTGTTATCACGCTGAATTTTGGTTAGTGATGAAAAGATTCTCAAGCTACCGTGTTATCCACAAAAATATACTGTCCATGCGGGAGCCGATGGACTGCCGTCAGAGCTTTTTTAAAGCCGGCGGCAATGACCTGGCCGGTGGTGTAATGGGTAGCGTGCGCGTCTGTTATTCATTAGATCGTGGGTTCGAATCCCGGTCAGACCACTTTACATTTCTTTCGACGACGGTCACCTCGCTTAGTGCCGGCGACACTATCGAGTATAATTAGCCATGAAAAAGCTTCTCAATTCCGTTCGGAACCGGTGTAAAACTGTAGGTCCCAATCAGTGTGTCTAAAAAATAGAAAGCGCACAGCTCATTGATTGCGAGAAGCTCTCCCCTATCCCTCCATGGGATGTAATGGGAAAAAATTGGAATGATGATTGGAATCTGAGTGTCCTATGTCCCGTGCTTAAGAAAGGCGATCCTTGTGTGTGTACCAACTATCGCGGGATTAGCCACCGCATACAAGGTCCTGTCTAGTGTGTTATGTGAAAGACTAAAGCCCATTCTGGCGAACTTGATTCGACCTTATCAGTGTGGCTTTAGACCTGGTAAATCCACCACCGATCAAATATTCACAGTACGACAAATCCTGGAGAAGACCCAAGAAATGCAGATCGATACCTACCATCTGTTCAGCGATTACAAAGCTGCATTTGACAGTTTGAAACGACAGAAATTTTTGGATGCTATGGCTGAGTTTGGTAACCCCGCAAAGCTTATTAGACTCTGCGGGATGACAGTGTCAGTGAAAATTGGCAAAAATCTGTCAGAGCAATTTTCTACCAAGCGAGGCTGTAGACAAGGCGATAGTCTGTCCTGCGATCTCTTTAACATCGTAATGGAGATGATCATGCGGAAAGCAGCAGTACACAGGAATGGCACCATATTTAACAAAAGCCTCGTATGGTGCTCGCGTATGGTGATGATATAGATATTATTGGACGTGGATTGCGAGATGTTACTGCGGCTTTTTCGAGCATTGAAAGCTGTCGGCTGAAGTGGGTCTGGTGATAGACGAGGACAGAAGCAAGTTATTTGTTTCAACGAACAAAGAGTCCACTCGTCTGGGACACTGCGTGAACGTTGACAACTATAATTTTGAAGTGGTAGATGATTTTGTCTACCTTGGCTCCGCCATAAACAAAAATAATAATGTCAGCCTCGAAAACAAAAGACGAGTGTTGATCATATGATGATAAGCAAGCGATTTAACGACAAGGCGCTCTCTCGAATAACAAAGATTCAGCTCTACCAGACTCTGATCCTACCTGTCTTGCTCTACAGCGCAGAATCCTGGGTAATGACACAAGCGGATCAATCTATTCTGGGAGTCTTCGAGAGAAAAAGTACTCCGCAAAATATTTGGACCCATCATCGTGGACGGCGAGTACCGTCGTCGAATGAATCATGAGCTGTATGAGCTGTATAATGACATCGACGTGGTCAAGCGCGTTCAAATAGACAGAATGCGCTGGCTTGGACACGTTGTACGAAAGCGCTCCAGCTCGAAAAGTCTTCGGCAATAAACTCGATAGGCGGCGCAGGAGGGGGCGACCCAAACTCCGATGGATGGACCAGGTGACGGAACTGTTAAGTAAGCTTAGTATGATGAACTAACTACGGAGCGCAAAAGACCGAAGCTCTTGGAATGCTTTTCTACGTGCAGCTACTGATAGATGCATTTCTGTTGTTGCTGCCAGTAAAGAAGAAGAAGAATATCGATTTTTGCCTTAGTCGACTTAAGCACTTTTTCCATTACACCACAGATAGGTATATTAATTCGTAATTTTGTAGTTTTAATTTGTATATAAATCTCTTGATCTTTAACATTGATATTTAATTTTTTTAATTTGTTTCTCTCTTGCACCATTGAACTCATCTAAAATCCATCATCGGTACTGACAATCACCATTTTGGTTTAATTTGGTCCACAAAATCTTACCCCTGTCTCTCTCTCCTTCGTCCAATCACATCTATGTACTAATGTAATTTATAATAACCATTGATGGTCATTTGTAATTATTCTCGTACATTTTTGTAGGTTAATGACGCATGAAAACCTTCAATTAAATCTTTTACTAACGTGTAGTTGAAATCTGCTCTTAATTACCCCCCTTTACACAATATTTTTTGACTTTTTCCATAGGTACTAGGAGTTTCCAAATGAAATTCCAATTTCACACCCTCACATGTGGATTGTAAAAAATTTTAATTTATTTTAAATTGTTTTTTAATCATCATTGAAAATTGGACCAACAATGACCAGTCGATTGATTGTTGATTGAACATTTTTGTGTATGATTTCAGATTTTTAATCAATCAAAATTCATTAGGTACGACAGCTTTTACGGTTTGTTTTTTTTCGCTTGTGTATCATTATCATGCAATTTGTATCATCGGGGCTATAATATAAAAAAGTTTAAATGATGACTAATTAAATGACATGTTGAGTGCTTTTTGATTTGACCGTATTTTGATAATTATTATTTGAAGTTTATCGATTTTGGTATGTGATTGGGAAAAACTTCTCGAGCATAACGAAATGATTGATGAACCTTGAAGTTGTGCAATTAAACGTTTTGTTTTTTATTATTTTTTAGGAACAATGGAATAATTAATTGTGGTAATATGAGTGCTTACGGTGATTTGTTGCAAATATAAAAATATGTATATTAAATCGTCTATGTAGATTACTTGATTCATTAAAACATATCACATTTGAAACACGTTTGATTAACAATTACTATTATCTGGTTATTAAAAACTTAAGAATCTCCTCTTTCTTACAATATTGCTTATTTACATCATTTAGCCATAAAATCATACATTGTGTATACAACATTTTAAATTCATTCAACTTTGTATTGACTTGAATCTCTTTTGTTTGTATGACGTTTCCACTATCGTCCATCCTAAACATCTCAAAAAAATAAAATAGTCAAACAACATTTCAAATATAAATTTAATTTATGTAAATACCACACATATATATGTGATGGTTATATACGCAATAAATAATACCTTATTTAGAGGTTGTTTAACATATATTTCATATAAATTTAAACAACTTTATAAATAGAAAAACACGCCAACTACATATTTGGTGAATCTCAATAAGCTACAACATTTTCTAGCTCTTAACTTTAAAAGGCGCAAACATTCTGGTTGGCGTTTAAAAAATTCCAAAAATGTTCTCTTGCTATTTATTCGTTCAACTAAGTGTTAATATAAATAAATTGTAGCTGACAATGTTGTTGAATCTTATTTAAACTAGTGACATACGGACGTAAATTACTTTCTTTTTTTTTCGATATTTATATAGTTCAAGGTCAATGTTTGCATTAATATAGTATTTGAGAATTTAACATTTTTTATAAATTTGTTTAATTTTGACGTGAACATGGATAAAAATATGTTGTCATGTTAATTCCGTTAATATAATATCATTTCGCCAAAATGTCGTTGATTTTAATGTAATCAACATTTTTCAGAATAATTTGCTAATTGGATTTCGATTTTTGTATTTTATTCTGTAAAATTTTATATTACAGTTAATTATTATATCCCTCTCTTAATAGTTCTTTGATTATTTTTAAATAGCTCCTTCTATTTGCTCACATCATATATGAAAACTATTCGATCAACATCAACTTTACCTAAATGTTGTCCAGAATGTGCACTTGCCGTCGAAATTTGGTAACAATTTATTTAAATGGTAAAAAACTAAAGCAACTGTGGAGCCCAGTCTTAGAGGTGATATATATTTGTATCCTAATATAGTCAAATGGAAATATCTAGAAACTTATACAAATATATGAATCACAGAATTGCATTACACTATAAGTCATTTCTAGATTAGCACTACTGCAGTGAATTTACTTTAATTTTTCAAAAATAAAATTGAACTTTTCTAAAAAACCACGCATGCAACGAATCATGTTTTCGAATCAAAAAACAAAATTTGTGAAATTTTTTTTAAATATTTTTTTTCGAAAATTTTGAGATATAGCTATCTAAACTGTTTGGGACAAATTTTGCTAGAAACAATAAGTAAAAAGTTACAGGGATGAGAAAAAACACCTGGTATGCCAAAATGTCAAATTTTGACCCACATTAACTCAGATAGTCCTTGAACGATCTTGTTGAAAAACTGTGTCTATCCAATTGGACTTACCTTAGTGCAAATTTCATTCATTTTGAATTTGACCGATAATATTCAAACATGAGAATGGAGGATATATTTCCCCACAATAACATTTTTACCACAAAGCTCACGCTTTATTATTTTCAATGAGATTTATTGGTAAACTAAGCTTACTTTAAGTTTTTACGTCAAAGTAAGGCATATTTTTATAGCCGGGCCATACAGTGTTGTTTGTTAGTGTTAGTCGATCGTAGTGATTAGTTTTTATTTTTTTGTGTAAGTGCATCAAATGATACATCAAATTTGCTAAAAAATCAGAAAAGTGGTTTATTGTTTGATATTAATGGTACAATTCAGTGTCACGCACTGAATTATGTTGTTGTTGAATAGTTTACCAAAGACAAATAACATTCTTGTACCAGTCTTTTTTTTGTAGAAAACTCGATATAATTGAGCAATTCCATGGAAAGCGTTAACTTACAAAAATATTTTTCTTTCTACTTTGTCAGACATCTATTTCATTTTTTCTCAAGAAGTTGAAGAGACACCATCATGAAACTTATTGGGGGTTCAACAACCATATTATCTATTTCTTCTTCTTCTTTTTTAATTTCGAATTTCATTATGAAAAAGATAGTAGTAGCGGGATTTGGACACAGAGCTCTACCTTACGTTTGTTATTTATGCAATTTCGAATATATGGTTCGAAATAGGTCGCAATATATCCCAGCAGCGGAAAAGACGAGGCATTGTAAAAATATGCCTCCAAACATGCCTTCAAAGGCAGTTTGTTGACATTCAAATACGCCTTCCTTTTCCAGGCATGTATACAGGCTATAATAAGTCCTTCACTAAGCCTAACAAAAAATTCCAAACCCATGCACATTTCGCTTCTCAAATGAGACCTGCAATGAGGCCTCTTACTAGGATGAGAATAGATCCCGCAGACATGCCTCTTTCCTTTCTTAAAACAGGCCTGTGAGCAGCCCTACTGTGTACCCCACAAAAATACCATAGATGTGCACAAAGGGCATGCAAACTTTCTTGCCTTAAACAGGCCTGTTGACAGTTCTATTAGTAGAAGGCAGAATTGACGTTCATAGCCATGCACTTGCCACTTTACCGTTTAGGCCTGTTGACAGGCCTCTTAAGGGAAGGTAAGACAGATGCTGTTGTTTATGAAAACCACATGTACGTTAATTGTCGTACAACAACTATATCACGTGTTAGCCGAGTAGGTAGCATGCCCAACTATGAGTAATGAGGTCGCAAGATCGATTCCCGCTGCTGGAGTTTAAAAAAAAAATAGTTATTACAAATTGTAATAAATATTGTATTAAAAATTTATAAAAAGTAGGAAATCATTTAATATGGAAATAATACGCATATGTTTTTTTTAAGTCCTTCTATAAATGCTCTTTTGCAGGCCTGCAAGCTGATCTGCAGTAGCAATGCCTCCTAGAAGGCCCTTGTTATTAGGACTCCAAGCAGGACATACTAGGCATGCCTACTGAAACGCCTTCAATGAGAAAGGGAATGTGCAGGCCTTGCCTGCCTATGGCGCCCTATGTTTATTTGAAATGAAGACTGCATTTGAAGGGTAAGGCTTCTGACTGCCTTAAGAAGGCATGCAAAGCCCAATTTTTTGCTGCTGGGATCATATGCCATTAACATCCAATGCTCCATTGCATCAAATATCTCGATATCTATATGAGATATAGCTAGTCCAAACAAATACTTTTATAGGTCTTCACTTCACCTATTTTACAGCGGATTACTAGTTCATATGTCTACGACATAAAAAAAATTCAGCGACGATAAACTGATTTGAAAACTAAATCGAACTTTGACATATTTGCTGCTTACTGTAATGCCAATCGATGCGAAATTTCGCACAATATATTCGAAATTTTGTAAATTACAAACGTGAGGTGGAGCTCGATGTCCAACTCCGCTACTTTTTTTACCATCTTTTTTTTTAACAACATTTCCAAAAATACCATACAAGGAACACCCTAATATACATATTTGATTAATATGTGAAAATTTAATATTTTTTTGTTTCAATTAGTTTTGGTCCCCTCCGAAATTAAATCCTGGCTACGGCCCTGGTTCGAACGTCTGTCCGTCTGTTCCCGCTATTATAGCAGTTGTTTAAGAGCTATCTAACCGATATTAGGTATGCATATTTCCTCTAACCGGAGGTTAAGTTCTAAGATGAGCAAGACCGGACGAAAACTACTCACACCAAACATACAAACTCCCCTTTTTGGGGGTGTCCGTATATCTAACTTATTCTTATTCTTCTAATGTGGCTGCAGCAACACAAATTCATTCAAAAGTAGAAAAGAATTGCAAGCGGTTTAGTCTTTTGTATACCGTAAATAGTTCGTCACACCAAGCTTAGCTTACAGCTCTTTAACGTAGTTCATCCAACGATGTTTTGGTTGCCCATCAAGTTTATTGCCGAAGACTTTTTGAGCTGAAACATTTTTATCCATTTGTAAAGGGTGGTTAAATTTTAAGGGCCGATGTTGATTTTGAATAAAACACGAATTAATTAGTAAATTATTGTCATTTATTTTTGTTATGATAATATTGGTATTGTTCCATTATGTATGTAACAAAATATCGGACAGATGGCCGCCGCGACCTGTGCGGCACACCTCCATCCGATGGTCAAAATTTTCGATGACGCTAAGGCATAATTGAGGTTCTATGCCGTTAATGTGCCGAATTATGGCATCCTTTAGCTCTTGCATTGTTGCTGACTTATCGACGTACACCGTTTCTTTCAAATAAGTCCAACGGTGTCAAATCACATGATCTTGGCGGCCAATTAGCTTCCCCACCATTTGTCGCGCAAAAGAGCCATTGTTTTGTTAGCTGTGTGGCAAGTGTCACCGGTTCCTGTTAAAACCACATATTGTCCACATCCATATCTTCCAATTCAGGCCATAAAAAGTTCGTTCTCATCTCCCTATAGCGACCACCATTTACAGTAACTGCCTGACTGGCCTCATTTTGGAAAAAAAATACGGCCCGATGCTGCCGCCAGCCCATAAACCGCACCAAACAGTCACTCTTCTGGTGGTTCCAGAAGGCAGCGCACATGAAGTTATCACGCCAATTGTCGACGACGTCTTAGATTGCCCACCACCAAGTCAAGACGAGGTAAGAAGAGCAATATCGCGGCTGAAAAACAACAAAGGCTGAGTTTGGAATTCCAGCGAAACTGATACGTCTTTGCGGAATGACGCTGACTGACACGAAGTCTTCAGTGAAGATTGGCAAGGACCTTACGGAGCCATTCTATACCAGACGAGGTCTAAAACAAGGCGACGGCCTATCGTGCGATCTCTTCAACATTGTGATGGAGATGATAATGAGAAAAGCTGCAGTAAACACGAGTGGCACTTTATTCAACAAAAGCCACATGCTACTCGCGTACGCTGATGACGTCGACATCATCGGTCGAAAACTGCGGGATGCGACTGCAGCCTTCTCAGGTATACAGAAGGAATTAGCGAAAATGGGCCTAACGGTGAACGAGGACAAAACGAAGTTATTAGTTTCAACGAACAAAGAATCTACTCGTTTGGGAAACTGCGTGAACGTTGACAACTATAATTTCGAGGTGGTAGATAATTTTGTCTACCTAGGCTCCGCCGTCAACAAAGCAAATAATGTCAGCCTAGAAATCCGGAGAAGAATCCTGCTTGCAAATAAATGCTACTACGGACTAAGCAAGCGATTCAATGACAGAGCCCTCTCTGAACGAACAAAAATCCAGCTATACCAGATACTGGTTCTACCTGTCTTAATGTATTGCTCAGAATCCTGGGTTATGACACAAGCGGATGAATCGGTTCTGGCGGTATTTAAGAGAAAAATAATCCGTAAAATACATAGGCCCATCATCGTTAACGGAGAGTATCGGCGTCGTATGAATCATGAGCTGTACGAGCTGTACACTGACATTGACGTGGTCAAACGTATTAAGGTGCAACGGTTGCGTTGGCTAGGTCATGTTGTACGCATGGACTAAAATGCTCCAGCTGGAAAAGTCTTCGACAATGAACTCAATGGACGGCGCGGAAGAGGGGACCAAAACTCCGTTGGAAAGACCAGGTTACTGAGAACCTTACAGAACTCGGTGTGACTAACTGGAGAAGAAGCGCACTGAGGTGAAAATGTCCTCATCACTGAAGATGATTTTCTTCGAAAATTTATCATCCACTGTTGCCATTTCTTGCCACCATTCTGGCCATTGACGAGGTGTGGAATGGTCAAGAGGCTTTAGTTCCTGAGTCAGAGGCACCATGTAAGCGTGTAAATGCAAGTCTGTGTGCATAATGTTCATTAACGACGAGCGTGAGAGGTGCAATTGTTGGGCACGACGACGAGTTGAGATTGACGGCTATTTACAAGGGCGTAGCCAGGATCTTATGTAGGGGGGGGCAGTCGGTTTTACATTTCATGTTAATAGTATGTTAACGAAAAAAATAAAACTAAGAACCTAACGAAAAATCAATACTCATGGTTTTGACAATATTTTATCTTACATAAGTAGCCTATAATTTTTTTAAAATTTAAGTCATCGAGTTCATGTAGTACCAAACAATTTTTTTTAAACATCTTAATTGTTTTGTTTTTTGTACATTTCTTGAGCGATTTTAAAAATTTTTTATCTTGTGTTATTTGAAACAAAATTGTGCATAGAATGAATTCCTCATCACTATTTTTTTTTAAATGTGTTAAAGTCCATTAAAAAATAATTTTTGACTTTAATTTCAAATATTTTTTGGATTACGACCAAAAAATTTTGAACTTCCGCAATTATTGTAAGCATATGCTACAAATTGAACTAAGTAAATTTTTTTTTGCTTATATAGCAAAAATTCAATTTTAAATTATAAATAATATAATATTTTGTGTTTACAAGTAGGCTAAGTAGTGTGCTTTTCATTTCAAAAGAACAATATGATAACATGTTACATCATTTGTCAAAATAAAGAAATTTCATCGAATTTGCCATTTTTTAAAAAAATAATGATAAGGAATTTAGAATAGCAAATATTTCTGTGCACAACTTTGTTATAATACAATAAAAGATTTTAAAAAACGGTCAAGAATTGGGGAATAAAATTTCATATGTCCTAAAAACCCTTTTTTTCACTGTGGACGGTAGGCTCAAAACAGTTTTAGGTTGCATGAAAATGACGATGAAAAGTGTAAATGCCACTGTATTTTGGGTTGATCATACATCACCTTTTTTGAAAATATCGATATATTTCATTTCTTTAGACTGGACCAAAAATCTTTGTAATTTTTATCAACGACAGTACAAAAACTGGACAAATGAGATAAAATCTTTTTGTGTTAGTGTATCATTCGATACTTTGACTTAACAATCAGAAAAGATTTTTTATTGTTGATATTAATGGTCAATTCATTGTCACGTACTAGGATGACGCGTTTCGAACTCCATGACGAGTTCATCTTCAGACTCCTTTGTGAAGAATTTATGCAATCTGCTACATCAATAAATGTAAATCTGGTAAATCTGTTTAGTTATTATAAAAGTACACAAACAGGGATTTAATTATTATTCTCATATTGTCTTCGATATTTTGACATTGCTACAACCTGGAGGTTTGGCATGCATTACAATTTTACATTTAAGGTAAAAAAAACCTAGTTTGATAGATAAAAAGAAGAAATTTAGCATGCCATAGCCTCCAACTAGGAGAAATACAGAAATAAATTGTTCTAACTTCTATATCCTTTAAAATATTAAAGTCCTTTACAAATTAACAAAACCGTGAATGAAAAAGTAAGTACAGTAAACTACGGATAAGTGCACATCGCATAAATGCAAAAACCGCATAAGTGCACTGGAACTTGAAGCCATTAGCCATTTTTATACGTTTACATACAAAAACACACGGATAAGTGCAACACGTATAAATGCAAACACCGGATAAATGCACAACATTTGCTAACCTGAAAGTACTTTTTTAGTACAACTTTGCATGCATAAATGCAAATCTTTCATATTACATAAATGTAGATTATGATTTAGAGAAACTGGAGAAAAAAGGTTGGAACAGAAAACACGGTTCAAAAAAAGATTTCAGACTTTTTCAGCACTCGTGGTTTAGGTGAATCGAATTGATTGTAATTTAATATGTATTTTGCAAAAAACAATGTTGCAAAATATAATTGCAATGATTCATTAACATCTCTTATTTTGGCACAGAACTGAATATTTTTAATTTTTATGTATGCAATATGATAAACACTAAAACAATGAAAAATAAATTTGTGATTTTTTTTACCTTAAACAGAACTGATTTTATAAATTTTTATTAAAAACCTGATATTTAATGTAAACCAAATATAAATAAAAACTTAATGCTTTATATTTTAATTATTTTCTTAAAGTTCCGTCCAAACTGAACTGGTGTTACAGATTAATAAAAATAATCTAATGTTTGTATAAATGCAATAATCGTGCACTTATGCAATGTTTGTATATATGCAATAGTTGTGCACTTATCCGAGTGTTGTATAAATGCAAAAACCGCATAAGTGCACAAAAAGTCAAAGCGAAAACCGATGTGCACTTATCCGTAGTCTACTGTATATAGATTCCTATACATAGTCACTACTATCACTTGCATATAGTTTCGATCATTGGTCATAATTGGTGTCGCATAGTGTCATATACTTGGTATTGGGTAAAGGATTTCAATTACGAACATTAGTTTTTACTGGTTTTCTGAATCAAAACCTGGTATTAGAGGTAAATTTGGAACAACTATCTTAAAAAAGTTTATCGAGATAACCATCCGAATAGAAGTTAAAGGCTGTTAAAATTGAGTCAAAATCGGAAAATAAAAATAATCTACCATTTTAGTAAAAACAAAAATTCCCTGTGAAAAAGTCATAGAAACTCAAAAACTAATGATGCAGTTCGATTTCTCTTATTTGAATTAAAGAAGCTCAATCTGTCACACCAATTTTCCAAGACCTTGTTAATGCTTTCGAGCTGTAGCTCACGTATTGCTTTAATGAAATTTGCCTTAAGTGTTTGAATCGCTTCTGAATTAAAATAATGTATGATTTTAAAATTAATTTGTATTTGGTCCACCCTCTACATCATTTGACACGAGAAAAAGTGTAACGTATTAACATGTTGGACCTTAAGTATCTGAAGAGCGAATTCAATTCTGGAGTCATGTCCGTCTGTCTGGGTTGCTGCCTGGTGTGCAGGGTAACTCGAGTAAATTTTACTGATCCTTTTAAAAATTTAACATTTATTAAATTTATTATTTTCCAAAATTTAGTTTGAACTTCCTAATGAAAAACATAACTTCCTAATGAAAAACTAGACGATATTTGAATTTGGTCAGTTTAATTATCTTACAGCAATAGGTAAAATCTCAGAAAACCGAAACATTTTCTACAACCATTTTGGTACCCTCAATACAAACTGCAATTGCACTAACAACAGTAAAAATTTTGCGCAATCTTATCGCTTATTGAACGTTAACTTACGAACAAAAAAGGCCTCACTCTGACTACTACAGTCTAAATTTTCCCTATAATTTGAAGGAAGTCTTTGTTAAAATATCCACTAGAATTTTGGAGAATGAACATAGGATGAAAGTTCTTATCAGTTAGTGAAATTTCTGTACTGTTTTTCTTTTGATTTTCATATATTACTGAATTTTGACAGATTTTCCAAGCTGTAGGGGGGGGCAGCTGCCCCCCCTGCTCCTACCTGGCTACGCCCTTGGCTATTTAGCTTAGTTCTTAGAATATATTACTTTCATACAGAAATACATAATTTCTATATTTTATACTTATATTCAAATTTTATACTGAATACCTATGACAACTATTCACTGCTACAAAATGGAAAAATTTAAGGTACTTGGGGAGTGACCTAACGATGTTCTAGTTGGTTCAGAACTGACTGAGTTTCTAGCTCATAAGTAATGAAAGACCTGAAAACCTATACAGGTTTTTGAACAGTGGGTCAAGATTTTGAGGATGTAAGGAAACTTTAGTTTACAAATTCATGTTGTACTCGACCAGACCTACACTATGCACTAGGTCACTCTCCAAGTTCCAAATGACTGCCACTAACTGTTAACAAAGTTAACGTTTATAAGTTTACGTTTGTTTGGCATATCGTACCTATATACGGGTCGAATAGAGAGCAACTGTCAGTAACTATATTTATTTTAAATAATTCCATTGCCATTCAATAACATATATTTTAATAGATATTAAGTATTATCACTTGTACACGGTCTGGAATAATAAAAAAATTTGCAATAATTTTTAGTAACTACAAGTTAAAATTGATTGAACTATCATTTATTTAACAAATATATTTCTGTCAAACCCATGAAATTTCTTGATGTGAATTGTCAATGGCAACAGCTTTTGCTAGTTATTTTTTCATATTTTTTCTTATAAAAAAAGAAATGGTGCGATTAATTTCAATTGGTATCTGTGTTCATTTCAATTGACATGAGCAATAGTTGTGGAGAAAAATTTACTTCAAATAATGGTAATTAGATCATCCACTTGTTAATTAAATGGAATCATCATGTGATAATAAGATATCACAGAGTTTTTTAAACAAAAAATTTTCTTTCGAATTTTTTTACTATACATACCTATTCAACATGTACTATAAATTCTACTTCTAATTAGTAAATATCCAGCACCAGCGAACAGTTACAAAGTTTGCAATTCAATTGAATTTCAAATCAGTATTTGTATTCTATAGAGAGCCGTTCCCACCACATTGCCATCATTTAAAACAATTGTAAAATTATACTCTTAATTAAAGGCAACAAATATAAAGATCTCAATTGACAGCTTATTTAAAAGCAAACAGAATGTGAAAAAAATCACACACACAGTACAGCACATAACACAAACACCCAACCAACCAACAACCAAGCCCATTTTCAATATTGAGATTTTAAAATAAAATCATCACTTGTACACGGTGTCGATGTGCTGTGTGCTGTGTTATTTTTTGCTCTGTTGCTGCGGCGTTGATTACTTTGACAGTCTCTTTTTGAAAAGGTTCTATGCATAATCACTCACTCATTGAGAAAAGCAAAAAAAAAAACACAAAACAACAAGGAAAACCAAGCACACACACCTTAATATAAACACTTGCAATACTTGCAACATTTTGATATGTCTTTCTTACTTATAGATCATATGATAGTGAGAGAGAGCGGGACAGATACAGAGTATGCGTTTTAAACATCTTAGTAAAAGGCTTCGAATGAGAAATCTCAGTAAATTAAGTTAAAAACTTGAGAGCAACAACAATGTTAACTTTCAATTAATGGTTAAGCATAAGGACGACGACGACCACGATTACGTCGACGGCGTTGAAGAGTACAATAACGCTGACGACGACCACGACATTTGAGAAGTTATGTTGTTCAGAGAAGGCATACGCATTTGTATGACAATATAACAATAATATCAATTTCATTTACAATAACGTGTTTTTGTGCCGTTCACTAAGAGTAAGGGAAAGAGAGAGCGAGAGTACTCTGCTCATACTGTTGAGAGAGCAGTGTAAGAACTAGTGTGTGTTATTGATTACTCGTACTCGTTGTTTGGTTATATTCAAAGCTTTAGGTAATTGAGTTGTTGCTTGCTAAACGAAGACAGCAACGACGATGACGATGTCTTCGCCTCAACAACGACAACAAAAACAACGATGTAGTAACATAACATTGTGTAGGAAAATATAGCAACAATGCATGTATACAAAATTAAGGGGAATTATTAAGTGGGTCTCTGTTACTCTTTGCTAAAGGTTTGTTGTGGCAATGAAAGAGAAGGGGATGGGTAGTGTGTGTAGTGAAATATAACGTAGCTCCTCCCTTTGTCGAACGATTTGGCTCTTTCTTTCTGCTCTTATATGATATGAAAGAGAGAGACCACTATATCAATGAAAATTTGCTGCATAATCTTTCCTATTTGAGGGGTTATTTTGGCCTAAGAGACTTGTCATTTTTTCGCCCCCCATTTAATAAAGTTATAAAGTCTTTTAACAAGCCCTTCATTTCTTTCTGCATGTCTGCTGGCCTTTGGTACTCTTGCTATTGTAGTTGTTGTTAGTTTTTCTTCTTTTTTTTTTTGCGTATAGCTCTATCTTGTATATGTGTTACGCTCTCGTACTTGCGCTTTTGCTAGTTTTCTCAAACCTTGTTAGGTTTTTTTTTTGTTGTTGTGACGAACGTTGAACGTCGTTCTTTCAGCTGCTAAACAGCAACGTTGGCCAAATGTCTGTCAGATTACAGGTGACATCTGTAAGTGTCACACACGGTTCTCGGACTCCATCGAATTCCAGCAAAAGGCTGAACGCCAACAGAAAAAAAACCGTCAGTCAGCATCTCCTATAAGGGCACAAATTGTTCAAAGACAAGCGAACACAAGTCAATCAAATTTCAAAAATCTTAATAAGAAATTGTAGGCAACTGAACTTAGCAAGAGGCTCGCTCGCTCGTACGCTCTGTCTCTCTCCCTCTCTGTCTAACACTTATACTCAGCTATGGGCAGGGAGCTCTCTCGGAGCTTCAAGAGCATAAGAATTCGTATCGATACGAAGAAGTTACAACAAATAAAACATAGAAGCACAAACACATGCAAGGCTTTCAATGTAGTGGTGCCCATAGCTGCTTATACTGTAATAGACAACAGCGCTCCTTGTCTCTCTGATAGAAAATTAAGGGACAACAGACAACTCAATAGTATTGAGGGGTATGTGTGTATCTGTGTGTGCTGGAGTGTGTGTTTTGTGTTTGCTTTGCTGCTTCAGTTGGTAAAGACGTTAAGCAACTGTGATTAGTTAATTTACTCGTTGACTTCAACGTGAACGGACGTGTCAGTGAGAGTAATATAAACACAACAAGAAGAAACCAAAAAATAAACATACGTACAAGTGAAGACAAAAAAAAAATCTTCTTGAAAATATAAACAAATCTAATAGCGAAATAAAAAAAAAAATAATAATATTACACCAGAAAAACAAAACATGTTTGTTAACAATAATATAAAATACATTTAACCAAAATATTTTTAAAACAAGTGTTGAATAAAAAACAGTGTTTACTTAACAAAATTTAAGCTTTAAAAATCTGTCTATCAAATGAGTGCTTTCATCCCTCCTCACTGAAAAACAAAAACCTCTAAAGTGTTACAATTCTAAATTATTTCTTCACAACGTAAACAAATACATCGGCCAACATTTCGTGCTCCTCCTCTCCCTCCCTTTTCCACCACAAATGGCCTTAGAGGATCGCTGTAGTCCCCAATCAGCACCATCGCCTCCCGGTCATCTACCTCAGTCACCTGCTACATCTGCACAACCACCAGCCGTTGTTGCCGCCGCCGCTGCTGCTGCCGCAACTCTTTTGCACTCCTCCGCTTATTTGGATATGAGTCTATCACAAACTGATACTAGCAACGTTACCGCTGCCGCAAATATGTTGCCACATACTGTGGCCTCGTTGTATCAGCAACAACAGTTGCAGCACTTGCAACAACTTCATCACTTGCAACAATTGCATCAACAACAATTGGCCGCCGGTGTATTCCAACATCCCGGCTATGATCTTAATGCCCAGGCCCGTTTAAGTGTATCGCCGGGTGGACACTCCACCTCGTCGACACCCGCCTCCACCATGACCATTAAGGAAGAGGAAAGTGATTCCATTATGGGTGACAGCTTTTCGGGGGAACATGATCATTCAGCCTTGGCCTTGGCCAGCAACGTTACCGAAGATGAAGATGAGTGTGATATCGATGTGGATGTGGACGAAGATGATGAAGATCACAAGCTAATACCGCCGCCGGCCCATCAACAATCGAGCAAACCTTCTTTAGCATTCTCTATCTCCAACATCCTTAGTGATCGTTTTGGTGGTGTCGAACATAAAGACAACTGCGTCCAACCACCACCCCCACAAAGTCGTACACAATACCCCGCCCAACAAGGTTCCAGCATTTACCGGCCCTTTGATCAGTCAAGAGCCGCTACAGCGACACCTTCAGCTTTTACCCGTGTGGATTTATTAGAATTTAGTCGACAACAGCAGGCAGCTGCAGCTGCGGCCACGGCCGCCATGATGATTGAACGCGCTAATATTTTAAACTGCTTTAATCCCGCGGCCTATCCCCGTATCCATGAGGAAATCCTACAAAGTCGCATGCGACGAACGGGCATGGTCCCCCATAATAATGCTGCAGGCAATCAGCATAAAATGATGGATCCCTCCCTAACCTCACCGCCACCCCCATCGGCTCAATCGGCTTTGGGGTCGCTATGTAAAACTGTCTCACAAATTGGCCAGAGCAATAACTGCAATATGAACGCCTCCACCTCCTCCTCATCGACGGCTAACATGCTAACATCACCACCAGCTCCTTCGACGCCCTCTTGCTCTTCAGTGGCTAGCATATCATCGCCACCACCCTCGTTACCAAATACCTCCGCCTCATCAGTGTGCTCCTCAGCGGCATCGTCGTCGTCGGCATCATCATCATATCCCTCCTCATCGGCGAATTCACAAAACTCCTCACCCACCTCACGTAAAAATGCCAGCCCTCAACCGATACCGCCACCGTCGGCGATAAGCCGCGACTCCGGCATGGAAAGTTCCGACGATACGAAATCGGAGACAGGCTCGACGACTAACTCAGAGACGGGCAAAAATGAAATGTGGCCCGCGTGGGTATTCTGCACGCGCTACAGTGATCGACCAAGTTCGGGTGAGTAAACAAAAAAAAATAAAAGGGATTAAAATATTAAAATAAGGGGGGTCATTAACAGAAATTTTTAGGAAAATAAAAAAAAATATTTTTGTATAAAGAAAAACAAAAACTATAGGCAAATAATAAGAATGGATTTATAGGTTAAAAAATAAGAAAAAAAATAATAAAGGAAAACAAAGAATATTTCAGAAAATCACTTCAATGAATATGCCCTTATGAATTTTAGCTTATAATCCAAGTTTGGGAAAGTAAAGGAGAAAAAGTAAAGATAGGGAAATAAATTGATAGGAAATATTTAAAAAATTATATAAAAATAAAATATATCTCAAAAACTGTAAAAGAAAAATAGTCTTTAATATGAAGACAAAAAAAATTTAAAATTTTTCTTTTAATTGTAAAATACCAATAACATTTTAAAGTATAGGTATACTCAAATTTTACAAAGGATGTCTTTTATAGAACTATTAAGTTTAATGTTAAATTAACATTATGTTACTTGGAATAATATTAGTTTATGTTTTAATTTTTAGATGAAATTAATTGGCATTCTCCACTCAATTATTTCACATCTCTTCAGACTGTTAACGTTATGTTAGCATAATGTTAATTTTAAAATAAGTGATAGTATATAATGCAGCACAAGATTTAGTTCTAATGTTTCTAAATATTTTCTAGATGAGTTAAATTGCCAAAAGTTATAGTAAAAAAGGACTATAAGAAACATATTTGGCTTAATGTTAAGTTAACATTATGTGACTTGAAAAAAAAAACATACGGTTATGTTACAAACTTTATGTCTAAAATTTTATAATTTAAATTGTGTCTTAAAATCCAAAAATTTTATAGATGATATTTAAGTTTGCTGCTAAAGAATCGATTGGTTGTTCAGTTGTTACAATAACATAACGTAAATTAACATAACATAACATAACATAGCATAACTTTTCATTATGTTAGCACTAAGTTATTATAATGGAAATAAAACAAAGTGTGTATTTCCTATTTTCATATTGAGTTTGATTGATAATTCTACAAGTCACCGTAGAAAACTATGCATTAGAGAACTCTGTGTAGGTAAATGTTAAGTTAACATTATGTTATTTAGAATACCATATGTTTATTCTTTAAAATAACTATTATTGTCTAAAAATACATAAGTTATATAGATCAAATTCGAGTTACAGCTGTGGTAATTGTTATCATCCTTGTGGCAATAACTCAATCATTATATAACTTTTCAAACTGTTAGCACTATGTTGCGATTATGTAAATTTAACAGTGTGTTGAAAAGGTTTAACAGCACAAGATTTAGTTGCATTATTTGTGAATATTGTTTAGCTGAGTAAAATAGCTATATCCAAAAAACATAGTTGAAAAAATTTCTAAGAGAAAAACTGTTTAGCTTAATGTTAACAGTTAACATTTAGTTATATAGCAACAAATGCGTTTATTTTACAAACTAACAATTGCTGTCTAAATATACATACAATTTATAGATCATATTCAAGTTTTCAGCTGACAAATCTTGCAGTTTTTTAGTTGTTAAAAAAGTTAGCATCATAATGACAAAAATCTCAATTATTACATAACTTATCAAACTGTTAGTACTATGTTATCATTACGGAAGTTTAACAGTGTGTAATGATAAGTTATGCAGAATTTAGTTGCAAAATTTTGATAAGTTTTCTTTTCTTGATAAGTAAAATTCCCTAAAGTGAATATTGTACAAATTTCTATTAGAGAACTGTTAAGCTAAATGTTAAGTTAACAATAAATTACATTGAATAAAACTTTTTTATGTTTTAATCTTAAAATTTATGTCTAAAAATTTTAGATCAAATTAATGTTTTGTTTACAAATCAAATCCTTTTTCAGTTTTTTTTTCTATAATTATTCATACTGTTAGCCTTTTCTTACTGTTAATGTTAACATAGCATAACATTATGTTAATCTAACAGTGTTTTATGATAAGTTATTCAGAGTAAGTTATATCTGCAAAATTTTTAAGAATTTGCTATTGACAACAACTCAATTATAACATGACATTCTATACTATAATCACTATGTTAACATTATGTTAATTTAACAGCGTGTTATGATAAGTTTATCAGCACAAGTATGATAAGTATTTTTTCCAGTTGAGTTTAAATGCTAATCTCAACAATCATAGTTAACAAATTTTCTATTGGAGGAATATCATAATTCAATACAGATCAACAAAAAACAAAATCAAGATTGACAGACATGTTTAAATTAAGTTAACACTATTGTTCATTTGACTATGTATTTCAAAAAGTCAATTACTACGCAAAAATAAAGAACAACTTAAATTTTTTTTGGATTTTACCAAATTGCCTCTAATGTTTCGAAAATCGTCATTGTTACGGTGTTATGTTTTTTGTTCTAAGCCCCATAACCTTCAAGAAAACACAACGCAACACATTCCCAACATCATAGCCGAAGGTCATTTGCAACATTATTGACTGACTGACTGACCGACTAACTCATATTGTCAATGACTTTTCAGAGTTATTTTTTCCGATTGTCCATTTGTTAAAGGTCAAATGTCATTTGACAAAAAAAAAAAGAGAAAAACGGCGGCAATTTCCTTTACAAAGATTACACGTACACGTAAAACTATAACTTAAGTGTATACAGCAGCCCCGCTGAGACCACACACACACCCAAGAAACATGATGTACCAAAAGTGTAAATGTTTGGCCGGCTTTAAGGCGTTTGATGTGACACACGGACGCACACAAACATACGGCCGACTATTATCTTGACAAAATATGACCCAAAATAAAACTAAACAATCAGCAGTAGAACTACTTACAAGGCGCAACGCAACATACAAGGAGACAACAACTACAACAAAAAACACCAACAAGAACAACAACAGCAACAAAAACACCAATATAAACTCCCAATACCAACTGTGCCTAAATCCAAAGGATTCTTGCGATAGCCAGCGTCATCATCATCATCAACAGCAGCCGAATTTTGTTGGTCTAGGGAGGGGGAGTATCTTGAACTGTTAGATTTTTTGTGTGTGTTGTGAACATTTTTAGGTTGACCTTTTAAAAGCAAGTGACGAATGATATGACCACAAAAAAAAAAACTGAAGGGGAAAAGTGTTATAGTTTCTGTGAAGACACGTGCTGTAAAAGGATTTGGATTTGATTTCAATTTTGTGTTGTGTACTTTTTTAAGATGCTTATCATCATCACTTTACAATAGGCGGCGGCGGCGGCGGCGGCGGGGGAGATGAAAATTTAACACCACAAACAAAATCATTTTAATTGTTTTTCTATGAGTTTTAATGGCATTTTAATAGTTTACGAATGACAGATTTATGGAAATCTAATGAAATGCTAACAGACATAAGAACAACAACAAAAATCCCACAATAAACATTGATATATGTTTAGGGAAAATTAAATTTAGAGAGAGAGAGAGGGAGAGACTAGAAAATTTTTATGATTTAAGTGATTTTTAATTGCTATAGGCCAAAGTTTGAAAACAGAAAAAAACTAAACTGAAAATGCAAAATTTTATAAATGTCTACTAAACTAAAAAAAACTGAAAGTTTAAACAGGGAGAAACTAACAAATATTTATTAACTAAAAGTTTGGAGGGGTAGCAACAAACAAAAAATTTATTAAGCAGCAAAGTGTACACTTTGGTTTAGAAAGGGCAGCACTATAATTATGTGTAAAGCAAAAAAGTTTTACTTTCTAAGTGTTTGGCATAAACGCTGGGAGTCTTCCCTAGTAAACATTAAAACAATAATTGAGGCAACTTTTCTCTAGTCTTAAGCATGATAACCAACAATAGTTGAACCAACTTTTCTCCCACATTTAACAGGGAAACCCTTAATTCCTCTATGTCTTGTAATTAAAAACACCTTTGCAAAACTCCCCCTTAGCTGCAATGGAAGTTAGAATTAGAGGAACTAATACACTGCATATCATAAGTATAGACGCATATACTATTTAGTTGATTATCTAGCAGAAAAGGAAATTCGACATATTTGTACTATAGCAAAACTCATTAGCTTGCCAGCCAAAACTCCCAAGCCTTAAGTTCTTAATAAACTAAAAATTTCTGGCAAATCCAAGTTCTTTAATAAATAAAATGTATTACTAACATAGCTAAGTGAGTAGCATTAAATATATTGTTGTTTTTTTTCCAATTTTTTTCTTCTTCATCTACTACTGCTGCCTTCTTTCTAACCAATGACAGCTGTCATTTGTGGTCAAGCCACCACCAACCATATGATAATGGCGGCTTTTTTCTTAAGACCTTCTTTTCTTTTATAACTTATTGATTTGCTGCGTTGTTGTTGCTGTTGTTGTTGTCGTATACATTTAATAAAATAATAATTATAAAATACAAAAATTAAAATATTTCTTTAAAGCTATGAAATTATGTATTCTTAACATGTTTTAGTTTTAAAATGAAGCGTGGAGATAGAAAAAACAATTGACATTTTCTTTTTGATGTATTAAAGCAATAGCTACTCAACAGTTTGTAAGCGTTTTCTCATTGTGCCAAGTAGTCATCAATAATAATGAAATTAGAAATATTTGAGAAATTATGATTTTTATGGGAATTACATTTACAATTTTGCCAACGATATTAATTAGTATTTTTTTTCTTTTGTATTTATTTTTTAGGCCCTCGTTATAGACGCCCCAAAGTTCCCAAAGACAAGAATTGCGATGAGAAAAGACCACGCACCGCTTTCTCTGGCGAGCAGTTGGTCAGACTAAAAGTAAGTATTTTTTATATTTATTTAAAAAAAATAGATTTAAAGTTATTTAAACTGGAAAGAGACCAACTTGTAACAGACAATAACAGAAAATTAAGCTGTTATGTTAGCATACTGTTAAGTTAACAGACTGAGGTATTTTTAGGGCAAGATTTCTAGATTTAAATAGAAATCAATAATAGCCCATACTATTAACAATATTTCAACTTTTCTTACTGTTACTACTATGTTATCATTATGTTAATATAACAGTGTATGATGATAAGGTATACAGCACAAGATTTAGTTGCAATATATCCCGAATTTTTATCAGTTAAGTTAAATTGCCAATTACCAAAGGTCATAGATGAAAAAAAAAAATATATTAAAAAACTGTTTAGGCTAATGTTTAGTTAACATTATGTTACTTGGAACTTATTTTAATTAAACAAAAATTTGTGTGTAAAAATCTATACATTTTATAGATCAAATTTTTTTTCTTTTTACAAATAGAAGCAATTCTCACTTGTTGTAATAGTTAGCAACCTTATGACACAAACTTAATCACAACTTTTCATACTGTTAGCACTATGTTATCATTATGTAAATTTAGCAGAGCACTGATAAGGTAAACAGCACAAGATTTAGTTGCAATAAATTGCTAATTGCCAAAAGTCTTAGGCGAAAAAATTACATAACGTTTTTTTTTACTGTTAGCACTATGTTATTTTTATGTTAATATAACAGTGTTTGTTTATAAGGTATACAGCACAAGATTTAGTTAAAATTTTTTGGAATAGTTTTCAGTTGAGTTCGATTGATAATTCTACGAGCCACCGTCAAAAAATGTCTATTTGAGAACTGTACAGTTTAATGTAAAGTTAACATTATGTTACTTGGAACTCGATTCGTTTACGCTGCACAGTAAATAATTGTGTCCAAAAATATACAAATTTTACGGATCAAATTATTTTTTTCTGCTAACAAATCGCAGTGTTTCTCAGTTGTTGTAATATCTAACAACCTAATGACACTTACTTAATCATTACATAACTTTTCATACTATTAGCACTATGTTATCGTTATGTATATTTAACAGTGCGCTGATAAGGTTTACAGCACAAGATTAAGTTGCAATGTTTCTGAATATTTTGCAACTGAGTCAAATTGCTAATTGCGAATAGTCATAGTTGAGAAAATTTGTATTAGAGAACTCTGTAGTTTTGATGTTAAGTTAACATTATGTTACTTGGAACTCGATTCATTTACGTTGCACAGCAAAAATTTATGTTTAAAAATCCATCAATTTTCTACTAATAAATCGAATCATCTCTCACTTGTGGTAATAGTTAGCAACCTTATGACACAAACTCAATCATTACATAACTTTTCATACTGTCAGCACTATGTTATCATAATGTTAATATAACAGTGTATGATGATAAGGCATACAGCACAAGATTTAGTTGCAATATATTCCGTATATTTATCAGTTAAGTTAAATTGCTAATTGCCAAAAGTCTTAGGCGAAAAAATTACATAACTTTTTTTTTACTGTTAGCACTATGTTATTATTATGTTAATATTACAGTGTTTGTTTATAAGGTATACAGCACAAGATTTAGTTATAATTTTTTGGAATAGTTTCCAGTTGAGTGCGATGGATTGATTCTACGAGTCACTGCTAAAAAATGTCTGTTAGAGAAGTGTGTAGTTTAATGTTGAGTTAACATAATGTTACTTGGAACTCAAATTTGTTTATGTTACACAGCACAAATTTGTGTCTAAAAATACATAAAGTTTATAGATTAAATTGAAGTTTTCTGCTAACAAATCTAGCAGTTTTTTAGTTATTGTAATATTTAGCAACCTAATGACAAAAATCTCAATCAAAACATATATTTTCGTACTGTTAGCACTATGTTATCATTAACGGAAATTTAACAGTGTGTGGTTAGGTGTAGAGGCTAAGAATAACTTAAAATATTTTGCATCTAAGTAAAATTGCCAATCACGAAAGTCATTGTTACACATATTTCTATTGGAGAACTGTTTTGCTTAATGTTAAGTTAACATTATGTTACTTTAAACCAAATTAGTTTGTTTTCAACTAAAAATTTGTATCTAAAATTTTCAAAATTGTCCGACAAATCTAAACGTTTTTTTAGTTGTTGAAATATTTGACATTCAATTGCCCCCAAACCTAATTTCCAGGCTGTTAGCACAATGTTAACATAATGTAAACTTAACAGACTCTTACGATTTGTACAGCATAAGATTAAGTTGCATATATTTCGAGTTAATGTTAACATGTTAATGTGTTAATGTTAAGTTAACATTATGTTAATATTAGATTTACATTTTACATATTAACATCATATTATAATAACATTATAGGATGCTGTTAGGCCAACTTTGTTGTAAAGTTAATTTAACTTTAAACTAAACAGTAAAAGTTTTTAAATTAAATTTAAATTAAAGTTATGTTTATGTTAAATTAACATTAATGTTATGTTAACTTAGAATTTAAGTTATGTTAACTTTTTTCCAGTTAATGTAAAGTAAACATTATATACTTAAAAGTTAACTTCATGTTAATGTTAAGTTAATATTATGATAATGTTAAATTAACATTAAATAAATGTTAAATTATCACTGTTAATGTCAATTAACATTTAATTAATATATCGATTATATTTATTTAAAATTTCCATGACGGTAACTTAACATTGATATAATGGTAATTTATGTTATCATTATGTTAAATTAGCATCAAGAATGTTAAATTAACATTAATATAATGTCAATTTAACATTAGTAAGCTAATTATATACATGTTTACGTAATCTTTGTTGACATTACGTAAACTTAGCAGATTGATATAGAAAACCCATTCCAGCATCACAACATTTTTTGAATCAACTTTAATACAAAGCCGGTAACGTTATCGTTGTTAACATAATCCTTATATTACGTAAGCTTAAAAGATAGATACTGAAAAACTATTAAAGTGGAAAAAATTCCAGCATCGCTTCTTATTTTGAATAATCTTTAAAACTTTATTTAAGATTGACATAACATTAGGTAATATGTTAGCATTGTTAACAGTATGTAAGCAATACGTAAGCTTAACAGATCGAAGATCCCATTAAAGTTTTAAAAAAAAATTAAAAAAAAGACATCCTTAGAATTGAAAAGTTTTAAGGACAACTTGTAAGAAATCTATTATTTTTTGTAGTATTATAGAAGAGAATAACTTTCTAAGTAAAATAATTTTAATTCAAAGTCCTCTTCAATAACTTTTCTAGTATAGAAACTTTTTCACTTATGATAGCAATATTACGTTTAAATCCTGTCGTATTCTAATGTATTGTTTAGGAGACTATAGCCAACACACAGACATTAGCATTAATTGATAATAAACAAAATTTCGTGTCCAACTTTTCTTTACAATTTAAAAAAATAAAAATTTTTGTTATCCCTCAAACAAATCATTCTTTCGTAACATAGCCAAGCAGTTGCTTTTTATCTACCCAACTCCTAGAGTCTCCTTTTTTATCAGTTAAAATCTTGTACACATCCTTAATTGCCATCAACATTTGTCAACGGAAACACAACAAGAAAAAAACACTCAAAAATATTCCAACTTTTGCATAATTCATAAGTCATTTAACCTTAAGTGTATATACGCAACGTTAATGACCCCAAAGACGTTAACACATTTAGCAAAAAGACAGACGACAACAAGATTTCCATATGTTCAATTAACAAAAGGAAACTAGTTTGAAAATATTTTCAAAACTATGTTCATAAAATTACCAACGAATCGTCCTTTTCTTTGGTCCCTATCACAACCAAGTACTATTTTGACTATACATAACGAATTGAAAATTTATGAGTGGGATAGTATTTTCAAAATATTTACAACACCACCTAGGGCGCAACGAAAAAAGGACACACAAGGAAGTTTATCTTGTGTGTGTGTGTGTGTATTCCTAAAGATATCCTTTTAACAATTTCCAAAACCGCAACTAAACGCCTTGACTGTGTATCTTGTAAGTGTAGCTCAGCAGTTGTCTTTTGTTGTGCCGTTGTTTTGTGTGCCCGGTTCTCCTTGGCTATTGTCTGTTAATTAGTTATGGTCTCAAACTTAAACCACCTTAAATAATTGATTTTCTTCTTGTTTTACTTGTTGTTTTTGCCTTAACTGAATAATACTAATTTTTGTTGTTTCATTTTTCTTCTATCTTTGCAGCGTGAATTCAATGAGAATCGTTACCTGACCGAAAGGAGACGCCAACAATTAAGTGCTGAATTAGGTTTGAATGAAGCTCAAATCAAAATCTGGTTCCAAAATAAACGAGCAAAAATCAAGAAATCTACTGGCACCAAAAATCCCCTGGCTTTGCAGTTAATGGCCCAGGGTCTGTATAATCATACCACAGTGCCGCTGACCAAAGAGGAAGAAGAATTGGAGATGCGCATGAATGGCCAGATACCTTAAATGAAAGCCTGAGGAGAAAAAAGCGACAGCTTTCCAGAAACGGCTCCTTGCCGTCTAGTGCAATATGTGTATTGAGCAACAACAACAAATGAAATCTCGAAATTCTGCCGAATTTCCCCCAAAAAAAATCTAAAACGTTTACTTGTGACTACAACACAACGAAACGCTTTTGTTTTCCTGCTATTTTTTTATTTATTATAATGTGATATAGTTATTGTAAAATTTGTAAGCTTTTTTGTAAAATATTTCCGAAGATTGTATAAAAAAAAATATTATATCTACTTTCAATGCTAACTAAGCCGCTTTACTATCTATTGTAAATTATAATTTCCATAATCGTTAATTTATTGTCTCTCTATCTATCTGTACTTTGTCTTGATTAACATTCTAATTTAGCAAAAAAGAGCATCTGATATTAGATATTAACCCCCTGTCCCCCTCCTCTCTCCACCCAACACACAAACAAGTATTATTTTTCAAATTTATTATGAATAATAATTTATTAAGTTACTGAATAGTTAATGAATGAATCTTTGTGACAATATTTTTTCTGCTGCAACAATGTCATGCGGAGCGCTTGTAACAAAATCTTAAAATCTGTCTGTATATTTTATTATGTCTATATATATATATATATGTCTCTGTGTACATACAAACATTTATAACATTTGAATATTGTACAATTATTGTCTTGTAATTTATCTGCAGCATAGCAATAGTATCTATAATTTTAGTTTATTGTTTGTTATTTTAAGTTTTTAGTAATAATCTTAAGAAAAGTTCAAAAAAATCAAAACAGAAAAAATTTTAATTGAAAAACAAAAAAATAATAAAAAAATTAAAGATAAATAAAACAAATATTTAAATACCAAATATTCTGAGAAAAATTAAAAAGACTAATTGTTTTACTGCAAAGGGTATTTGAGGGAATTGCTGAATTGGCTTACATAATACATATATATGTGTTCCTCTAACTCCCATTGGAGCATAGGGCGTCAATTACAGCCGTCGGCCATCGGACACGGTTTTGTGCAATCGATCTTAATTGGTTTCAGGATACGCCGAGGTTACTCATTTCGCTTTCGGTGGAGCGTCGCCATGTTATACGTGGTCTTCCACGCCGACGACCTGCCTGATGGAAGGGATTCCATTTAAGTGCTTGCTTAGCCACGTTGTCATCATTTCGGCGAATAGTATGTCCAATCCACTGCCACTTATGTTTTCGAACTTCCGCTGCAAGTGGTATTTGCCGTGATCGCGACAACAGTTCTGCATTTGAGATGGTACGCGGCCAGAAAATACGAAGTATTCGTCTAAGGCAGCGGTTGACAAAAGTTTGAAGCCGATTGGTAATACTACTGGTAACTTTCCAAGTTGTACATCCATACAGCAGTACAGACTTCACATATGCTTCGAAAATTCTCAGTTTTGTATGGAGGCTGATTTTGTTATTTTGCCATATTGGAGCTAGTATACCGAACGACGATCTTGCCTTGTTTATTTTGCCCTCTACATCTAAATCGGAACCTCCTTCAGCATCAATCTCACACCCCAGGTAGCAAAAGTTTGGAGCATATTTGTAGGTTTCATCACCTACCCTTAATGGAGCTGTTGTTTCGGTTTCTATGCTAAGAGTCTTTGTTTTGCTGGTGTTTATTTTAAGACCCGTATGTTGCAGCTTTTCCTGGAGATCTAATGTTGTCCGTTTTAGATCACACAGCCTATGAGAAAGCAAGCAAATATCGTCTGCGTAAGCCGGGTAATTTAGGTATTTTCCGTTGATTTGCCATTGTATTCCTTGGCTTCGGTTCTCGATGGAACAAAGAACATCTTCGATAACTACTAGGAATAATAGAGGTGACAATATGCATCCCTGACGCACTCCACTTTGAACATGAAATGGGTCGGAGAGCTTTCCTTTATGGAGAACGAAGCATCTGGCCTGGTTATAACTTTCCTTGATCAGAGATAATAATTTTTCAGGTATATATCTTCTTCGCAAGGCTAACCATATGTATTCACGGTTGGTGCTGTCAAACGCTTTCTCAAAGTCCACAAAGAGAAGATGAAAATTGGAATTGAATTCCAAACATTGTTCTACAATAATGCGCAGCGTATTGATGTGGTCTGCACAGGAATATCCACGGCGAAAACCTGCTTGACAGGAGCTAATACTATGTTCTAGGTGTTCTTTAATTCGGTTTAGAATTATTTTTGCCATTAGCTTTGCTATCGTTGGGAGAACACAAATTCCACGCCAGTTGTTACAATTTTACAAGTCTCCTTTTTTGCAATTTTGACAATTATCCCATCTTTCCATTCTTCAGGGAAGGACTCAGTTTCCCATGATTCAGTAATGAGTGGGTGTAATAGCTCTGCAGTGAGTGTTGGATCACACTTATATATTTCAGCAGGGATACCATCTGTGCCGGCGGCTTTACCGTTCGGAAGTTGTTTTATCGCTGCTATAATTTCGGATAAACTAGGTGGTGAGTTTCCAATCCTGTAGTTTGTGGTATTTATTGAATTTGCGTTCCGCGAGTTTTTTGGTGACATGGAAAACTGTGCGAGTGTCGCCAGAATTTGCGGCATTTTCAGCCTGCTCAGCGAGACAACTATACTTCTTCGTTTGTTCCTACGCACTGCACGCTGTACCGTTTTATGGCTTTCGTTATACTTATTTTCTAGAAAATTCTTCTCTTCGGGGTTCTTGGAAGTATTGAATTTATCTTTCAGCTCTTTGCGTTCTGCAATTAAACTCTAAGTAGCCTCAGACATCCAATCTTCTCTTCCTTTGGGGGTTGGTCCGATTGACTTATATGCACATGACCTAATTATGTTTTTAAGATGGTACCATTTCGAATCAATGGAAGCAGGGAGTACATTTCCGGTGGTATTCATCGCCTGTCGGAGTTGGGAGATAAAGTTGTTTCGGACGTTCATATTCCGTCATCATATTCCGTCGGAGGTTCTGTCTGTTGTTTTGTATGGCAGCGGTACATAAACGTATTTTGGCTACTACTAGGTAGTGGTCTCGAGATTGGCCAATATCCGCACCTCGTTTACTACGTACATCAAGCAGGCATTTTTTAAAACTTACATAAGGAAGCTGCTTAATGACATGTAGTCGGCGCGCCGGCAACTGTCTATAAAAAATATTTTTGTTTTATCCTTGACATCTTAAGATGCTTAGTATAGAATGCATAAAACTATGTTTTAGTGGAGAATTAAACTTACTTTAAATTTAAATTTAGTGATGTCGTTTATGTTCCCTTTCTATTCAACTAATAATATATATGGGAGAGGTTCACGGATCTGCGTAAGTTAAAACGTTCACTGAAATATTTTTGGTAGCCCAACACAGGAAGTATTGTCAAACCTAATATTTTAACTAACCGCAGCAAGTCATAAGAGATCCGTCGATCCTGCAAGGAGCATAGTATAGACAAGGCATTTATATCGCTCCAATTTCTGTTCATCACAACAGCTTCGGCGTGGATGTATATGCAAGGCGACTGGTACAACGACTGCCCTGTGGTTTTCACTCGATGGCGTTTCTAGTGATGTCGTTTTGAGGGTCCTCTTACACAGAAAAAAAAACTATTGTTGTTATGTAATTAAATAAAATTATTAGCATTCAATTTCAATTGAGAGACCAATATCTTGAAGTTCAAGGTATTGCAGTCAGGGGGCAACCCATCTATATTCCGGCAGTAGCCAGTTGTCCATCAGGCTACCGACCGATATCAGTATCCTTTTAGATGGGAGTCTTGGGGATTTTAACGCGCACCATCAGCTCTGTAATTTATGCTTAGGGGAAGACCAGAGAGGCGCGTCACTGGTGGAACAAATCGATGAATTCACCTTCTGCACCCTGAATGAGGATGCCCTCACACGGAATATGGGTAACTGGACCAGTTACCCTGACATAACAATTGCGAGCCCTGGTCTGATAAACTACGCAACATGGAGAGCCGTTGTGTCACTGGCATCAGACCACTTACCCATAACCGTTTGTCTCGATCGACCCAACAACTTCATCGTCTAGGAATGCCGAACCTACATAAAAAACTTAAAAAAACTTAATTTCCCTTTGCACCCTATGAATGAGGTATGGGATAGCTTCTCGCGTTGTTGTGAAATAACACGCTTTCTATTTTTAGATTCACAACTAACGGCACCTACTTATTTATCGAAGAATGCGAACGTCACTGTTTTGAGAAGCTCTTACTAGACACGACGATTGAATCGACGCTTAATACTGCGAAGTTGCTGTCAAACAACATTCGAGGGGAGCCGACAATGAAAGAAAAATTTTTTTTATTTATTTTTTTTCTTTTAAGATGACTGGAGCCAGGTTTGAACCTGCGATCTCCCGCATGGTAGTCGCGTGTTCTAACCACTATGCCATGGCCGGTCCCAACCTACATAACCAGAAAAAAGCAGACTGGCATGGCTTCAGAGAGTTCACCGATTGCATTTTCAATGATCTCCCAGCTTCCACTAACGTTCACCAAGCTGAAAGTAAATTCCGCCATACATTCATTGCAGCAGCCGTTTAATACCTGCGGGACGACAATCTTTAGAGTGGCAGCGAGGTTAGCGGATGAGCGCGACGACATCCGAAGTGCCAACCCTGACGATCAACGTATTGTCGAGCTGAACCTTGATATCAGCAGGTTAGTAAATGAAGACAAGCGGAGAAAATGGATAGATAATTTGAAAAACTGCAATCAGAGCTCAAAAGTGGGTAAATTGGGGTCCACAGTTCGATCCCACTCCAACCCGACGAAGAAGGATGACAGGGTCGCGATTAAGTTTGCCGACACCACCATTTCCGACCCATTAAAGTACTAGCATGCATTTTGCCGGCAGTTTATTGAGCACCCGGAGAGGGGCAAGGCGAAACGAAGTGTTGTTCGCAAACTTCACAACTTTCCAGTCTCGGACATACCACAACCCTATACCCCTTTTGAAGTCTCAGAGGGCATCAATGCAGCCAAACCCTCGAAGCCGATTGGACCTGACGGCATATAGATGCTGATGCTAAAACACCTTGGCGAGCGGGTACCTGACAATGGTTCTCAACCTGTCAATGAGTAGCCTAATAATTCCCAATGACTGAAAAATGGTAGTCATTCCTATACTCAAGTCAGGGAAGGACGCGTCAGAGGGACAATCCTACAGGCCGATTTTCCTCTTGTCACCAGTTGTGAAGACCCTAGAGGCACTCCTCTTCCCCCAGCAGTCTAGCTACCCTACAGCAGTATACTATCAACATAGCACCACCATTGCATTAACCGCCATAGTTTCTTACAAGGCTTGAATCAGCAGAGGGCCTGTAAAAGAACGCTCCTAGTGGCGCTGGACTTGCCGAAGGCCTTTGACACAGTCAGCCACATCACACTCTTCCAGGACATCCTGCTGTCCGCTATGCCCAATAATTTGAAGATATAGAGTGCGAACTATCTGAGTGGTCGTCGGTCGTTCGTGGAGTTTAAAGACAAGTGGTCAAAGCCCCGTATTTCTACCTCTCTAAACTCCCCACACCTCCACAAGGTGTAAATGTGATAGCCTACGCGTTCTCTGTTCTATTATGGAACAAAATATTGATAAGCTTTGCGTTTGCGTGAGTGGATATTTCGGAGAATTAGACAATTTCCTAACTGGACGCAACCTAAAACTATCACCGGCGAAGTCGTCAGCAACACTCTTCATCACCTGAACGAACGGGGTAAGCCTAGGCGTCGTAGTCGATTCCGTCCAAATACCGACAGTGAACCATCCAAAAATTTTGGCGGTCACCTTTAACAGCCTGTTTACCTCCCCAGCTCACGCAACTGCAACTACGCACAAACTCAGAAGTAGGAACAATGTCCTCAAAGCGCTAGCCGTCAGCACTTGGGGAATGGACGAAGAAACCTACAAAACAATTGGAGGTCAGTGGTTAACTATGCTACTCCAATGTGATTTCTTTCGCTGAGTGATACCTAGTGGAGAAATATCCAAAGCTGCCAATCTGCCGCCCTAAGGACTGTAACAGGCTGCGTGCCATGTAGAACACCATCTACATGAGGAAACGAAGGTCCTCCCAGTCAAGGAACATAATGCCATGTTGACCAAACAGTTCCTCCTGGGATGTCATCATAGGAGTCATTAAAACTTAAACATCACACAGATGGATGTTCCCCCGAGGCATGTCGGCAAGGACCTTTGAGTATACAGGGAGAACATACGCAACTATATGCAAAATCCCATTGATCGCACCTCGTGTGCAACAGCTTTGAATGACATTCTTAGAGATGCCACCAATTCCGTGGTTTTATGTTACCGCTTGAATGTCGTCCTTGGAGGTCGCCCACCACCTGTATCTGAAACACAGGCAGACAAGAGTGGCCCTGGCACAGCTAAGCAACAGGTTGGAGCAACAGGTTCAATGCCTACGAGTTCTGCTTAGACCGTGCCGTCCCTAATGTATGTCCAGCATGTGGTCAGGGTCCCCACGATACCCGCCACATTTTTACCCCCCCAGTCCACCCTACTCCACTTAGCTCATTGTATTTATAGGCTGATCCAGTGGAAGTAGCCCAATTTTTAGTGTTGGTTTACAATTTTTAAAATTGGTATAGTCTAAGTTGTTAAAACAACAACAAAAAATTCTAAATATAACGACACTATTATTGTATTTACAGTTTCAGTTGTTGGCGCCTTTTTATACCATCACCCTTAGGGATGAAGGTATATATCATTTGATACGACCCAAAAGTGTAACACATAGAAGGAGTGACTTTAGACCCTAGGTTTCTTTGAACCAAATTCGATTCATGACTTTTTAAGTCGTTTGAGCCATGTCCGTCTGCCTGTCTGTCTGTCTGCTGTCCGGCTGGTTCGCACGATAACTTTCTAAAGACGCAACCAAATATTATGAAATTTTCCACGAGTTATTATTTTCTCAAAACTACTTACGGTATTGCAAATGGGCTACATGGCCCCGCCCCTTCTGGTACCTCCCATACAAATACATCATTCCGCCTACTTTAGTAATCGAGTAATAATATCAATTCACCCTACTTTTCGAAATCGAGTAATAATATCAATATAATAGAAAATTATTTGTTTTACTGAGGGTAAGGGTAAATGTAAGTTTTGTTGCCCGACTGAGAGAAGTTGAGAAGTCCTGAAAAAACCCAAAGAGTGCAGATCGGACAAGGGTTGATGTCATTGTTTAAAAACTAAAAACCAAAAATTAGAAAAAATCATATTAAGTATGTAATTCCGTTCTTAAGGCAAATTGTAAAGTGTATGAAAAAATATTTATAAAACCATTCATGTTATTCGTGAGTTTACCCGTTACAAACAATCGCCATGTAACCAGGTACGTTCACGAATGTTTCATTTGGTTTTGTAATGATTTTCTCAATTTTTTATAGGTATGAGAGAATTTATTATAGCAACACCTTATATAATAACAATTTATATAACAACTTTTTAATTTATAAACCGATTGGTTTTTTACGGAAAACAAGACTTGAAACCACATTTAAGAAGAAGAGCGGTATGTAGTTTAGATTTTTCTCTAATACTAGACTGAAAGCCCAATGTAGTATCTTGCGAAGAAAAGCTGCTTGTATATCTGTTACTGATTTATGAAGCAGAATTACAATTGAAGGTGTTTTTGCTTTGGATTTCGGAATCAGAAACAAGCACATAATTACTTTTGATTCTGATATTTTAAACAAAAAAAAATCGATGCTATTGCTCACTTGGTTAATGGTAATTATTTAAGGTTTTTATTTGGAAAATGATTTTTTCCAGTTATGAACTTATTCTGCCAATAGGACATCCTAATGGTAATTTTCAATCTGCTAGTTTAAGCTGTCCGACCTTTGCAATATGATTGGGGTCAGACTAACCTAGAGCGACTGAGGTAGTTTCGATGACCCAGATATACGGCTTTTGTGGCCACATAAGAAAATTTCATTGCGTTACCAAAGATGATGTTAGAAAAAAATGGACGAAACCCCTTTACATTTAACAATCATATTTTCTTTACAAAGTTTTTTGAATATTATTTTCTATTGATAGCCAGTATGTTGATGCAATTAACCACCACTTAAAAAGTACTTTTCTGTTTTATAAAACTTTTTATTGCATATTTCGAAATAAGTAAATTAAAAAAATTCCAAATGTCATGTCATTAACGTACAGGTACTGCCGGGAATCTTTCTGCAGGTAGATTGAGAGATTACACCAGTGTTGTAACGTGAATTTCCAACATGGAACAACTCGTCTAGAGAATCTTCGAAGGACGTATTTTTCGATGTAGTTGGCAAACATACATCTGCTGGAGTTGTTGGAGTAGTTGCAGTGGTGGACAACATGGATGTGGTTGCCATGGTGAGAGATGATGAGGATGGACCCTGAAAATTTTCGATGTAGTTGTTCGTAATGCAATTTGATGTTTCCAGGGTCATATTCTGTTCCAAAAACATCGTGGACCACTCGCTGCCTAAGATTGTTACCACCAAATGCTTTAGCGAATACTTGCCTAATTCTTTCTTTTGGGCAATTAGTGTTTTCTGTACTGAGTGGAGGCAGTCCATCAACGTTTGTAGCTGACTCTTGGCCTCGTATTGTTTCTCCTTCAAGGAAAGAGATATCAAAATCTCTAATGTCGTATGTCGCGTCGCAGTCGCTTAAACTGCGCAGCAATTTTCCCTTTCGGCAGCTATCGGCCGGAGGCCATGATTGAGCTAAGCCATGAATCGGCAAAATTGCTGATCAGATTAACATTTGTAGTAAGTCTTTCATAATCTTTTGAAAAAATAAGGAAATATGAAACTTCCTTTTAAAATCTTTTGTATAACATCACTACTATTTCTATTGATTAAGAAACACTTAATATACACATTATGACCTCGGTCACAAATTTTTTTAAAAAGGAAGTCATCAAATTTATGTATCGATTAAAGACCGATAAACTGCCGCAAACACAATATTAAGGTATCACATACACAATCGGTGTTTACAAAAAAAAAAAACAAAACAAAACTACTGAATAAAATTATACACCTTAGGTCTGATACCAAGCCAAGTAGCAACGTGGTGGGTCCAAATTCATTACACTTTTATGACATGTAAAAGTGACAATAAAACGTTGCAGTCATAGTTCTATTACAACTAAACAAACATGCAAACAAACTAAAAAAATTATGTAATAAACACAGTTTACCCACGGCCAAATTATCGATGAGCATTTATAGAACGTGTCCAGGATATTGATGTGCACAATAACGCCGCTCAACACAAAAATTATTAAATGACCAAAGCAATCAAATTGACGCCACTGAAGAATTCGAGAAACCCACACACATTGAAAAGCAATAAAACTATTAAAAATTATGAATTTTTTTTCAATTAATTAAATTGTTTGATTTATATAAAAGAAGAAAAAATATTTCTTTGATAATATTCCCATAGCACTATTACTCTAAACCCATAAATGATTGATTGATTGATTTACATTAAAACAAAATTTTTCAATAAAAACATTGCTACAACAAAAATCATTTTGATATGTTTAGAATTTATGCAATGTTTAAAGAATGTGGAAAAATTTCATACTTTTTCTTACTATGTTAAATACTTTTTTCAGACTTTTGAGAGCTAATACTATTTTTTAGATTTTTTTTTTGACGCTGAGATTTTTTTCTCTCCCCCAATATTTTCTAAATTTTACACATTGCTAATTTGTTGTTTGGCATAAAAACATTTACGAGCCAATAAAAAGCTTTCTATGGCAGACCTCACACAGCATTGATGGCAAGAGAGAGAAGAAGGAGGGTGCAATATCTAGGATCCATAATCGTATAAGTGAAAAATTATTAATGAGTTCCATTGGAGGAAACGCCGACACCATCGAGCGCACTACCCAAACGTTGCTAACACAATGCTTAGTGAGTGATCATAAAAATATGTAAAGATAGGTACATACTTGGAAGCGGTGTAAAACATTTGTATGTTTTTACATCAATTTCATCAGGAGAGGGTAGAAAGTTAAGTGTGAAGCCGTAGGCGACAAGATTGTACGGTACACAGCAAGGATTTCAAAGGACATCGTGGTATACAAAAGTAGTCATGAAGTAGGTATGTCTAAGCTGAAAAAACGCTTTGGCTGGCTTAAATATTTGCCAAAATTCGGTACAGTGCGAGGATTTCAAAGGACGTCGTGATATACGAAAGAAGGTACGAAGAAGGTATGTTTTAGTTTAAAAAAAAACGCTTGGCCTGTCTTAAATATTGTTTATATTTGGGTTGTCTTGGTAAGCAACAACTTCTGCCAAACCATTAGCGGTCGCACTATAACACCACTCACTCACTCTTCCCATGTTTTATTAAACACCCTACCCTGCCTTTCGCGTGGCGTCCTCAACCAGGCTGCCGGTGTTGCTGCCTCTATGTGAACAACTAATGATACTGCTGACGACAATGCCTCTTTGGCTGCTGTCAATGCCAGCCAGCAAAGTAGTGTCGTTTGCAATGGCAATACCTAGTAAATGATAATGATGGGGGGTTCCTTCATCATCTACACAAACTCAATATATACATGAGAGTTTATTTTTTCGTCTCATTTGTTTCTTCTGCAACCACAAAAATTATTTAAAAGCCATATTAAAAATGGCATTTGAGTGCCGCAAAAAACACTTAAGTAGATTTATTATTACGCACACCACACATAACATATCTTTTCTAACTGGAACTTGTTGTGCCAGCAGCTAGCAGAGAAGAGTGAGGAAGCGAAAGACAGAGAGAGAGAGAGAGGGTGCAAGCGACACAGCGTGCCAAGGAAACCCATCATATCACACTTAAACATAAATCACTTCAAACCATCTTCAATGCGTGAATAACACAGCCTGTTGCCTCTTTACCCCCTCCTCCTCCTCCTTACACATTGCCACAAATGGCAATGTCATATGTATGTATATGTATAAAAATATCCTCGACGATCTTCTCCTACAACATACATAGTTTCAATTTAGTGTTACTCAGCCGCCGTCGCATCATAAATATTTGAATATCTTGTGTTGGTGCTGTTCATTCGAGCGCGAACGTTCCCTTGTTGTAGTATAAGTCTTTCATTGAGTTTTCATTTTAATTGTATTTTAAAAGTGAAATTTTTAATTGTTGGCGACAACAGAAAATGATCGCACTTTAAATGAAACGATCGCCCGCTAGTATGAAATAGGCAATGATCTGTTCCAGAAATAATTGGCATACCATTTAACAATTCAAAAGGGATACCGACCGACCGAACAGGCCTGTCTAAGCAGCGGGTGGAGTAAATGATTTCCATGTTGTTGGGGTGAGGTATTGGGGATTGGAGCACGTGCCAGAAAAAAGGGAGGGCATATTAATTATTGTCAATGATTGGTAACCAATATGTTTTGAATTAATGTAGAACATTAATCAAGTGGAGTTTGGGGGGAAAGGGTAAATTGGATTTGGCAAAGGAATTCAAAAATTACATCAATAACTTTATATACATGACATTTTTCAAATGTTTATTTTCGATAATGGTTAATGAAGTCATTTTGTTGAAATTTTCAGAGGTCACATTATTAGGAAATATTTTTAATATACCGACACTTACTTCGTCCTTTTCGGCAACCGCTCCGCTTAGATATCCTTTCGTGTATAGAAAATAAAAAGTAGTACCAATGTGTAGATGCCCCACAATAGTTGCCCCATTTTTTTATACACAATGTCTGGGGTCTATCATGTGGGAGACCAGGGTTCAATTCCTATCTCAGTCATGTACATTTCTTTTATCGTCGTCTCCTCAATGTTGCCGACAGCAACTTCGCGATATTATCGAGTCAATCGCCATGTCTAGTAAAAGCTTCTGAAACAGCTAACGATCGGATTCGTCTTTAAACTATAGGTCCCATTTGTGAGAGAGTAAAAATAGCAGCGTGTTAAACACTCGAATGTGAGAAGCTGTTCTAAATCTCATTTATGAAACGTTAAGGAAAACAAATTATCTTTTTTAAATGTCTGTTTGTCCCTTGATGGCACTTTGAAATTATGCGATTACTTTTCAAGGACATTCAAAGACGATAGGGTCATTGAAATATGGATAAGTCGCATTCATCATACAAATGACTGATATTAATATTACAATTTTTAATTGATAGAAATTATGGAAAAATTTCCTGAAACATTGAAGAGAACCAAGATCCTTGATATATGAAAAAAAGGTATCTGTGTCATACAAATGACCAATTTTAAATGTTATTAAAAGATTTTGGGGAAAGTTCTCACATTGATATTGAGGTGTATTATGCAGCTAAAGAAACTACCTTAAAAAGAATTTTCAATGACAAAAAAGAGGATAATCCTTAAAAATTTGAAAATTTTTTGTGTTAGTTTGTAGAAATTTCACTTTATCAGTTTTAAGTGTCTTACTCGCAATGATTAATTGAAATTATGAAACAAAATTCAAGGACATCCGCTATACAAATGACTAATTTTAGAAATTTGTACCGAAAAAAGTTTAAACTTTAATATGTGTATATTAACCGCAGTGATATGAAATTATGGAAAATTTTCAAGGACATTAAACCATACACACGTAATTAGAAGGAGAAAAAGCCTTGGAACAGCGAACAATTCACTCATCCATAGAACTGACTAATGTGAACATTTTTTTGGACAAAGTTTTCAATTTTATATTCAAGTATGTTAACCGCAATGATAATTTGAAATTATGGAAAAATTTTTCCCAGACCCTGGATTGGGACAAAGTCCTTATAAATAGTAAAATGTGCCTCTTCGTCGTATAAAAGACGAATGTGTAAATTTGTTGTTTAATATTGGAAAATTTACACTTTTTTATTCAATAATTATCCAAATAATCAGGACATGTAAAGGACACAAAGTCCTTTATAAAATTACTACAATAATTTGAAAACTGATTCATAATGTGTTGGGGAAATTTTCGGTTCTTTACTATAAATGTTAAGACATTCTGAAATTATGTGAAAATGTTAATAGATCTTAAAAAAAGATGAGGTCCTTGAAATAATTAAAAAATTCGCTCTCCATCATTTCAATTAGCAATTTTTTTTATAACATTAAGCATTATACTCAAAATAAAATCCGAAAGTATTAAAAAAAATTTCCGCGTCATTAAAAATGGACAAGTTCCTTCAAAAAAAAAAACTTTTCCCACAGCCATACAAATTTTTCACACATAAAGCTATGATGTATTTTAATATGTTAAAATATTCAAGGACATGGAGAGAGCACAAAGTCCTTGATATACAATATATGATTTCATCTTCTTAAACATTTATAATAAAAAAGTTCCCATCAGCGACAGAAATAAATAATTAGATTTATAAATAAATTAACATTTTCGGAAAGATCATACTTTTTATTTAAGAATATTTCGTATAAAGATAAACTGAAATTAGGGAAATAAATTTTAAGACAGTAAAAAAGCACTTGGTCCTTGGAAAACCAAAAAGTCCCCTCTGTCAAACAAATTTATCATTAGTCAAAATATAACGTCAGTTAGGGTAACGTTTGCACTATGATATCTTAGCAGTTTTTTATTTATTTATTTTTAGCAATAATGATCTGAAGTGTTGGGAACATTTTAAAGGACATGGAATGTGCACAAAACGTTGAAATATAAAATATGAATTTAACTTCTTAAAAATGACTAATACGACAAAATTTTGAGAAAATTTTGATAATCTGAAATTATGGAAATATTTTCAACTTCACTAAAAGATGACGAGGTCCTTGAAGTAATAAAAAACTACGTTTCCCAATACAAATAACTGATTTTTATTTATTTTATAATATTTTGGAAATCCTTTTATATTAAGGTAAAATAATTGTAATGATAATCTTAATTTACGAAAACTGAAGAAGAGAAGGTCCTTGACATAGCAAAAAAATCAATACAGCCGTAAAATGACTTATTAGGCTAATGTGCGTAAGTTTGGTGAAAACTCACACTTTGTTCTTTAAGCATGTTACCGGCTATTATAATCTGAAATTATGTTAAAGACATTGGTTCGCATTCTCCGATAAAAAAGTAGGTGCCGTTAGTTCTGAATCTAAAATAGAAAGCGTGTTTATCTACAACAACGCGAGAAGCATCCCATACCTCATTCATAGTGTGTAAAGGGAAATTAAGATTAAGTTACTTAAATTAATTACCTGAAATTATGAAAAAATTTTCAATGACATTTTCAAGGACTATTTCCTTAACCCTTTAATGACGAGAGCGAAATAATGGGAATTTTTGAAAGATTTTGTCAGAACTACATATAAATTAGTTAAAAAACGAATTTTACATAAAAAAAGTAAGACGAAAAATGTCAGAAAATATCCATTTTTACTGGTGTTATGACGATTGTGACCATATGGTAACACCTTGAAAACATGTAAATAAAAAGAACCAAGTACAAAATAATTCATGCAATACGTTTTTATGATATTTCATATTCTTCTCAAATAACAAAAACTTAGTCTTTAATATATCAGTCTTTAAACAACAAAAAAATATTCTTAATATGGAGTGAATTTTTATATCCCTGTTTTGCGCACATGTAAAAAACACATATTTTAAATGATCCCCTACGCACGCTACTGACGTCTGATCACATAGCGGTAAATCAAGAATGAAAGATGAAAGCATGCTTTGATGAAATTAAAAAAGAAAATTCTTGACATTTATTCTTATGTATATTTTATTGCGTGCAATATCTAACGCTGTCAACGTTACCATATGCTAATAGTCGTCACTAATGGGTTAAAAGAGAAAAATAAATATATCTTAAAAATGTTTTTTAAATAATTTAAAAAATGTTGGGGAATTTTGACACTTTTAAAACTACAGACCATTGTAAACCGATATTATGGAATATTTTTTAAGGACGCTTTTTTCTATAGGACCCCTTTGCAAATGAGTTCTAAGGAAAGACTTTTTTAAATCTTTTTTTTTTTGTTAATTTAAAAAACTGATAACCTGAAATTCTGAAAAAAAATGTCAAGAATATTTGAAACGGGGAAAGGTCCTTGAATTTTTAAAAGGATACCTCTTTCCGTCAAATGTCTTATTTGAACTTTAATGTGGTACATTTTTATGAAAATCATAATTTTATAATCTTACCCTTAATAACAGTCAGAAATTTTCCAAGGATATTAAAAGGGGACAGGGTTGTTCAAATATAAAAAAATATCCCTATACAAATGTCTAATTAGAAATTTAATTTACAAAATTATGGTAAAGTTTAAATTAACACATTTATGGCTGTTACTCATTATAACAATCAGAAATTACAGAAAAATTATTAACTAAATTAAAATTGAACAATGTCCTTTGACGATCAAAAGTACCCCACACCATTAAACTTGAAATTTTGGTGAATACTTTATGAATATGTGAATCTTTCGTATTAAAGCATGTTATCCGCAAAGATATTCGAAAAAAATAGCAAGGACATTGGAAGTACGAATGTCCTGGAAGTAGGAATAGTCTCCTCCGCCACACAAATGACATATTTGAGCATCTTTTTTTTATATCAAATTTTGGGAAATGTTAAGGTAAAACTATGGAAAAAGTTTTAAGGATATTGAATGATTAAAGGTCCTTAAAATATTACAAAGGTCCCCTTCCCCACACAGTAAAGACTTTTGTGAAACTTTTTTTTATAAAATTGGGGCATAGTTTAAACTGTCACTTCTAGGTATGTGAACTCTAATTACAAAAAATTTTCCAGGACATCGAAGGAGACTTTGTCTTGAAATATTAAAAAGTCCCCCACACCACTGAAATAACCAATTTAAATTTTTTATAATGTTATACATTTTTTTCGCAGCTATAATTTTAAATTACGAAAAAAAATTTAAAGGACATATGTCCTTAAAATGGAAAAGAAGTCAATTTCGATGTTCAAATTACAAATTCGACATTTTTTTTATAAAATTTTGAGGATAATACCTTCTTTTGTATTTAACAATGATAATCTGAAATTATGAAAAAAAAATTAAGGATATTGAACGGGGACAAAAGTTTTGCACAATATAAATGGCTGTTTTGAAAATTTTTTATAAAGTTTCACATTTATCCAATATTAAATCTACAATTATGAAAACAACTGTCAATAATAACAAAGGGACTCTAGGTCTTCGAAATAAAAAAAATCCCCTACATGCTGACATTTATATATTTAGGCACGTTACCCGCAAAGATAATCTCAAATTATGGAAAAAATACCAAGGACACCAATCCCATGGCGTCATACAAATTACTTATATTAAATTGTTTTTTTTTTTTTTAAAAAGACTTGTATATTAGAGAATCATATTCTAAATTATGAAAATAAATAAGGGATATTAAAAGGTGACAAAGCCCTTATATTATAAAAAAGGACCCATTCTTCACCCTTTTCTCTATTTTAAACTTATTCATAAAAATTTCACAATTAAAATTTCACCTGCAATGATTTTACGGAAAAATTTTCAGGGACCCTGAGAGAGGTCCAGAACCTTCAAGGATCAAGAAGTCCCCTATACTATTGAAATAATCAATTTGACAATATTTTATAAAATTTTAGGAAAATTATATATTTTTGTTTTCAAGTATTTTGCTTTAAATTACGGAGAGTTATTTTAAGAATATTTAAAATAAAAATGTCCTTGAAGAAGAAAAAAAATCACTAAAGTCATACAAATTAATAATTTGAATTTATTTTGTTTTATTGAATTTTGTATTAAAATAATAATCTGTAATTATAAGAAAACTTTTAAGGATATTGAAAGGGGACAAGGTCCTTGAAATAGAAAAATTGGTCTTTCCTTCTTACAAATGACCAATTTGAACATATTGTGGAATTTTTGAGAAATGTTATAATTTGATGTGTAATTATTTTACCCGGAATGGAATTCTAAAATTATGGAAAATTTTGTTAAAGACAGGTGACGATATCTTTGAAATTGTAAAATAGTCCTTTTCGCCATTCAAAAAATTAATATAAAGTTTTTGTATAATATTGGGGACAATTCTTACTTATATATATTCCATTATGTTATTCGCTATAATTATTATAATTGTTTATTTTTTTTTTGGAATCATATTCAAGGACAATGAAAGTGATACAAGGTCCTGGAAATAATCAAAAAAAAAACTCCTCTCATAACTTATGTGGTTATCTTTGCAGATTTGGTGAATTTTCACTCGCACTGATAACTTATAATTATGAAAAACTTTTGAGGTTGTTGAAAGTGTTCAAGATCCTTGAATTAGAAAAAAGTCCCCTCCACCACAAATACTAATCTGAACTTTTGTTGTTGGAAATGCGAATGTTTACACTTTTATGATAATCTGAAATTAGGGAAAACATTGCAAGGATGTTGAAAGGACCAACGTTCTTCTACTAGAACCAAAAGTTATCTCCGCCATATTAATGCACAATTTCAGTTGTTTTTTTAATATTATGGAAAAGTTCTTACCTTTATATATAAGTGGCTAGCTGCAATGATAATCTGAAATTTATGATAAATTTTCAAATGTATTGAAAGGTCCATGAGATATCAAAACAGTTTCGAGTTTTAAATTTTTTTAAACATTTTGTTACATTTTATAAATTATTTGTTTCATTTAATGAAAATCTTAATCAGCAAATTTTCACACCAAATATTGGCTGACATTGCTCAAAATTATTTTTTGTCTGTGTCCTACAGCACCTTCCTTTGTCGACTATTTCCAACTCTATGCCACTTTAATTAGCTCTATCCCCCCCGTCCCCTGCCGCTCCCTCCGTCACTCTTCAATTTCCCATATAAAAGTTATGATTTAGCAATTAGTAAAAAAATCTGTGATTTGTTCACTCCGAACTGAAATGCTTTGATGTGTCATTAATTTCTTGTTTGCGATTGTAAATTAAAATCAACACAATGTTGTCTAAATGCCGTTTCCAATTTTTTCTGTTCTTTTTATTGTTTGGATGTAATGAATCAAATTGAAATAATAACACCCCTTCTTGTTGGTGCAAGGAGGGCAACATATTACACTCAGCGGCATCATCATATTCATCGTTCTCCTGTGTATGTTATGTATGCCCGTTGTCTTGGCTAATTTACAGCAATTCGTTCGTTTTTCTTTCTTTTAAAATGCATAAAAATTCTTTCAATTCAGTGTTCAGCTCCAATCATTTGGCGTCGTCGCGCTTTTGATTCCTCTTTGGCGGTTGTGAAATGCATAGCAATAAAAATTGGCAGTTTTGCTGTTCATTCATTTCATTTCTTAGAGCGCTGTGTGCTGACAAACAAATGTGTATGTGTGATTTTTTTTTTTTTGTTTTCTAGCGCTAATTGGTATATTTTGGCTTTAATCCATTTAAACGCTCATAAATTAATACGGAAATTATTCGCAAATTGCTTAAAATGCGGTGAAGAAGAGAGAGAGAGTGAGAGAGGAGGGGGAACAGCAAAGTAGTGAAATTGAATTGCGGCAAAAAAAAAACAAGCAAACCATTCTCGTCATCATTGGCATCACGATTGCCATCGTCATCAGCGTCATCGTCGTCGTCGTTGTTAGTAAATGGTCGAGGTGTCTGCCTGTCTATCTATAGGCGCATATATGCTAGCTATGGTAGGCAGGCAGTCCGTCTGTCTGTCCGTGCGAGACAATTGTATGAAATAGATTTTTTCTTTGAGTACTGCAGTAGTCGAAAGCTACACGGAAACAAATTGTATGATATTATATTCGAATAAATCAAAGGGTGCAAATGGTCAAGATTTTTGCGTTTCTTCAAGCCTATGTATGATAGCTATTGCAAATAGTCCGTCTGTCTTGTGAGTCCAATATATTTTTTCTTTGAGAATTTTATTTCTCCCTCGAAAAAAGGAATAGTTTTTTATATATATAAAACTAGTGGACCCGGCAATGCTTCGCTATTGCATACTTGACGTTTACTTATAATATGTTTGGCTTGCTTACTTAGCCCTTTAAGTAAGCAGTTTAAGCGTCGAACTTGTACGCTCTGTAAACAATTTGCTACCCCAAGTTACTCTTTAACCTAATCAAACTACTATCAACATATCACTAAACGAAATTAAAAAATCCGTCAGAAAATTCGTATCTGTAGCGCTAAGTACTACCTGTAAACAAAAACTACCTTAGATCGGAAATAAAATGTTCGCTTTCATATTCCCGCAGACCGAAAACAAATATTATGTCGATATATTCATGTCTGCATTGCCGAAACCTATAAAGGCTCATTTACACTACTGACATCAATGTCAAAATTTTCCTTCAAAATGTGTCAGCATCGTGTAAATAATGTTGTTTTGTCAAAGTTTACCAACAAATTGCCAAAATTTTGGATAAAACCAACTGACGCCGTGTAAATAGTCCTTACAATTTAATGACACAATTTTGAAAAAAATGTTGTCAAAACGCTGCAAAAATGTCAGCATATTAAATTTAAAAATATTTTGAAGTTAAGAAAAAACAATTGTAGTCCTTGCTTTTTGCTTCAACAACAGTATTTATTGCTAAAAAAAAGAGGTATTTTTGATATAATAAAAATAATTTTTGGCACAAATAAAAAAATTTATTTATGAAGTACTATTTCATACCATAAAAGTCCTTCTTGGTACAATAATTGTAACTTTTGTACAATAATAGTACTTTTTGGTACAATAAATTTTACTTGTTTGGACAATAAATTTACTTTTTAGTACAATAAATTGCATTATTTAGTACAATAAATTGTACTTTTTTGGTAACGTTATTATCTGTGTGTCAAATAAAACCGGTCGTCTGCAAATTTGAATATGAAGTCCCCGGTACTATCAGTGTACCAAATTGTATCTCTCTGGAGCAATGACACGCCCACTGATCCAAAATTTAAATTTCGCTTGGCATATCTATATTTGTGTTGTTGAGTACTATTTGTGTACCAAATTCTATCTCTCTGGGGCTAAAATACAGTTTGGACACGACCACTCCTCCCACTGATCCAAAATTTAAATTTAAATTAAAATCTGCATATTCATATTCCTGTAGCCGAGTACTATCTGTGAAAAAAATTTTGTTTCTCTAGGGGTAAAAAATAGTTCTGCCACACCCCTCTGCACACTGATCAAATATAAATTTCGTTTGCATATTCATGTTGCCGAGCACTATATGTGTATCAAATTGTATCTCCCTAGCTCAAAAAATATGTTTTGCCAAGCCGACTCTGCCCATTGATCCAAAATTAAAATTTCGTTTGCATATTCATATTCGAGCTGTCGAGTACTGTATGGGCACCAAATTTGATCTCTCTAGCTCTAAAAAAGTTTTGCCACACCCACTCCGACCACTGATCCAAAATTATAATATCGTCTGTATATTCATATTAGTATAGCCGCTCTGTGTACCAAATTTTATCTCCCTAGCTCTAAAAATATGTTTTGCCACGCCAACTCCGTCCACAGGTCCAAAATTAAAATTTTGTCCTCATATTCATATTCGTGTGGCCGAGTAGTGTCTTTGTATCAAATTTTATCCCCCTAGCTCTGAAAAAAGTTTTTCCACGGCCTCTCAGCCCATTACGTCAAAAATTATAATTTTGTCACTGTATTCATATTCGTGTTGTCGGGTACTATCTGGGTATCAAATTGCCACGTAAAATTAAAATTGCGTCCACAAACTCATATTCGTATTGCCGTGTAGTATATGTGCATAAAATTTTTATTTTCCTAGCTCTAAAAATATGTTTTGCCACACCCCATCCTTCCACTGGCCCAAAATTAAAACTTCGTCCACAAATTCATATTCGTATTGCCGAGTACTATCTGTATATCAAATTTTATCTCCCTAGCTCTAAAAATGAGTTTTGCCTCGCCCACTCCGCCCACTGATTTAAAATTAAAATTTCGTCCGCAAATTCATATTCGTATTGCCGAGTACTATCTGTGTATCAAATTTTAACACCTTAGCTCAAAAAAAAGTTTTGCCACGCCCACTCCACCCACTGATTTAAAATTAAAATGTCGTCCGCAAATTCATATTCGTATTGCCGAGTACTATCTGTGTATCAAATTTTAATACCTTAGCTACGGCAATTTCCATATAGTACACTAACTATCTTCCAAATTTCATTGAAATCGGTTCAGCCATTTAGGCGTGATTGAGCAACAAACCTACAAACAGACGGACATTCACATATATAATATTAATAAGATATTAAAAAAAAGTCCAAATTTTTTACATTGTTACAATGAATTTACACAAAATTTAAAAATTTCTAAAAATTTTCAAATAATTTTTTTTTTTATTTTAATAAAAAAATATTTTTGTAGAAAATAATTGAAATTTATTTCTTTTTTATTTGACGCATGGAAAACATTCAGTGTGTAAATTCAACTTTTTAGAGAATAAAAAAAAAAACAAAATTAAAGTTTCTTTTATTATTTGTTGTTGTTTAAAAATTTATTGACTCATCATTAACAATATTTTTTTTGTTAAACACATTGTGGAATTACGAAAAAAAAACATAAATTATGTCCGCCTCTTTTGAAGTTTTTCTTTCAGTGTCTCTTACTAACGGAGTCCTGCAAATTTCATTTAGATTTTGGACGAATTTTTTTTTTAGTTGCTAAAGAAATTAAAGCATTTGCTTTAGACTTATAATGATTTATAAGGCGTTAAAGCTATTTAATTAACTTCGTTTATCTACACCATGAAGGGGGTGTCTTGGTTTGCTTTACTTTTGCTTTCTTTCTTTTTTACTATGATGTTTTTTTTTCTAACATGCCCAAAATTTTTGCTCAACGTCTCATCCAATTAGCCCAAAGTCTTAATGCATTAAATTGGGCATTCAGTTATGGCAAATTATTATTTGAAATTTTGCTGGGTTTTGCATGTTAAGCTAGTTACATGCAATGCAAATAACAGCCGGAAATGTAGCATATTATGATGATTTGCTGGGAAGCATTGAAAACCGAAAGTATTGATTTTTTATTAAAAATGTTATTAGATTATATTAAATAGGGAAGGAAAGGCAATTCAACAAACAATTTTTGAAGGAAGCAATCAAAAAAATTTGAAAAAAAAACTTTTTGGAGCGAGCTACCAAAAAAAAAATCTTTAAACAATCCAGCAACAATAAATTTAAGAAGAAGATGTAAATATATCAAAATTGCTAATACAGATATACTATGAATTTGAGTGAAAACCCAATAACTTAAATATTAGCATGTCATAGGAAGGAAAGAGTTAGTAATAAATAATAAAATGCCCAAATAAGATTTTTTTTCTAAATTGGTGAAAAAAGTAAATCTATATGTGACCCCGTAGGTTAAAAGGGACTTATGCTCAGAAAATAAGTTTTGGAGAAAAACGACTTTGAAGTTAAAAAGTTGATTTTGATGCGCCTGAACGCTTTTATGGCTTGAAGCTAATTTCTGCCAAAACTAATGCAGCTAGAAAGCTGTGGTTTGTTGCATTAGAAAGTGCGTGTTGTCTACTATAAGAATCACCAAAAAAGTAAAAATCGATTTTTTCGACCCATAGGTCCCTTTTAACTTACCGGGTCACATATATATAAAAATGAAACGGTCCACCTATGTAAGCCCATCACTTGAGAACGGCTGGAGCGATATGGCTGATTTTTTCTTCATTCGATTCCAATTTTTCAGTAGATGGTTTGTAAATAAAAAAATAGTGTCGAGGTGGCGCTAGGGTGGATTTATATTAACAAAAGTACTTTACACAGAAGATGGTAATATACAAACGATATGTTTAATTTCGTTCAGTAGGGGTGCCACAAATGTATTTAAGTCATGATAAAATAAGTTTGGTAGTATTTAGCACTACTCGATCTGAGGCCAAAGAGCGCATAGCAAATATTTTTTTTTTTCTCTATCTTCTTAATAAATATTTATACCTGTGTTTGTCACTAAACTCATCCTTTTGATACAACTTTTTGTGATCAAGAGTGGGTCTGATCTGAAGATCTTTGCATTGTATGTTGCCAAAAATAAGAACGATTAGTGATTACAGAATATATTCTACACTTGGATATATACTAATTTAACTTAAACTTTTGACTACGGCCTTCCCTACCACCTATTGAGTGTAAACCTTTAAACAACGTTAAACATTTAAGCTTCTGATAAAATATGGTAAGTGCGTATGAGGCTTCAGTTCTTAGATCACTTTCCCTTAGGACATATTTTATTTGTGTCCATAACGCTTGGTACAACAGTTACTTAAGTGAATAGCTTTGCAGGCAAGACGAAGTTTGCCGGGCCAGCTAGTTTGTAATAAAATCAAATTTTATTTTCCTTTTGATATACCAAAGGTATCCTTTGGAACAAAGATATAATTACTTTTTGGTACAATGTACGTTTTGGTACAAGAAAGTACATTTTGGTACAACAAAAGGACTTTTTGTTTAGAAAAAACGTTTTGGTACAATAATATTAAAGTACTTTTAGGAACATTAACAGTACCTTTTGGTGTATTAAGAGTACTTTTTGGTCCAATAAAAGTACTTTCCGGACAAAAAAATACTTTACAAAAAGTACTTTTTGGTTGTAGCAAAAAGCATTTCAATGATGAGAAAACTTCATGATGTAAAAAGTTTTTGTTGGAACATATAAGTACCTTTAAGTACAATAAAACTAGTAAATTCAATAAAAGTACTTTGAGGTACGAAAAATTATATTTTAGTATGAAAAAAGTACACTTTGGTATATCAATTTTGGGTACAATAAAGGTACTTTTTCGTACTAGAAAAATATATTTCGGTACTATATATGTACATTTTGGTACAACAAAAGAACTTTTTGTTTAGAAAAAACGTTTTGGTACAATAAAAGTACTTCATGGTAGAATTAAAAACACTCTTTGGTAATTTAAATGTACTTTTTGGTACAAAAAAAGTACATGCCGGTACATATGTATAAAAGTACTTTTTGTTATAACAAAATCACTTTTCGGTACAGCAATAATACTTATCAGTAGAATTAGCCATAAAACTACTTGCAGGTACTAATAAGAATATATTGGTACAAAAACAATTTTTAGATTCAATAAAATTACCTTTTGCTATATTATGGTACAAAAAAGTACTTTTTGGAACAAAAATAGAACTTTTCGGTACAATGAAATAACTGGTACAACAAAAGTACATTTGAAAACAATAATTATAATTTTCGGTACAATAAAATAAAAGTACCTTTGTGTATGTTGAAATAAAAGTACACTAAAAGTTCTTGTTAGTATAATAACAAAATTATTTTTGTTACGAAAGATTTGATACAATAAAAGTATATTTTGGTATAATAAATGTCATTACAAATATTTTTGGAACATTGAAAGTAATTCTTATGGATATGTTAAGTTAATTTGGCAGCCACCTTCACCTGGACCCACCTATTGGGTCAATATATCGTCGCCCGGGGATACATGTGATCCATACGCCAATTTAACAGTTTTGAGTTAATGATGCTAGCTCGTGTTATTGAGACCAAATTTTACTAACCTGCAAACCGTTTTTGGCTATCTCTTCTAAAAATAGAGATATTTAGTGTCCTTCCTTTGCTATATAGACCTTTCAAACTATAACTTCGATTTAATCAGAATGTGTGTAGACGACGATATATGTCGCATTGTAATACCATTTTAAATTCTCGCAGAAATTATTTCTACTCTATTTGGTCAAAGTGGCACTGAAGCCATTTCGTTGCTCTGATAAAGGCCTGGATGTTGCGCAGATCGACATGTGTTATTCATAAGTGGCCGATGCTCAAACTTCTCATATCTTAGGGATGTGTGACGCTTATTACTGCTAATATGTTCCTTAGTGGAACTGTAGTTAGGTTAAGCGCTAATCGTGGCCTCTGCATATTCTTGGTATGCCAAATCTGTTTAGTCGCTTTGCAATTGGGTTCTCTCACCCATCTTTTCTAAGCAATGAGCTGTTTGCCCATCAGGAGAGGAAGCCCAATGTGACCGTTAACTTCGTTCGAATTCACGATGGTCGCGGCTCTTGTCAATGTATCGGCACTTTGGTTACCATATATGTATGTTTCCATGTCCTGGAACACATGTGATGGTAACCGTCGAATGCTTTGCTATTTTCTCCAGATTTTGAGCGACATTTTCGAACATTTCTCGAAGTGGTGTACACGTTCTCCAATATTATTTGGGCATTACACAAGGGAACAAGGTATTTGTTGTTAAAGAACTGAATATTGTTTTAAAGGTAATTTGGGACGCTGAATCCAAATCTGCACTTGGTTTTTTCGTATCAGCTCGACTTTTCGCGATATACCGTTATTTCCAAAACTAAGGTACTTCCACTACAAATATTTAAATAACTTGAAAACGGTTCACCATATTCAATTTAAAAAAAAAACTTAAACTCGTCCACAAAATTATCTTTAACCCGTGCCTACATTGTTTTTAATTTGGCATAGTAGTTTCAGAGATATCGTTGTAGTTTAAAAAAAAAACACAAAAACTTCTCAAAAAAAAAAAATTTTGTTTTTTAAATATTCATAAAAAAATAATGCAATAAAAATCACAGTGTTGGTCTTAAAACATTTAGTTTAATATAGTTTGAATCAAATGAGCTTTATTTTATTGAAATCTGTGCACAACTTTTGATTTTGTCAACAATTTACTGAGATAACTAAATTTACAAAAATCGCGATTTCCATACAGAAATAACATTTATTAATATGTTTGTGAAAGTGTAACTCGAGCAAACCTTAACGGATCGTTATGAAAATTTAACAGTATTAATATTTTTCGTAACGAACTTATGGGATTGTAAATGGGCGGAATAGCCCCACCCCTTCTGGTACCTCCGATACAAAATTACCTATTTTTGGATAATTAATATATCTTCGATAGCTGCCAAACAGACAACCGGAGGATATTTAAATTTGGTCAGTTTATTTATCTTGCAAAAGTAGACAAGCCCTAAAAAACCAAAACCGTTGCCATACCCCTTCTGGTACCTCCCATACAAATGACCGAACTCACCCCAATAGTCTTACATACATATCTTTTTTGTAAGTACACTGAATTCAGTCAAACTATGCGAAAGTTTTACGGTTATGAAAATATGAATCAGGAATGAATTTGCACTATATCGGATCACCCCTTCTGGTACCTCCCATACAAAATTACCTATTTTTGGAAAATTAATATTTCTCCCTTAACTTCCAAATTGAAACCTGCCGATTAATTAAATTTGGTCAGTTAATTAATATTGTAATAGGAGGCAAAACTATAAATTAAACTATAAATAAATTTGCAAATTTGTCATGATTTTTAAAAATACAAAATTTTAATTTTTTTTGGGTAGAAACAAAAAAATTCGAAAAATCTGTTATCACCGAAATTAGCATAACTTATTCAATTTTCAATCGATTATTACGTAAATACATGTTTTAGAAAGCTACTTTAATATGATATTCAATAAAGCTAATAAAAAGAACAATTTGCTCCCAACTGATTAACTTTCAGCGTGAAGAAAATTAAAATGTGTAATTTTTTTTTTTAATTTTTTATTTTTTTTTTTTTATTAAAAAAGCCTTTACTCAGTAATTTTTTTTTGTGATATTAAAAAATTTGATTTTTTTTAAAGGTAACAACGTTATCTTAAAAAAAAAAACAAAATTTTAAAATCCGGCTTATGAAAAAAAAAATTATGATTTTTGAACTATAATTTTTTGGAAAATAGACGAAAATACGATTAGTACCTGTAACTTAAAAATTCGAGCTGATGGAGAAAAATGGAGATTAGATTTAAAATCAGCGACCTCAAATTAGTAAAAAACAGCTAATTCCAAACAACACTCAAAAAGTTCAATATTGTTCCCTTGTGTTATCATTAATATCATAGTAGGCCAGCGGTAAAAATACCCATCACTGGTATCGCTGATGTCAGCTATATTTAGTAGAAATCAGTGATGACTATCGCTTATATTCCTTCTAAAAATTGAGCATAGGAGTGTCATAGGCCGTTTAATCGGTGCGCTCTCGCTTACAAAGTGAGCAACGTTGTCAGTAACTGCCATTTCATTTGCAATTAAGTTATAAGCGGAGTTGATGTAAGTGACGATGTCAGCAGTTGTCATTTCAATTGGAGTTATAATGAGTGGACAATATTTTTTACATTACACACGTGTGACATTCTAAGTACTTAGATCCCTCGCTTATAATGTCATACTGATGTCATGGATTACTGAATAGGTATGGACTTCGTTTCATTTACCGTAGGAAGGTTCTGTCCGGGATATTTCCGAAAAAAACCCCTATTCGAAAACAGTTTCTGATGCAGCGTAATGCGGGTTACCTAACATTGATTAAGTTCAGAATTTTTGCATGACCATAGTCCCTGTGCTTTCATGCTCTCGTGGAGTCTAAACTCATTGCGGGGTTCGCTGCGCTATCAGTGTCTGGGGATTACCAGCTTTGGATTGTTAACAGTGCCGTAGTTGGAGTAGTTCTAAGTGTTCCTGTTATCATGATCGTCCCCAGTCGAGTTTTTCAGAGTTTTCAGTTTCAGTTTTCAGATTCTAAAAATCCAGGATCCTTGCCGGTAACTATTAGTATTACGTCTTCCGCATATGTGACAGTTGTACAGCACGTCTTGTCCATCGTCTTCAGAAATGTATTGATGTAGACACTCTATGGAGTACCACAAACCAACGCCAAGACTAGATCCAATGCTCCTAAAGTTATGCAGTTTGCCAACAAGTGGGATGGCCGCTGGATTACTCTCCAATTGTGCCTTGTAGCTTAGGGATATTTCTATATGACTGATTACACTGTGCGACAGCCAGAATCGGCGGGGGTTCTGCTTGCGGGTAAAAGTTATATCGGTCAAAAAAAAAGGTGTATGTGTCCCGGCGTGTCGCTAGTTCAGGTCTAGGAATCGAAATATATCGATTTGAAGTTAGTAAGTATCGTGTAGGGAAAATATCCCAAATTGATGTGCAGCAAAGTTGTTAAGCACAAGTCCGGCTACAACAAAGTTAAAAAGGGAAAACGGTATTTTTGGTTTTCCTACAGTGGGACCTTGGACAGTTTGTGTCATTTCGGATATGTATGTATGTCGTCGGTATGAGGAAAATTGATCAAGTCTACTTTTTGTGGTTCTGGGTTATTGATACAATAACTGCAAAACTACCTTAAATAGAAATGAGATTTTGTACAGGGCACAGAATATGTCTTTTAGAACACTTCTACGTCATTAAGACCATTTCGTAAAAATGTGGACTTGGTCAGTTTTTCCTGATTTCTTTGAAGTTATTTTCATCTGCTACTAATCTGCATATAGTTAAAAGTCTTTCTTTGATTTTTCTCCATTTTTGCTGAGTATGTCCAGTAGTTGGATGCAATCAATATTTTCTGTTCGGAAATTTACCTGGCACGCTCTAGCTTTAATCCTAAAGTCCAATAATTTAAATTATTTCATTAAGTAATGGAATTTCAACGAATTTTTCACTAATTCTTTTAAATAAATTTTTTCCAATATTTTAGACAAATTGTTCTATCTTCATCAACTATAAGCAAATGTTCTCCACCCAATCTTCACCAAGTACATTCAACAGCCTCCGTCGTATCATCTCCCACAATATGTAATGCTGAATCTCTGCAATATAGAAATGATTGAACATAACACCAAATTAATTCCACCTTATTATGAAAATAAACACATAGCATACATGAATTGAGTAAAGAAGTTGTTGATATTTCCCTGTCGAAATGTATTTCAAAATGCTGAGGAAAAAATTAACACCTGATTAAAAACTCTTAGCACTGTGTTAATTTGATGTCGTAGTTAACAATGACGGAATGTCACAAGACTCATTTTCAACACTAAACAACAAAAGTAAACAGTTCCACGGCTCGACTAAGGTGAAACGTATAACCCTTCATCGAGGTAAGAAGTGAGTGAATACTCACTCACTCACTCCCTACCGACTCTACAACTACTTACAGGCACTAAGTATCACTAGCATCATAGGTACTTGTAAGTATGTATTACATACTTAACTATTTGTTGCTGCTACAGTGATGATGATGATGATGATGATGATGGTGATTTCAATATTTGTTAAAAGTTTTAAAGCCTTTAAATATAACAAACAAACAAACAACTAAACATCGAACATCAACAATAGCTGCAACACACAATAAACAAATCAAACAACAATAATATTGACAATCGGTGATATTTGCATATGAGGCGCCTCACCCAACTGTGGTGTGGCAACAACATTGGTTGACCGGCAATGAGGAACTCCGGACCAAAGAATCCGCTCTTTTCAAACATATTGGTCAAGGGACGCTGGATGTATTTTACAACAACTATTTGTAAAGCTTAGCGCCATCACTTAGCACTTACCTCCACTGGGCGTTTTTTTGTGTCTTGTGTGTGTGTGTGTCTACACTGACTGATTAAAGGCTTTAAGTAAATAAAAAACGTTTTGTTTGTTACCAACTTACCTTCATCATGTGCGTTCATCTTCGTTCGTCAACTGCTTACCTCTTGTATAGTTTTTGGGAAACAATAATACTTGAGGTCGTTTTGAAGTTCGCTGCCCATCTTGAGTGAGTGAATGTTTGCTTAGGCCATTTGTGTGTGTGTGTTATGTTGTTAATGTTTAATCATTGTTTCTGGAATGGAGATGGAAAAATGCATATTGGTCAACAATGATCAGTTGCAGTTGGTATAACAAAATCTGTTACAAATTGTGTTGTGTTTTCTTGAACTGACATTAAGTAGATGATATTTACATTCAGAGAGCGTTTTACATTCTCATTACAATTATTAAGAAATTACCAATACAAGTGCTTTTCTTTAGAAAGATCTCAAGAGAATGTTGGATTTTCAAAGAAACTGGCAAAGCAATTGCATTTTTCATGAGCTCCAATGAAAAAAAAAGTTATCAATTGGTTGTTGGTGTTTTTATATAGTTATGTTTGTAAATGAAAAAAAAAAGACAGTGAGGGACTTAATATGTAGGTACATAATATAAAAGAGTTTAAATAATTAAAAACAAAAGATTAACACTCATGAAAAACACTATGTATTCAATGGAAAGGTTTTAGGGACAGTGTGATTCATTAAGAAGTTTGATTTTTTTATTTTAAACAAAACACTTTAAAAAGACTTTGATGACGGAATCTTTGCTATCACACGAAAGAACAGTCGCTGACATTTACTTTTCTGCACAGATCGAAAAAAATAAACAAGAGAATACATACACGGGAGGTACACTGGGTTGGCATTTTATGCCAAAAACAATTTTATGCTATTTTGTCCGATGGACAAAGCATAGACAAGAGCTTGTGTGGATTGTGTTGACGTTGTCTTCGTTGATACCATTTTCGCACCTGTGTGTGTGAGCTTCACATTGATTGTGTGAAGCTTTTAACACTTAAGGTTGTGATAATGAGTGGAGAAGGCACAGCAAACGGCACTGATGATGATGGTTTGGCAACCATCGAAATAGCTATCTGCCCTGCCAGCTGTCAACATAATCCATTTCACACAACTCTTGAAAAAAACAAATTCTATTAGCAATAATAGAATAGATCTTAAACCGAACAATGAAAAACATATTGATAATCTATTCCAATATTATTTACTCTCACAAAACGAGTGATTCATTTAGAAATTTGGTTTTTTATTTTAAATAAAACACTTAAAAGATAATTTAATGATGGAATTTTATTATGATCCAATAAAGCTGTTGCCGACATTTACTTTTGTAATTTAATTTCACTTAAAAATTATTTACACTCACCAAAAAAAAAAATGTTGAATGTAAAGGTGTGATTCTTTTAGAAGTTGGCTTACTTTTCATAGATAATTTCATTCAAATGTTGGCCGCGGCTACGCAGTATCGATATTCCAGTATTGCCACAGATATTTCGCAAATAACTGTAATAATGATGACTTCCAAATCTTAGTGAAGACTTTAATGTGAAGACGTGAAGACTTGGTGAAGATTTAGTGAAGACGTTAATGCAAAAAAAAATTAAGGTGTGATATTATACGATCTAGGCGATCAAACGAATACATGTCTAAAACGCGTAATTATGTGCTTTCTTAATAAAACCGTGAAGGTAATTTTAAAGAAAATACCAAATATTGAAATATTGTGGATATGCTAATAGTTTTTGCTTATTGACGTATCCAATGAGTCAGAAGTGTGCCTTGTCAATGAACAATATTCGGCGTGAATCTAGCGGATGTTCATTGAGTAATTGCAGAGCCCGTTAATAATAGTTTAGAGACGTAGATATCGTAGCGAATCTCTGCGTAAGGATTTGCCAAACTATAATGAGTAAAATTAAGATGACAGCTGGAAACCAATCAACCTTGATCTGCAAAACAAAATAAAAGAAGAAAAAAACCTCCAAATGAATCACTCTTTATAGTGGTTCACATCGTTTTTGACTTTTCCAAAGACACTAAAATTAAAAAAAATAGTGTAAAGTTGTCTATTTTTCCATTGTAGTAGTGGCCAACTGATTTTAGAACATGATTCCATTTCAATAAGTATGCAACACAATTTTCTTTCCTAACCACTAAGTGTAACATAAGAAAAACAAAAATCTAAGTTTTTTTTAGTATTATGCATTTCTCCCCCCACATTATGCAATTGTCTTACAATTGCCACCACCATCACTACATACCTCTTAAAATACTACAAACACAACACTTCAGTATACAAAATTAATTTTCAACTGCAAAAAAAAAAATATTTAGCTCACGCTAATTTCTTCTTAATACACCGAAACATTTCATTTGCATGATTATCAGCAACACTTTTTCAATTTGAAATATGACTTGAAATTGTAGAGTTGAAATTAAACACATGTGTTTACTGAATACTATTTGTTCAGTAATTTGCAATAAATGAAATTGTAACAACAATAGCAACAACAACTAAGCCAACAATGGAACCCTTTGCCTTTTTTTTTTGTTGCGCCTTCATTCACAATTGTGATGAACAACAAAACATGCGAGTGAAGAGCGCAAAGCGTTGAAATTCGCACGCCATCCATTAAAGCCAACACCATTGCCGCTGCTCTTGCTGCTGCTGCCATCACCAACAGTATGCAGCTTTAATTTACAACCCAAATACCAGCTATAACAGCAACAACAACAACAACAACAACAACAACAACAACACGAACAACAGCCACAACAATTGCAAACAACATCGTTGAGCGAAAACAAGAACGGCACGATATGAAAGAAATAAAATTAAGAACAAATAATAAACAATAACTAACGAAAGCTCAAACAACAACAACAATAGAAACAGAATGTATTGCCCACCAAATGTATACTAGAAAACCGAGTAATTGCAGCACAGTGGGTGGAGAATGCATATGGAATAGTGTAAATTGTTTAGTGTAAGGGAAAATGGTAAGACATAAGAATCAATTTTTATTGACTGAAATATAGAGCCAGACAAAACTTTTGGATTCGACAACCTGCAGTCATTATTTGATCTTTGAAAAAAAAATTCCATTTACTCCGATCCTAATAAAAGTTGCATAAAGTGCAACTCTTTTTGGAACACTCTATTTAATATGCCTCGGATGGTTCAAGAGCCAAAAGCACAAACAAATTCTGTAAGGAAATTTTATTATATTGACGTGTTAATACTTAACTTAATTTCCCTTTGCACCCCATGAATGAGGTATGGGATAGCTTCTCGCGTTGTTGTGAATTAACACGCTTTCTATTTTTAGATTCACAACTAACGGCACCTACTTGTTTATCGACGAATGCGAACGTCACTGTTTTGAGAAGCTCTTACTAGACACGACGATTAAATCGACGCTTAATACTGCGAAGTTGCTGTCAAACAACATTCGAGGGGAGCCGACAATGAAAGAAAATTTTCTTTTTTTCTTTTAAGATGACTGGAGCCAGGTTTGAACCTGCGATCTCCCACATGGTAGTCGCGTGTTCTAACCACTATGCCACGGCCGGTCCCAAACGTGTTAATATGACGTTATAAGATAAAAAGAGAAACGTGAATAGTGCAATGCTCAGAATACCTGATACATAACGTTGGTATTTATTTAGGATTTAGACGCAACCAATGAAATCTTGTACATCAAACTGTCCACATCTTAATTTGATATGATAAGATATATTAAAAATATATAACGTGGGTATACAGGAAAAAATATTCCATTCAATAATTCCGACAGACTTAAGGTGCGTAAAAGTATGTAAAACCTGGTATTATTGTTGAACTCAGTAGCACCTTTCAGAATCACTTCACCACACAGTCTATATAGTTTCCAATGAGGAATATGGTTTGAATGTGATACATAACGCTAAAACCGAATATCCGGTTGGACTTAGATCAATAGAATCACATACGATGACAACCTCGTCGAATTTAATCAAATCTGATAGACTTGGTCAGTTTTTCCAGAACTATTTTTGACGTATAAAAATTGGTGTTTGTTTCTGTTTTAAAAAGTCTTGATTAAGGGTCTAGACCATTTTTATATGTCTAGTTATCATAATTCCGTGACCAATAGCCATATTTTCTCACTTTTTGAAAAATGTGGACTTGGTCCGTTTTTCCTGTATACTGACGATATATTAAATTCTGCTGCATTTTGTGCGAATGCGATAGTAGGGGACAGAAGGGACTGTACCAAAAAGTACATTTATTATACCAAAGTGTACATTTGTTGTACCCAAAATACTTTTAGTGTAACGAAAAGTACAATTTATAGTAAACAAAAAGTAAAATTTATTGTACCAAAAAGTACAATTTATTGTACCAAAAGTACAGTTTATTGTACCAAAAAGTACAATTTATTTATTTACACTAAAAGAAAAATTATTGCACCAAAAGTACAGTTTATTGTACCAAAAAGTACAATTTATTATAACAGAAAGTACTTTTATTGTACCAAAAGTACTTTTATTATACGACATAGTATAGTTTATTGTATCAAAAAGTACGTAAATTGTTCCGAGAAGTATCATTTATTGTGCACAAAAAGTAAAATGAATTGCCCCAAAAAGTACTTTCATTTTAACAAAAGTACATTTATTGTACCAAAAAGTACAATTTATTGAACAAGGGAGTACAATTTATTGTTTCAAAAAGTACGTCTATTGTACCGAAAAGAACAATTTATTGTACACAAAAAGTAAAATTTATTATACCAAAAAGTACTTTAATTGTACAAAGGTATATTTATTTTACCAAAGAGTACTCTTTATTGTACTAAAAAGTAAAATTTTTGTACCAAAAAGAACAATTTATTGTACCAAAATGTACGTTTCTTGTACCAAAAGTACTATTATTATACTTAAATGTACTTTCATTGCATAAAAAGTACATTCGCTGTATAAAAAAGTACAATATTAAGTTGTGCCAAAATGCACAGTTTGTTGTATCAAAAACTACAATTTGTTGTACAAAGTAAAATTTCTTGTATACAAAATTGTACCAAAGGTACATCAATTGTTACAAAATGTACACTTTATTGTACCAGAGAGTACATTTATTATGAAAAAGGTACTTTTATTGTATACAAAAAGTTTACTTTTGGACACAAAATGTAATTTTTGTTGTAGAAAAAAAGTATATTTATTGTACGCAAAAGAGTTTTTTAATGCACAGAAATGTACTTTTGGTGTACTCCAAAAGTGTTTTTATTGTACCAGAAAGTACAATCCATTTTACCAAATCTTTATTGTACCAAAAAATACTTTCATTGTCACAAAAGATCTTTTTACCATATCCAAATTAATTTGATTTTATTAAGAAGTACTTTTTGGTACAAGTTAAGTGAATTTTGGTACATATAAAGTACTTTTTGGTTCATTCTGGTACAATTAAAGTACTTTTCGGTAAAATAAAAGCACTCCTTGGCACAATAAAACTAAGTTTCAGTACAATAAAAGTACTCTTCGGTACAATAAAAGTACATTTTGGGATAAAGAAAGTACTTTTTGGCACTGAAAAAGAACTGTATAATACAATAAAAGTACGTTCTCGTACAATAATAGTACTTTGTGGTACATTAAAATTACTCTTTAGTACAATGAAAGTACTTTTTTGTGTACAATGCAAGTAGTTTTTGGTACAGTAAGAATAAGAGGTACAATAAAAGTACTTTCTGGTACCAATAAAAATGGTTTATGGTTGAAAAAAGTACTTTCTGGTACATTAAAAGTACTTTCTGGTATAGTAAAAATACTTTTTGTGCAATAAAAGCACTTTTTGTCACTACAAAAGTACTGTCTGGTACAATGGGGCATTTTCAAAGGACCTTTTGGTCCTAGTTTGGTGAACTATTTAAGACCGGAAATTCGAAGAAAAATTAAATTTTTGTCAAATCGATTAACTCCCCTTTTTGATTTGTTTAAACTGTTATCCTCTACATTCCAAGAATAACCATGGATAAAGACTTTTTCTAATTGTTGATGTCCTCAGCCCACAAAGACGTGCCTTTTGTTTTTTCGTAAATATAAAACAAAATTTTCTAGCATAGAAATATCGCGAAAAAATTCATCAAGCAAATGTATAATAGCCAAATGTGGTACAGGGTTGGAAAGCAAAACAAATTTCATCAAATCTGTAATGAAATTTTATTATGTATTTGAAGTTCTTTCACCTTAATTCAATGTAATTATAATGCGACCACATTTCCACCCACGGTGCGCAAATGCAGCACATTTAGGGACAAATAAAAGGAGACCACAACGCGGCAAATAAGAATACAAGTACATACATACATACAAAGTAGAAACCAAACCGAGTACAATTGCAGTGCGAAAATGTTGTTAGCAAATGGTTAAATACATTATAATGAACAACAGCAACAACAACAAACACAACAACATCAACGACAACGACAACAATAAAGGACGAACTAACTAACTAACTGACTAGCTGAATGACTGACGGGCATAAACGGAATGAAATGTGAATGCATTAAAATGCATTTGCACTTGTTGTTCACAAGTTGCCACAAAATTCGCACATTATTGCTGCTGCCGCTGCTGCTATTGCTGCTAAATGCAATGTACACAACAACGAATGCATTGGCCAAAAGCAACAACATACACACGTACTAAGTACACATGTAGACATAAGTGTGTGTGTGTGTACATTTGTACTTCATACATATGTATGCCATACAAATGGCCACAGTTTTATAGACCAATAATCCTGTGACCGGGTATAGTGGCGGTGGTTGGTGAAATTCGTATAGACGCACAATTTTCATTAAATGCTAAATGAGTGTTTGTGTGCGTCTTTGCGGCGGTATTCCAAAATGAATTTTCCTTAACAACAGGCAACAACAACTAACACATCAGCAACATAATCGTCATTATATCGTCCATCGCCACCATCATCATTATCATCATCTACTTCATCGTCATTATTGTTTTGGTGCCATTATCATTGTGGCGGCTTTCGGCTTTGCTTCGCCCATTCATCCAACGCGTTATTCATATGAAAATGCAAAAGTGCGTTTTTAGTAGTTCTAGCAATTAATTTGCATTTAATTGCGTCTAATCGTTGGCCATCGTCTTTGCTATAGTGTTGTTGCTTCACTTTGTTTGCTGTGGCAGCAACTTTTGCCTGTGTTTGCCACAGCTCTGAAATGAATACCCATCGTTTTTGATTGTCTGACAGTTGAACGGTCTTCGTCGGTCTTAAGTAAGCAGCAAGAAGCAAAAATGGAAACCAAAGCGAAAACTCTGCGCTGCACATTTAAAAGCTCATACAGTAAATAATGTTAATAAGGCGGCTCCATTTGATGGTGCATTCAGTCAGTCAGTCCATCATCAGCCAAACAGGCATCATCATTATGAACGTGGTCATACATACGATGAGCGAGCACATATGGCCAGAGCAAAATAGACAAAAGAAGAAGAAAGTCTATGAAATGCGTTTTTTTGCTGTGAGGGAGTACCCTACAATGGGTAGCTCGATGTATATGTGTGCGTGTGTGTGTGGGGGGAGGTAGGGTGGTATTTCTTATGTTCTACGGGTTCAGGATCATCAAGAAGTTAAAAAAAACTATTGTAAATCATGATTTTGTATAATGAAAGTACCTTTTTGGTACAATAAATGTACTAGACCGGCCGTGGCATGATGGTTAGAACACGCGACTACCATGCGGGAGATCACAGGTTCAAATCTTGGTTCCCTCGAATGTTGTCGACAGCAACTTCACAGTATCTCGACGCTGACACTTCAATCGGCATATCTAGGAAGAGCTTCTCAAACAGTGACGTTCGCATTCATCGATAAACAAATAGGTGCCAATAATTGTAAATAAAAGTACATTCTGGTACAATAAAAATACTTTCTGGTACAACAAAAGTACTTTCAGACACAATAAAAGTACTTTCGGTACAATAAATGTACTTTCTGGTACAATAAAAGTAAATTTTAGTACAATAAAAGTACATTCTGGTACTATTAAAGTACTTTTTGGTAGAATAAAAGGGCTCTCTGGTACAATAAAAGTACTTTATGTCACAATAAAAATACTTTTTAGGGCAATAAGGGTACTTTCTGGTACAATACAAGTACTTTCTGGCACAATAACAGTACTTTCTGGTACAACAAAAGTACTTTCTGGCACAATAAAAGTACTTTCTGGTACAATGAAAGTACTTTATGGCACAATAAAAGTACTTTCTGAGTCAAAAAAGTACTTTCTGGCACAATAAAAGTATATTCTGGTACAATAAAAGTTTTTTCTGGTACAATAAAAGTACTTTCTGGTCCCATGAAATTACTTTCTGGAACAATAAAAGTACTTTCGGTCACAATAAAAGTACTTTTTGGTACAATAAAAGTACATTCTGGTACAACAAAAGTACTTTCTGAAACAATTAAAGTACTTTCGGTCACAATAAAAGTACTTTGTGGGTCAATAAAAGTACTTTCTTGTACAATAAAAGTACTTTCTGGTACAATACAAGAACTTTCTGGTCCAATGAAATTACTATTTTTGTCCACAAGAAGAACTTTTCGGTACAATAAAAGTACTTTTTGGTACAATAAAAGTACATTCTGGTACAATAGAAGTACTTTCTGGTACAATGAAAGTACCTGCTGGCACAATAAAAGTACTTTCTGAGTCAAAAAAGTACTTTCTGGCACAATAAAAGTATTTTCTAGTACAATAAAAATACATTCTGGTACAATAAAATTACTTTCTGGTACAATAAAAGTCTTTCTGATCCCATGAAATTACTTTCTGCCACAATAAAAGTACTTTCTGGTCCAATAAGAGTACTTTCTGACAGAATTAAAGTACTTTCTGGCACAATAAAAGTACTTTCTGGTACAACAAAAGTACTTTCTGGCACAATAAAAGTACTTTCTGGTCCAATAAGAGTACTTTCTGACAGAATTAAAGTACTTTCTGGCACAATAAAAGTACTTTCTGGTGCAATAAAAGATCTTTCAGGTACAATGAAATTACTATTTTGTTCTACATGAAGAACTTTTCGGTACAATAAAAGTACTTTTTGGTACAATAAGGTACATTCTGGTACAATAAAAGTACTTTCTGACACAATAAAAGAAATGCTTGATATAGTTAATGTACTCTTTTGTACAATGAAACCACTATGCCGTACAATAAAAGTACTTTCTGGGTTAGTAAAAGTGCTTTCAGGAACAATAAAAGTACATAAAGTACGATACAATAAAATTACTTTCTGGCACAATAAAAGTACTTTCTGGTCCAATAAAATTACTCTTTGGTTCAAAAGTATACTTTTCGGTACAATAAAAGTACTTTTTGGTACAATAAAGTACGTTCTGGTACAATTAGAGTACTTTCTGGTACAATAAAAGTACTTCCTGGCACAGTAAAAGTACTTTCTGGTACAATAAAAGAACTTTCTGGTCTAATGAAATTACTATTTTGGTCTACAAGAAGTACTTTTCGGTACAATAAAAGTACTTTTTGGTACAATAAAAGTACATTCTGGTACAATTAAGGTACTTTCTGGTACAATAAAAGTACTTTCAATAAAACAATAAAAGTACTTTTTGGTACAATAAAAGAACGTTCTGGTACAATAAGAGTACTTTCTGGTACAATAAAAGTACTTCCTGGCATAGTAAAAGTACTTTCTGGTACAATAAAAGTACTTTGTGACAGAATAAAAGTACTTTGTGATATAACAAAAGTACTTTGTGGTCCAAAGAAATTACTGTTTGTACAATAACAGTACTTTTTAGTACAATAAAAGTACATTCTGGTACAATAAAATTACTTTCTGGTACAACAAAAGTACTTTCTGACGCAATAAAAGTACTTTCTGGCACAATAAAAGTACTTTCTGACTGAATAAAAGCACTTTTTGGTCAAAAAAGTACTTTCTGGCAAATTTAAGTACTTTCTGGTACAATAAAAACACTTTGATATAATCAAAGTACTTTTTGGTCTAATAATAGTACTTTCTGGGCCAATAAAATTACTTCGTGGTACAATAAATGTACTTTACTGTACAATAAAAATACTATCTGTCACAATAAAAGTACTTGATAATAAAAGTACTTTATGGTACAATAAAAGTACTCTTTGGCACAATAAAAGTACTTTCTGGGTCAATAAAAGTATTTTCTGGTACAATGAAATAACTCTTTGGTTCAAAAGAAGTACTTTTCGGTACAATAAAAGAGCATAAGAATATGCTCGAAGTATTCAAAGCACAATTGTGCCATGAAATGCGCATTCATGTTATTGAGCCTAATAAATAAATTTTTTTTTCTAGTTTGGTCAACATTTTCTTCAATATAGTTGTCTCTTTTGTTCACTTACACTAATGCAAATCAATCTTGCAATTTTTTAAGAAAATTAGTTTTTCCTTAATTTACATGAATTACCTGAATCGATATCGACCTATAGTAAAATGCTTACCTCTATAGGGTACCTTACAAACTACCGCAGCTAAACATTTATCATTCGTTTATTTGTTTACAAAAACGCATTAAAATAATGTACGATCATCATTGTGCGCTTTTAATAATGTTGTTGTTTTCCCTCCCATCTCCCTGCCACAGCCTTCCAACATTGACTAAAGATTCAGTTGCTTATGTTGTTAGCCATACAAATGTATTTATTGCACAAAGACGACAACGTCGGCGACGGCTAAACAACATTACAAGCGATTGTGGGAATATTTTTCACCGGAGGAGTTACGATTAACTCTTGGTCGAATGCCATTATTCGTTTGTGTGTGTGTGTGTGTTTTCGCATTGCAGGCAAATGTTGACGGTGATATTTTTGGGGATTTTATGATAAATGATAGAAAATAATGTATCAATTTTTATGGCTCAAGACAATAAGTGACTAATATTGTTTGGTTGTGTTCCACCATCAGTGGAATCTCCCGTACAATGGGGAGAGAATAATGGAGAACAAACAATTGCAATAAATGTCTTCGGAAACAAAACCACAAATAACACAAACATTAGTTCTAAACGGATATACATCATTAATCTTTTCAGAAAACAGGGATACACTAGGAAAAATTTGGATTAGTTGCTAAAGAGAGAGAAAATAGAAGAGTTATCTGAAAGTTTTAAAAATAAAGAGGAAACTTTTTTTATAAATGTTATTTGTGGCACAAACAATCTGATTTCAATATCAATATGGCAAATAATGGTATGTCCAATAACTTTATAGAAATCTCATTAAAACTTAAAACTGTTAGCTTTTTATATAGCCAATATCAATAGTCAATATCATCCTGCCAACTTATATAAAAAGTCCTTTAAGTGGAAAAAAGAAAAAAAAATACTATTTAATAACCCTTGTAAAAAAGTGTAGACGCAATTGGTTCTAATTAGAACTCAACAGATCCAAAAATAACGATTATATTTAATTGGATCAGATAAGTTTAGATCTTATTGGATATATAGTTTTTTCACGAGAAAGACAAAAAGTAGTAATAAAAGTATAGGATACTTATAAAAGATTTACAAAAATAACCCGGAACATTTTATTTCAGATATTTTTTTCTACCAAGTTGTCAGCTTTAGCCTTTTATTTTAAGTATTAACAACAAATTTCTTTTGTTGACTTTTATCATTTTCAGTTATTTTGCTTTATTTTCTTTCGGTGTATTCTAATGATGTTCAATTGTTTTGGTGCTTATCTCACCTGTATTTTTTGTCTTAGCTTTCATATCTGCCTCCTTGACAAATAACTTTTTCCTAAGAAACCACACCGTTGCTTTGTTTCCTTTTAGGTCTTCTTTTTGGTGGTCTCTGCAACTTAAAAAGTCAATAATTTTTTAATGAATCTTCACTTTGACAGTTGATCATATTTTATCAATGTTTTAATAATGTTCTTTCTTCACTGCGTGCGGACAGAATTTAAGCCAAGACTGTGGGTGGCAAATTACTTGCATGTGAAATATTTGGGCAACCAAAAATGTGAAGAATAAACTTAAGAGTGTTGAACTAAATTTACTTGTGAGACACAGTATTCACTACTTAACTTGATTTTGGGAGGAAGAAATGGGCGTGGCACTAATTAAGACATATTAAATAAAAATACAAAAATATAAAAATTTAAAAATATAAATATATAAAAATATAAAAATATAAAAATATAAAAATATAAAAATATAAAAATATAAAAATATAAAAATATAAAAATATAAAAATATAAAAATATAAAAATATAAAAATATAAAAATATAAAAATATAAAAATATAAAAAGATAAAATTATAAAAATATAAAAATATAAAAATATAAAAATATAAAAATATAAAAATATAAAAATATAAAAATATAAAAATATAAAAATATAAAAATATAAAAATATGAAAATATAAAAATATAAAAATATAAAAATTTAAAAATATAAAAATATAAAAATATAAAAATATGAAAATATAAAAATATAAAAATATAAAAATTTAAAAATATAAAAATATAAAAATATAAAAATAAAAAAATTTAAAAATTTAAAAATATATTATAAAAATATAAAAATATAAAAATATAAAAACATAAAAATTTAAAAATATAAAAATATAAAAATATAAAAATATAAAAATATAAAAATATAAAAATATCAAAAATAAAAAAATAAAAAAATATAAAATTATAAAAGTATAAAAATAAAAAAATATAAAATTATAAAAGTATAAAAATATAAAAGTATAAAAATATAAAAATATAAAAATATAAAAATTTAAAAATATAAAAATATAAAAATATAAAAATATAAAAATATAAAAATATAAAAATATAAAAATATAAAAATATAAAAATATAAAAATATAAAAATATAAAAATATAAAAATATAAAAATATAAAAATATAAAAATATAAAAACATAAAAATATAAAAATATAAAAATATAAAAAGAAAAATATATAAAAATATAAAAATATAAAAATATAAAAATATAAAAATATAAAAATATAAAAATTTAAAAATATAAAAATATAAAAATATAAAAACATAAAAATATAAAAATAAAAAAATGAAAAAAAAATATTAAAATATAAAAGTATAAAAATATAAAAATATAAAAATATAAAAATATAAAAATATAAAAATATAAAAATATAAAAACATAAAAATATAAAAATAAAAAAATGAAAAAAAAATATTAAAATATAAAAGTATAAAAATATAAAAATATAAAAATATAAAAATATAAAAATATAAAAATATAAAAATATAAAAATATAAAAATATAAAAATATAAAAATATAAAAATATAAAAACATAAAAATATAAAAATATAAAAATATAAAAAGAAAAATATATAAAAATATAAAAATATAAAAATATAAAAATTTAAAAATATAAAAATATAAAAATATAAAAACATAAAAATATAAAAATAAAAAAATGAAAAAAAATATTAAAATATAAAAGTATAAAAATATAAAAATATAAAAATATAAAAATATAAAAATATAAAAATTTAAAAATATAAAAATATAAAAATATAAAAACATAAAAATATAAAAATAAAAAAATGAAAAAAAAATATTAAAATATAAAAGTATAAAAATATAAAAATATAAAAATATAAAAATATAAAAATATAAAAATATAAAAATATAAAAATATAAAAATATAAAAATATAAAAATATAAAAATATAAAAATATAAAAATATAAAAATATAAAAATATAAAAATATAAAAATATAAAAATATAAAAATATAAAAATATAAAAATATAAAAATATAAAAATATAAAAATATAAAAATATAAAAATATAAAAATATAAAAATATAAAAATATAAAAATATAAAAATATAAAAATATAAAAATATAAAAATATAAAAATATAAAAATATAAAAATATAAAAATATAAAAATATAAAAATATAAAAATATAACAATATAACAATATAAACATATAAAAATATCAAAAATAAAAAAATATAAAATTATAAAAGTATAAAAATATAAAAGTATAAAAATATAAAAATATAAAAATAAAAAAATATAAAAATTTAAAAATATAAAAATATAAAAATATAAAAATATAAAAATATAAAAATATAAAAATATAAAAATATAAAAATATAAAAATATAAAAATATAAAAATATAAAAATATAAAAATATAAAAATATAAAAATATAAAAATATAAAAATATAAAAATATAAAAATATAAAAACATAAAAATATAAAAAGAAAAATATATAAAAATATAAAAATTTAAAAATATAAAAATATAAAAATATAAAAATATAAAAATATAAAAATATAAAAACATAAAAATATAAAAATAAAAAAATAAAAAAAATATTAAAATATAAAAGTATAAAAATATAAAAATATAAAAATATAAAAATATAAAAATATAAAAATATAAAAATATAAAAATATAAAAATATAAAAATATAAAAATATAAAAATATAAAAATATAAAAATATAAAAATATAAAAATATAAAAATATAAAAATATAAAAATATAAAAATATAAAAATATAAAAATATAAAAATATAAAAATATAAAAATATAAAAATATAAAAATATAAAAATATAAAAATATAAAAATATAAAAATATAAAAATATAAAAATATAAAAATATAAAAATATAAAAATATAAAAATATAAAAATATAAAAATATAAAAATATAAAAATATAAAAATATAAAAATATAAAAATATAAAAATATAAAAATATAAAAATATAAAAATATAAAAATATAAAAATATAAAAATATAAGAATATAAAAATATAAAAATATAAAAATATAAAAATATAAAAATATAAAAATATAAAAATATAAAAATATAAAAATATAAAAATATAAAAATATAAAAATATAAAAATATAAAAATATAAAAATATAAAAATATAAAAATATAAAAATATAAAAATATAAAAATATAAAAATATAAAAATATAAAAATATAAAAACATAAAAATATAAAAATAAAAAAATAAAAAAAATATTAAAATATAAAAGTATAAAAATATAAAAATATAAAAATATAAAAATATAACAATATAAAAATATAAAAATATAAAAATATAAAAATAAAAAAAATATTAAAATATAAAAGTATAAAAATATAAAAATATATAAATATAACAATATAAAAATATAAAAATATAAAAATATAAAAATATAAAAATATAAAAATATAAAAATATAAAAATATAAAAATGTAAAAATATAAAAATATAAAAATATAAAAATATAAAAATATAAAAATATAAAAATATAAAAATATAAAAATATAAAAATATAAAAATATAAAAATATAAAAATATGAAAATATAAAAATATAAAAATATAAAAATATAAAAATATAAAAATATAAAAATATAAAAATATAAAAATATAAAAATATAAAAATATAAAAATATAAAAATATAAAAATATAAAAATATAAAAATATAAAAATATAAAAATATAAAAACATAAAAATATAAAAATATAAAAATATAAAAATATAAAAATATAAAAATATAACAATATAACAATATAAACATATAAAAATATCAAAAATAAAAAAATAAAAAAATATAAAATTATAAAAGTATAAAAATATAAAAATATAAAAATATAAAAATAAAAAAATATAAAAATTTAAAAATATAAAAATATAAAAATATAAAAATATAAAAATATAAAAATATAAAAATATAAAAATATAAAAATATAAAAATATAAAAATATAAAAATATAAAAATATAAAAATATAAAAATATAAAAATATAAAAATATAAAAATATAAAAATATAAAAATATAAAAATATAAAAATATAAAAATATAAAAATATAAAAATATAAAAATATAAAAATATAAAAATATAAAAATATAAAAATATAAAAATATAAAAATATAAAAATATAAAAATATAAAAATATAAAAATATAAAAATATAAAAATATAAAAATATAAAAACATAAAAATATAAAAATATAAAAAGAAAAATATATAAAAATATAAAAATTTAAAAATATAAAAATATAAAAATATAAAAATATAAAAATATAAAAATATAAAAATATAAAAATATAAAAATATAAAAACATAAAAATATAAAAATAAAAAAATAAAAAAAATATTAAAATATAAAAGTATAAAAATATAAAAATATATAAATATAACAATATAAAAATATAAAAATATAAAAATATAAAAATATAAAAATATAAAAATATAAAAATATAAAAATATAAAAATATAAAAATATAAAAATATAAAAATATAAAAATATAAAAATATAAAAATATAAAAATATAAAAATATAAAAATATAAAAAATATAAAAATATAAAAATATAAAAATATAAAAATATAAAAATATAAAAATATAAAAATATAAAAATATAAAAGGATAAAAATATAAAAATATAAAAGGATAAAAATATAAAAATATAAATATATAAAAATATAAAAATATAAAAATATTAAAATATACAAATCTAAAAAAAAAAGTTTACAGCCAAAAAATTGGAGCGATGAGACTCTAATCGACTACAAGAAACTATTACCACTTCATGGCCTCCTATGTTATACAAATTTTCTTTCTAATTCTTACTTCTATTTTTATCTTCTTTTACTTAACAACATATTATTCCACGTTACATCTTTGTATGCCTCCGTACAAATTTAATATGGTAATTCCTTACTCTCTAGTGTAATTTTATATACATTGAGTATTTCTATGAAAGGAATGTCCTCTCTAGGGGCACATGTTTCTTTATATGTAGTTCAGATTTAATTCATTTGTAGCATTTGTTAATATCCCCTCATTTATTTATTCATACGTTTGCCTACTCACGTACTAAGTTTGCATTTTATTTAGTTTTATTTAATTATCCATGAAATTCTCTTCTTAAGCCAGACTGAATGAATGAATGATGATGATGATGGTTTACATTCCTTATGCAATATTTGAGCTGAGTTAAACTCGCTAAAGCGTAACAAACGCCGAATCGAACAAAGTATTCGTACATCGTACATGAGCTAAAGTATGGTGGATCTGCATGTGTGTGGTCCATTATGGAGAGGGCATAATTTAAGTGTCTGATGTATGTTGTGTTAATTGGGTTTTAGCAGAAATATTTCGTGTTATTAATGAGTTCTGTGACGCTATCAAAAACGATCTACTTCCAACAGCAACGAGTCGACCAACCACCACTAACATGACCACGATTATCGTCATTATCATGATTGCGATCATGACGATGACGATTATGAAGATCGTGAACAAGATCATCTAATAAATAAACATATGAAGGAGTACAAACTAAGAAACGGCAACTTGGCTACATTGAAAACAAAAACAGTAGTAGTATGAGCAGATAGAGAGCGTAACCAGCCAGTGATCTTTTTAATGATCGTAACAGGTTCAAAAACCCTGCATACGGAGTCAGTGCACAGCTGGCACTGGTAGACGATTGTAGAGGTTTCCATATCCACCGATACTTTGTCTGTTCTACTGTTTCGATTTCTGTTCAAATTGTTTTTTTTGTTTGGTTTTGTTCTTTTGAATAGATATACGAGTGCAGTGCAGCAGATTCTTTGAAATGTTGTGTCGCATAACAAATGTTAAAATTAACTGCAACATAATCAACATACACTGCTACTGTTTTCAAGTTGCTGCTGTGAGCAGTCAGTGTCAGTATTGGTAGTCTCGATTACGGAGAATAGTTTTCACAAGGGATCATGAGTAATTGCTTTAGCAGAGAAATGACTGCTGTGTCTGGCCACTAAACCACCAAAACTATGAACATCAGTTCGACCACCGATGGGGTTCAACCAGAACAACCACCACCAGCACCACCACCACTCAAATGACAACATCTTCACCAATTAGTAGGTGTTTTTCTAATGAGAGTAATTTATTTTATTGGTCGCTTTCAGTCGCGGGCTCATTTTATAATTAATTTATTTTTCATTTTATTTTAATTAATTCGAGGTATCAGCAATTTTTCATAATTACTTGGTAACATTTCAGCTGTTCCACACAAGAAATTCTTTAACTACAGAAATTCCATTGCGAACAATGTAGCCCTAAATTTTGTGAGACATCACGAGCGCATCAATGAATCTTTTCTCCTTTAGGCCATTTAACAACAACTGAGTCATGTTTTACGCGGTAGGAGGGATTTAAGGTTGGAAGTCCATTGTTGGAATCGTGTTTTTTTGTTGTTTGTAACTTAATGACCAATAATGACAAGAAATGTCAAAATATTAAACGATCAATGTTCAACATTTCAAAATATTACATTTCAGTTCTTCATGTGAGCTCCAAAAAGATTTATGTTTAATAAAGGCTTAAGATAATATTTCTGGAGTTTGTATGTAAATTAAGGTATTTTTTTTTTCAAGGGAAAACTTGCTGATAAACGTCACGTTATATAAATGGAATCATAAATTACTGAAAGGTAGACAAAAAATTTAAGATGAGGTTGGTGGTGTATGAAGTATAGTTTTGTTTTGGAAAAAAAAGCTTAATTAATTAGAATTTTAAATTAAAATTTTAAGTAGCCACCATAATTATAAAAGAAAACCATATTTGTTTGTTAATGTGGTAAAGATGCCATTCTATAGAGCTGGATTAGAGTGGCTTGTAAGTAAAAATCAATTCGGAATCAATTACTAGTAATCACACAGTCATAAGACTATGTCATTACAGTATTCGGAGACTATTAGGTCCATTGTGATTGTCTAATTTGAAGTGACAAATTAGAAGGAATAGATGGGAGTATAGTTAGAGATACCGAGAGAGGTATGTTCTATGGATTCCAGTGCAACTTTATATAGATAAAGTAGTGAGATTTGGTATGACTCACAAATTTGTGAATTTCATTAGGTTATACATTTATCTGGACTATAAAATACATCTGCTCAAGAAATTGCAATCTTCTTCTATTAAGAGCCGGGCAGTGGCAGAGCAAATGGTCTATAGTTTCAATTTCATCCTCTTCTTCACAGTCTAAAAAAGTACTCTTGTGATGGCTCTTAGTTTGCTTTAAAGCCCCTTACGTCTCAGAGTTTAGTAATTAGGCATAGTATTCGCCAGAAAACATTTCTATATAGCTTCAAAAGTGTTTGGTTCGTCTACAATTCTGTTACGGCCAATTATCCCGTGATATTAGTGCGCCGTTCCCATGAAACGTTTGCGTTTAATGTGCCGGTTCAAAATGACGTATACCTTTATGACATATTAGAGGTTGCACTGCACTCTCCTCGTCAATTCATCTACCATTCCGTTCCCTAGTATGTCACTGTGTCCAGGGACTCAGCAGAGTCGAACATTATTTCCTGGCAGTGTTGAGAACGCCTTTCTCCATCTGTGCAACAGCCTCAATTCTATAAGTTTTGATTTCAAAGCTTTTTAATTAGCTTGACTGTCCACAAAGATTGAGACGGTTTCCTCCAGATTCATGACCGATAGTATTTCCGAAGACTTAACAACGACGAAGATCTGCGGCTGACCAACATCGCAATCGGTATACAACCAAAGTGTTGGCTGCAATTAAGATCCTCGCTGAAAACACAGCTCCGATGTAGTTTTTTGAGCTGTCAGTAAAGATGTGTAAGCCCCTGAACGGTACGGAATTTAGTCATCTTTATTCGGGGTAACTATTTTAGAGCTTGATGAAATATCAATAATCCCTTTTGTTGTTTAGTCCTCCCTCGCATGCATTTTTTAGGCCCCCCAAAAATTAGTAGTCTTTGCAGATCTTAAGATAGCCAAAGTTTGAGCACGATTGGAGTATGTTAAACCGTGCCGCTTTGGGCTTAAAGTTTTTAAGCTGCTACAGCCACGTTTGAGTCACATAACTCAAGAACGACTAGTACAATTTTAATGAAATAAAAATCCGAAATTAAGGAAATTCGAGTTTCGTAGTAATAATTATAATAAAGTTTTACAATACATAATTATTAAATTTATGAAAAAAAAACAAACCCAAAACGGAAAAAGTGTCAAGTCTTACTACTTTCTCGTTATGTCACATTACCTATGAATGCTAGGGCGGGTCAATTTTCTTCCCCACAAATCGTCAACCAGAATCTGCGATGAATTCGTAGAAAATTTCATCAATAAACTATATGTCTAATATCAATTCCTAGCTCCCGCTGAGAAGCATAAAGATTTAAGGCAAAGGTATATTTAGATTTTAAATGAGCAAAAACTTAAGATATAATTTTTTTGAAACCTTCTGCGTTAGGCTAACATCTCAACAAGCAAAATGAGGTATTGCAGAAGCAAATCTATGGCTTGGTTACAAAGATATGGCTTCTGAAAGTTGGCATACAGATGTTAAGTTTTTAAAAATTCTTGAATTTTTGACCGGCGGAAATGCAGAATATGGGGCGGGACCATTTTTCATATATCCAAACACTTCGTGTAGAGTTCAGTCTTCTGATCTCCCTTTAGGATATGCATGTAATGCTCCACTGATGTGGTCAGATACAGGTTCTGTCTCAAGTATAAATCGATTAGCTTCTCCAATAATAGGTTTATAGTCCTTTGATAGTAAATGTGTTGTGATTTACCTATCTAGGGTATGAAAACTTCCTTTACTGTTCTCGATAGAATGAGAGTATATGATAAGCGTAGAAACCCTCTTAGAAATTCCTTTAGGTTTTTTGCCATGAAATAAGTTATTTGCTGCAGCATTGCCGGATAAATTTCGTCCATTCCAGGAGACTTGTAGGGTTTCTAGATATCAAAAGCTCCGCCGTTTTAGACGGCCTCTACAGTATCCCGCTGAACACCCTAATGCATTAAACAAACTATTTTACTATTTTTTTGGGGCTACAAAGTGTCATTATCAAGTCTCATAATTCGTACAATAAAAGTACTTTTTGGTACGGTTAAATTACATTCAATATATTTTTCCACACATTAAAATACTTTTTGGTACAATCAAGGACTTGTTGGTACAATAAAAGTACTTATTGGTACAATAAAAGTACTTGATGGTACAATAAAGTCAGATTGGCACTATAATGTTAATTTTTGAAACTTTAACATTTTGGTACAATAAAAGTATTTTTTATAAAATCATAGTACTTTTTGGTAAAAATAAAAATTTCTACCTTTGCCCTTAGAGATGAGGATAAATATCATTTGATACGAAAAAAAGTGTAACGCATTAAAGGAGACATGTTAGACCCCAAGTACCTAAAGACCAAATTCGTTTCAGGACATTTTAAGACGTTTGATCCATCTCCGTCTGATGGCTAGTGGGCGGGATAACTCGTGTAAGCCTTTACTGCATCTTGTGAAAATTTACGAATAATTATATTTTCCAAAACGAATTAATGGGATTGTCAACGGCGAAGAATAGCACCACCCCTTCTAGTAAGTACCCGAAGGAGGTAAGTACATACCTTCCATATAAAATTACATATTTTTGGATAATTAACATTCTTTAACTTCCAAACCGACAATTGGATGATATTTGAATTTGGTCAAGTATCGTGGTTATAGTGTTTAGAACACGCGACTAGCATGCGGGAGATCCCGGGCTCCAGCCATCTAAATTTTACTTTCATTAACGGCTACCCTCTATGTTGTGAACAGCAACTTCACAGTATAAGTGCCGAATCAATCGGCATGTCTAGTAGAAGCTTCTCAAACAGTGACGTTCGCTGATTCGTCGAATCTATCCCTTGTTATGAATCTATCCCTTACCTCATTCATGGGATGTAAAGAGAAATTAAGTATCGTGTAATAGCAGATAAACCCTGAGAAAACCGAAACTTTTGCGCCTCTTGTTCTGGTACCTTCCATACAAATTACCGAATTGACCCTCATACATAGTTGTACATTAGACCGTATCACCTTACAGGCGCAAAAAACGTTCCGTACACCAGCGAATATAAACCAATGTTCCAAGGACATTTAAAAAAAAAAATTTTGTTTTTTTTTTTAGTTTTTTCTTTATATCTTCCATATTTACAAAAGTTTGATATAGCGAATACGTAAGATGAACGCTTGTGAGAGTTTTTCTCAGGAAATAAGATGGACTATATCGGCCGGCTCCTTCTGGTACCTCCCATACAGAATGACTTTTTTTGGAAATTTAAATTTTCCCAATAACTTCCAAACAGAAAACTGCATGCAAAACACAGAAAACCGAAACCTTTGCCGCACCGCTTCTAGTACTTTCGACCTATTTTTGAATAAATAATATTTCTCCCTTAACTTCCAAAGGGACAGCTGAGATAATAGGTAGAAAAAACAGAAAACCCAAAAACTTTGACACACCCCTTCAGGTACCTGCCATATAAATGACCGAAATTGCGCTCAATATCTATATGCATATTTTTATGTAAACTGAATTTAGTAAAATTTTGTACATGGTAAGCGTTTATTGAACGTTGATTAACTTTTTACATTATTGAGTGAAAACGCAGTAAATTTAATATGTTCTCATTTTTCAGCAGCCATTGTAAAAAAATTGGTTCTTACTAGATCTTTCGGTATCATATAGTTTTATCAAATATTATCAGATTATATTAATACTTTTTTATTTTATAAAATCTACTTTGATCAGAAACTTGTCCCTGGTATATATCTTATTAGATGTATGTATCTAGAAACAATTGGTTTCTACTCTACTATACCTAATTTTTGTTGTGCCGAGGTAAATTTAGAACAAGCTACTTTTTTCTGAATATTTTATTCCCTTGTCTTGCAACTTTTGTTGTCTAATACATAAATTTTTACTTACAAGATGACCTAAATATATCAAGAACATTAATACACACACAATATTATTGTTATGAAAATTACAACCTTGGCTTACCGCATTGCTTTTATTCAGTAACTAGAACTAATTATGACGACTAAACAATTTCATTAAAATTAAATACCTCATCATAAAACCCCTAAAAGAGCTATGCCAATGATAGCTCCCACTCCCCCATAATTATTCATTCACTATTAAATTAAAACACTTTTAATTCTGTTACAATTACACAATTAATTTGTCCGCTTTTTTTTTGTCATGGCGTTTAATAAATTTTTATCACCAAAACGTGATGTTGAAAGGGACGAACAGCAATTTAAATCCACCAAAAGAGAAATCACAATAAAACTCCTTTCAAATAATCGAAATGGCAGATAAAAGGACATATTTTGTGCACTGGCTCTACAAATAAACAACAACAACACCAACAAACAAAAAACATAAAGTTTCCTGTTCGCACTTTAGTAACACCCAAAATTTAAATTGCTAAAGAAAAAGCTAACAAAACAAAAAAAAACAGACGATTTACACTAACAAATACCTATAAAAAAATCTGTAACAAAAACTCTAAAAACACAGCCGAAAAAAATAGAACCTTACATAAAAACATTTAGCCATGTAACAAAACGTTCTGCTGCTATTTAAGGGTGTCACGCCGCATTTGAGCCAGGGGATGCTGTACTGTTGTAAGGGAAACACAAAAAAAAAGCTGCGAGAAAATCGCTGAAAAAATCACGATAAAAATAAACAAGTGTTGTAAAATTTCAAATTAAAAACGTGATCTCGGTGTGAATTGAATTTTGATATTGTGTGTACTTTGCCATTGCCCTCATGCCCATGCCCCCATGTCCCACAAAGATAGAAGTGCGAAAAGATACATTTGTTACAAGGGTGATTTAAAAGAAAAACCCTGTGAGTATGGCAAGAGGGGGTCCTTGATGTAAACACTCACACAAGCCGAGTGCTTTAAATATATATGGAGCAGCAACAGCAGCAGTAAAAAGTCGACATTGGCTTTATAAAAATTCACCAACAGTAGCAAATACATAAAACACTGCGAACAGACAGCGGAAAAAGGTCCTGTTCGCAAGAAACGAAATAAAAAAACAGCAAAAAAGAAAAAGGACGAGCCAAGTGAAAAATTGCGCGCCATGTTAAATCGTTGGCTGTTATCTCTCCATTCACGTTCAGCGGCGGCACCCAGACAAACACGCCATTACTCGTAACTGAGGCTACTACATCGTACATACTTCTGGCAAATTGGGAGAGGGTGAGAGATTGGGGGGGCCGAGACAACCAGTCAGTTCCTACGAGTGATGTCTATGTGGCAGTGGCTTTATATTGTTGTGTTTACCCCTCTATTATCCTTTCAACACTTTGCAGTTTGATAGTCTGAGATATATTGTATATGAGGTCTTGTTTTTTTGGTATCTTGCTGCAGCGTCAGTTACACCGAGAGATCAGGATTAGAAGAATAGAACAAAAATGAGAAAAGTTGGAAGTCCTATTAAAGAAAAATTATTACAGTTATATTACAAAATACAATCATAAATAAGCCCTTACCCCTTTATTTCAGCCCCGGTAATCTTGCAATATAATACTTATCGACTTGGTGAAGCGCATCAAAAATCAGCGCAGCTATTAATATAACAATTAAATCCGTACTCTTCTAACAATTGCTTTCTAATTTATATGACTTCCGACTACGCAATTGATTTAAAACAAAATTTCTTATTAAAATTTTGGCTGAGAAACATAATTTTTCGATAAACTTTTAACTTTGTTGTATGAAAATTTTAGAAATTTTGGACAATTGGTTTTTAAGTATGGTGAAATATGTGCAACAAGATTTTCAAAAAATCACATATTAACTAAAAAAAAGTGGAAAAAATTTGGCTATTTTTGTAATCGTGAGTCCATAAACTTCAACAAAAATTTTCTGGGAATCCTAATATTTTTAAGTGTTCGATAGTGTAATCTAAATATCATAGTGGCTTTTTCTAGTGTATCAACATTTTCAGTGTAATCTGCTTTTTTTAGACGGCAACAGAAGTATGAAGTTTGAAACTTAATTGACGTACAAATTGAGCTCTTTTTCGCTCAGCAAACACTCGGCAAAATAAAGGAAAACATATAGGAATCAAAAATCCGGCCAAAGGACAGCAGGCAGCGAAGTTGTTGGAGTCTTTGATAAAGTGTTTTATAGTTCAGATAAATGGTTGCCAATTTTTTGTTGTTGCTGCTACACCAATCTCCTATATATAAGAAAATTAGAGGAAAACTTTACAGAATAAAAGCAAATCGCAAACATCAAATTGATAGACGCAAGATTTTGAATACATAAACTAAGAGGTCTCTTTTATTATGGAGACTAGGAATTGAAGTATGTATAGTTGGAATTAAGGATTCTAGTGAGGACACTCTAAAAAAAATGGTCGTGCTACTATCATAGGTAACAGTTACAGTGAATATAGTATGAATATGTTATACAATTTTCCAGAAACTTTATTTTGTTGTAAGAATTTTTCACAATTCTGGTTGATGAATTAGTTGAAGATAGAAAGTTAAAATATAAAAAATGGTGGTGAAATGTAAAAATAGAGGAATGTTCGCCCACCTATCACGCTGATATTTCTTAATTTACCACCAGCCCTTATATTATCCAAATATGACGGACCTTTCTTCACATTTGAATTAATAGCCACTATTTAGAGGACTTCAGGCCACTCAAACTTGTTGAAATGAAACTTAAGCTCTCATCTAAAATCAAGTACCCAGCGGTAAATGAATCGATGATATGACATCGATCCGATTACAATGCTATTGAAATGATACCTACTGATATCGTGACTTAGTCACATCGTAAACAAGCGTGTTATCATGCTCGCATAAAATTCCGCTTATAACGTAATAGCAACAGAAATGACACCTACTAACATCTTCGCTTACTTTGTAAGCGAGAGCGCACCGATTAAACGGCCAATGACACTCCAATGCTAAATTTAAGAATGAATATAAGAGAGTGATTCATCACTGATTGCTTCTAAATATTACTGACATAAGCGATTACATAATGGGCGTTTTTACCGCTGGGAACATATTTGTTACCCCTTCAACTAGCCTATATCGGGCTTAGTTCTGTTATAAAATAATAAATGGAGGGAGTTTTTTGTAAGAAACACCTATCCACGACTGTTAAGCCCTTTCATACTTCCCCAAGGGACTTCATATTGGATTGGATGGTCTGTATGCTGGGAAGCCGAAAAATACGAGTTGCAAGATGAACACCACATGACGGAGTTCTATGTCCGCTGTTATGGCTTCTTATAATAAATGCTGTACTTTGAGCCTTCAATGATAGGGTAAGAAATTTGTGATCAGCATTATAGCTGGGAACTTTTTAACCACGATATGTGACCTAATGTAAACTGCCATTAGAAAGTTGCTACTTTGGATCAAATTCTGTGGTTTGGTGAGTGAACCCTCAGAAAACAGCCTTAGTTCTCTTTACCTGTAAATATATTGAACTTCAGGTTACTGAAACTTGATGTAATGGAACTAAAGCTCTCATCTGAGGCCAAGTACATATTGGTTATCCTTGATTACAAGCTAAATTGGTCAAGGAACACTAATAAAAGGATAAAGAGTTGCGTGGACGCTGTCCAAATTCAGTATATAAGAGTTGGGATCTTAAACTGAGGAATAATGTGATTGTACATGGCGAGCAATAGTCCGACCTATAGCACTGGTTAACAAAATTTAAGCATCGTATTACCACACAAATTTTTGTCTCTATATGATCGTTATTCACTTGGGAATGACAAGGAACCCCCTGTGGGATAGGAAAGAAAAGAATACCGCTAAATGTTGACGACTCGCGCAATTGTTATTAGAACCTTGATTTAAGGATATGCACCTGGATTTTCCGAACTTTATACAGAGATGATGCCTCTATTCAAGTAGAGAGTGTTCTCCACAAATTAAAGGATGATATCTCTACAATACAGAAACAGCATCAACGGGGCAGTGATGTACACGACAAAAGACCTGCCACGTCTTTTACAACTGCCATGCAGAAAGACATGAATTCTGATGTGGTTTCATAGTCTCTCATCATTTGCATCACCCTCTGTACAAGTACCGACGAAACACAATGATGAATACACTAAAGATGCATTCTATGGGCACCTGGGAGAAATACTATACAACCTCTGCTCTGGCTATGACATTAAAATTGTTCTGTGAGAATATTTAGAAAAGGTGACTTACATTGTAGGAAAATGCAGTCTTCTTAGCAACACCTCCGATAACGAATTCAGACTTTTCGTCGGCAAGAAACCAAAGTGATCCCATTTTAATCGATGAAAGGCTCCTCTCAAGCGAGTAGTGACGAGGAGCTGGTAACGTTCATGCACCAGTCGATAGAGAGATCTGCCTTTTACCCATCGTACCATATCAGTGTGGTTTTGTAAATCCACGACCTACCAGATATTTACACTACTAGAAATCCTAAAGAATGGACTAAAGCTTCTGGTTGTCGGACTTTGTTGGGTCCCAGGACATTGCAAGATTCCTAGTAATAAATCAGCATACCTATTGTCCAGAGAAGACTTTACTATGTCTGATGATGACTCTCTGGAAGATGTTCACCAGCCCATTTATGCCTTTATAGCTTAGTGGACGATTGGATGTGAAAAACAGCCAGCAAACGTTGTATCTCCAGAACCGACTGTATGAATGCTAGATCCCGATCGGCGTACATTGTTGGCCTGTGACCTTAAACTGGCATGTGGAATTCTAACACGTCATTGCAATATCAGACACCTGACAGGCAAATGGGATAGATCCATACCGGACTACCGCCGTGTTTATGAGAAAGAGGTAGAGTCCAAGACGATCGAACATCTTCTTTGTAGGTGCACCGCTCTAGCCCTTAAGAGGCTTAGATACTTAGGGAAAAGTTTAATAGAAATCCTAGTGTCACTCTCATCGGTCCGAGTAGGAGAATTAATAGGTTTCATGCGGTGCCTTCAATGGCTTTCTGGGCAAAAATAACAATTGGGGTTCCCAGGATTTTTCTCTTTCTTCTCTACATCTCCCCTCTCTCCTTCCTTATCCTCTCCCGTTCCTTTTCTTCTTTTTGTAATGGACAATTAGAATGGATCAGCAGATCTCGGTGTGTAGTGTGATCCGGATAACCTAAATGCTAGAGAAGACCAAAGAAGTTCAGTTCGACACTTACCATGTTTTCATCGACTATAAGACTGCATCGATACCTCGATACGACAACAACTATTGAATGCCAAGGCTAAATTTGATATCCCTGGTAAGCTGGTACGATTTTAATCAGTGAGGATAGGCTAAAGTCTGCCAGAGCTATTTTCGACCAAGCGAGTCTTTAGACAGGGCGATAATCTGTCATGTGATCCCTTTAACATACTAATGGAGATGACCATGCTGAATACTGCAGCTTCAAATTAAATTAAAGATATCATTGGAAGAGGTCTGAGGGATGTTAATGCGAGCTTTTCAAGCACTGAGAAGCTGTTGGTAGAAGTATGTCAGTTGACAAAACCAAGTCATTCGTTTCAACGAACAATGATTCTACTTGTTGGGCATGTAGCGTGAATGTTGACAACTAAATGCCTTATTCATAATAATTTAAAAACCTAGAACGATTTTTCTATAAAAATTTTGATTTATAAACTTTTAAAAAATATTTTTGAATACGGCTGTAAAACTTTAATGTAGTATTTAATTAAGCCTAAAAAGACTCTGCCATAAGCTATGACAATGTTCTGGCTCAATGAACAAAAATTAAACTTTACCAGAAGATGATCTTACCTGTCGTGTTCTGTGGAGCAGAATCTTTTCCGGGTATATGGAAGAAGGAGAATACTCCGAACAATATTTTGACCCTCAGCTCGTCTTAATAGGACAAATGCGCTAGCAGGGACATGTGCGTATATATAAAATGCTTCAGCTTAAAAAGTCTTCAGCAATAGACTCGAGGGGCGGAATTCTCTTCTGCGTGCTGCACTTAATGGATGAATATATGTTGTTTCCAACATGTTGTTTCCAACATATTTTCTGAGTGTGATGTTTGTATCACCATACTCAGCAACTTCAAGACTCAAAATTTCGGCACTTATTGTGTTCTGGCAATTAAGTAACCAGAAAAATCTAGAACGTCTCAATGTCTCAATACCAAGGGAATTCCCTCTTTTTTCGATCCGTTAATCTTATTTGGAAAAGTGTTCCATTTATCACATATGCTGAGTGCAGCCAAACGCTATCTGTCAACTCTCTCTCTCTCATCCAAAACATTTGGTGGCTAATCTGCTCAAACAAATTCGTCAATATAGCAGAGATATACTAATGACATCATATCAATTGTGTGTTTTTGCAGTGCTGCTAATGCAAATAATCATTAGTAGAATAAACAAAATCAAAATAAACGTTGATAAGAACTGTTTTAAATTCTCTGAAATATGAAATATGTTTTGAATTATTCCAATGGTATAAGCAAATACAATTTTCATAGCTTATCAGTTGAGTCTTCCAAAGAAAGAATACAAATACTACAACGTATGCCATAGAATAGAAAACTATTGAAACAAATCGACAGTTTTCAAAGAGACAGCAAAGGGAAAAGATCGCACTAGCAGAGCCTTAACAATGGACAAATTTAAAATCTGGTCCATACTAAGTATAATATGTATACAAATTATAAATTTCAATGGAGTAAATGCTGCTAATATGATATGCTATTTGGATACTAGCAGAATATCTGAAGGTAATGCAAAGAGTTGGAATAATTGTTATTAATATTGTTAATTGAATTTCTTATTCTTTCAGTCCATCATGCCATCGCTGAGCTGGATCCAGCCATGCAATTCTGCAACTATTTGATTTATGGCTATGCTGGCATTAATTCTGAAAATTTCCAATTGAAAAATCTCGATCGCGGCCTAAACTTTGACCTGTATCATGTCGTGACCTCATTGAAACGCAAGCATTCGCATTTAAAAGTTCTCTTATCAGTTGGTGGCGATAATGATGTACCCTCGGACGAAGAGGAGCCCAACAAGTATTTGATGCTGTTGGAGAATATTGCTCATCGCAATGCCTTCATCAATAGTGCCCAAGTATTTGTGTCGACTTATGGTTTCGATGGCATCGATTTGGCTTGGCAATTTCCTAAGAACTCACCGAAGGAATATCATAGTGGTATACGTAAAGCTTGGAACAAATTCAAGGGTTGGTTCAAGGGACGTAAGGTGGTCGATGAAAATGCCGAGGAACATAAGAGCCAGTTTGTGACTTTTCTGGGAGAATTGAAGCAGAGTATGACCTCAATGGGTGCAATGCTAACCATGACTATGTTGCCTCATGTTAGTGCAGAATGTAAGTATGAGAGGGAGGTGGATTTTTAAAAAGAGTGAGGTTGAGGAAGAATATTAAAAGAGTGGATGTTAAGACGGATCCCCGAAATATCGTCTACCGAAAAAATATAAAATTAAAAAAAATATAAAATATTAAAATTATTATAAAATTATAAAATTATAAAATTATAAAATTATAAAATTATAAAATTATATAATTATAAAATTATAAAATTATAAAATTATAAAATTATAAAATTATAAAATTATAAAATTATAAAATTATAAAATTATAAAATTATAAAATTATAAAATTATAAAATTATAAAATTATAAAATTATAAAATTATAAAATTATAAAATTATAAAATTATAAAATTATAAAATTATAAAATTATAAAATTATAAAATTATAAAATTATAAAATTATAAAATTATAAAATTATAAAATTATAAAATTATAAAATTATAAAATTATAAAATTATAAAATTATAAAATTATAAAATTATAAAATTATAAAATTATAAAATTATAAAATTATAAAATTATAAAATTATAAAATTATAAAATTATAAAATTATAAAATTATAAAATTATAAAATTATAAAATTATAAAATTATAAAATTATAAAATTATAAAATTATAAAATTATAAAATTATAAAATTATAAAATTATAAAATTATAAAATTATAAAATTATAAAATTATAAAATTATAAAATTATAAAATTATAAAATTATAAAATTATAAAATTATAAAATTATAAAATTATAAAATTATAAAATTATAAAATTATAAAATTATAAAAATTATAAAATTATAAAATTATAAAATTATAAAATTATAAAATTATAAAATTATAAAATTATAAAATTATAAAATTATAAAATTATAAAATTATAAAATTATAAAATTATAAAAATTATAAAATTATAAAATTATAAAATTATAAAATTATAAAATTATAAAATTATAAAATTATAAAATTATAAAATTATAAAATTATAAAATTATAAAATTATAAAATTATAAAATTATAAAATTATAAAATTATAAAATTATAAAATTATAAAATTATAAATTATAAAATTATAAAATTATAAAATTATAAAATTATAAAATTATAAAATTATAAAATTATAAAATTATAAAATTATAAAATTATAAAATTATAAAATTATAAAATTATAAATTATAAAATTATAAAATTATAAAATTATAAAATTATAAAATTATAAAATTATAATTATAAAATTATAAAATTATAAAATTATAAAATTATAAAATTATAAAATTATAAAATTATAAAATTATAAAATTATAAAATTATAAAATTATAAAATTATAAAATTATAAAATTATAAAATTATAAAATTATAAAATTATAAAATTATAAAATTATAAAATTATAAAATTATAAAATTATAAAATTATAAAATTATAAAATTATAAAATTATAAAATTATAAAATTATAAAATTATAAAAATTATAAAATTATAAAATTATAAAATTATAAAATTATAAAATTATAAAATTAATAAAATTATAAAATTATAAAATTATAAAATTATAAAATTATAAAATTATAAAATTATAAAATTATAAAATTATAAAATTATAAAATTATAAAATTATAAAATTATAAAATTATAAAATTATAAAATTATAAAATTATAAAATTATAAAATTATAAAATTATAAAATTATAAAATTATAAAATTATAAAATTATAAAATTATAAAATTATAAAATTATAAAATTATAAAATTATAAAATTATAAAATTATAAAATTATAAAATTATAAAATTATAAAATTATAAAATTATAAAATTATAAAATTATAAAATTATAAAATTATAAAATTATAAAATTATAAAATTATAAAATTATAAAATTATAAAATTATAAAATTATAAAATTATAAAATTATAAAATTATAAAATTATAAAATTATAAAATTATAAAATTATAAAATTATAAAATTATAAAATTATAAAATTATAAAATTATAAAATTATAAAATTATAAAATTATAAAATTATAAAATTATAAAATTATAAAATTATAAAATTATAAAATTATAAAATTATAAAATTATAAAATTATAAAATTATAAAATTATAAAATTATAAAATTATAAAATTATAAAATTATAAAATTATAAATTATAAAATTATAAAATTATAAAATTATAAAATTATAAAATTATAAAATTATAAAATTATAAAATTATAAAATTATAAAATTATAAAATTATAAAATTATAAAATTATAAAATTATAAAATTATAAAATTATAAAATTATAAAATTATAAAATTATAAAATTATAAAATTATAAAATTATAAAATTATAAAATTATAAAATTATAAAATTATAAAATTATAAAATTATAAAATTATAAAATTATAAAATTATAAAATTATAAAATTATAAAATTATAAAATTATAAAATTATAAAATTATAAAATTATAAAATTATAAAATTATAAAATTATAAAATTATAAAATTATTAAAAATATAAAAATAAAAAAAAAATATACAAATTAAAAAATATATAAAAATCAATAAAAAAAATTTTTCTGGGCATTTTTTCTTGGGCGGCCGTGTCGAAATAAAATATTTCTGCCTAAGAGTTGTTAAATTTTTAATATATCATTGTACATTTTCTATTGTTTTCCAGTATTCATCGACATACCCCGTGTTATGCCCCTTGTGGACTTCGTTACCCTGTCTACTTTTGATTTTGTTACCCCCGACAGAGACCCCAAACAGGCCGACTACTCCGCCTCACTTTACCCCCTATACGAACGTGATCCTTTCCAGAGTGTAGATCATCAAATTCAATATTGGTTAAACAATACCTCCGAGGCCAGCAAGTTGATAATGGGCATACCAACATTTGGACGTGCCTGGGTAATGACCAAAGACTCGGGTATTACTGGTTATCCTCCTCTTAAGGCTGGAGGTGCGGCGGCTGCTGGCAACATCACAAAATCGCCTGGTCTATTAAGTTTTCCCGAGATCTGTGTGCGTCTTCATAAAAATCGTGACCTAGAAGGTGATGCTGCCCCTCTACACAAGGTGGGAGATCCCACCAAACGTTTTGGTAGCTATTGCTACCGGGATGCCAATGAGCAGGGTGAATATGGCATGTGGGTATCGTATGAGGAACCTTCAACGGCTTCGAATAAGGCCGCCTATGCTCGGGTACGTGATCTGGGAGGAGTGGCTTTGTTTGACTTAACCACCGATGATGTTCAAGGATCATGCGGCGAAGGCAAATATCCGATATTAAGAAGTATAAAATATAAGTTGTAATTAAATGTAGACAATAATAAATCTAAATAAAGTGGACTAATAAAAAAAGAGATCGTAATATGTTATAAACCTGCTGCTGTGTTCTGCTTAACTTAAAACTTAATTTCCCTTTGCACCCCATGAATGAGGTATGGGATAGCTTCTCGCGTTGTTGTGAATTAACACGCTTTCTATTTTTAGATTCACAACTAACGGCACCTACTTGTTTATCGACGAATGCGAACGTCACAGTTTTGAGAAGCTCTTACTAGACACGACGATTGAATCGACGCTTAATACTGCGAAGTTGCTGTCAAACAACATTCGAGGGGGGCCGACAATGAAAGAAAATTTTATTTATTTTTTTCTTTTAAGATGACTGAAGCCAGGTTTGAACCTGCGATCTCCCGCATGGTAGTCGCGTGTTCTAACCACTATGCCACGGCCGGGCCCCGGCCGGTCTGCTACATATAAGTATTAATCTGCAGGACCGAAAAAAAGAATTTTTGAGTTTTCTGAAGTCTCATTAAAAAAATGTTCATAAAAAATCACTTGCTTCCAGATATTGTTTGTAATCTTTTGTCGTCAAATGGCGGCGACCAACACGACCGATGATGACCACCACATCCTTAGTTGGTGATTATGATTGTGATATGGCTTAAGACCATCGCAGCACGTTACGCCACGCCACTTTGACGCGTGCAATTAGTCTTCATCACCGAGGCAACGGAGCTCTGTGGCGACGTGACACTCTGCCGCACATTAATCCATTAAAAAAGATCAACTGATCGTAATCGATTTAATTGTGTAATGAATGAAGGAAAGGATGAATGAAACCAAAAAAGACAGTATAGAAAGAAATCTGAATCTCTTGTACCGTACAGGCAGACAAGTTAAGGCGTAAGTATGCGAACACACTCAAGAGATGTGCATGAGTAATTTCCTGGCACTGTCTCAAATCAATCACTCATCAGCGACTTGTTTGTTGTCTTCGTCTCAATCGAAGTGCAATTAATCTACAACGTAGCAAAGGATATGAAGTAATTAAAAATTACAGAAACTTGTAGGATTATTGTGCGTTATACATTTTGAGTGAATTGTAATGTTCATGTGTAATTATTGGATAATTGATACAAATTTGTCAATGTTCTGTCGGTTGGGGGGTGGATTAAATCGAAAAATGTTGCAGCAATTACTGAGATGAGTAATAAGAGTTCTTTAAGTAGGAAAGGATGTAGATGATCTCTGCAGTCTTGATGGAGTTGTAATAACACACAGGCAAATGTTGTAGGCATAGGTAAACCTATGTGCTATAGACAAATGACATGATTTTCAACTAGATGCGACCACATATTGTGAGTGGAATTTAAAAAATCATATTAATATAGAAATCATCAGTTTCTTATGAGTCATAAGTAAGACCGTATGAATGTTAAAAATAAATTGTTTTTAATTAATATCATTCTGATGGAAATTGGCAAGTCTAAAAATTTAAAGCGTGTTAATTCACAATAACGCCTTATACCTTATACCATCCCTCTTTCATGAGGTGTAAAGTGAAACCAAGATTTTGTTAAAATATCCCTACTAAAACACTGTATCACAAACTACAGCGACGCTTAAGGAAATGTCATAAAACTTAACATTAATTATGCTAAGGATGTTAACTCAATAAACAACATTTTGATTTTTTGCCCCCTCCTTTCTATCGAACTACCGAATTTTCTGTATAATTAGTATTCATTTTCATTCTTATGAAAATTTCTCACATTATGACAAGTTCCTTTAAAAAGAAATTAATGCCACCCAACAAGCGAAGATATTCATTCATCCTTTAAATGCATCAATCACAAGTCAGCAAACGTGGGCACACACTCACTCACTCTAGCTACTGTGGTTGACCAAATGTTTACCTTCCGCAAATGAAAACAATCACCTTAAGTTGAGGAGGGGGGGGGGTTTAAAAGCAAGCAAACAAATGTGACATTTTGTTGTATAATGACAATTTGGACATTTTGCATAAATCAGTTTTGGCTGTTGCAGCTTATTTTATTAAAATATTAATTGAGGGTAGAGGGGGGTCTAATTTTTTTTGGATTCATTATAAAGTCACGCATATAATTGTTATGGACTTCAATGCAAATTATTTCGCTTATTGGCAAGAGGGGGAGAGGGCGTATGGTTTTGGATTACGATAAAATTGATTTTGGCAACAAATTTTTGGCAATACTAAGGAGGGAGGTATGGTAGGGAGAATAAATAAACTTAAGGTTATGCAAAAATGCTTTTTAAGTCACTTAAAACGATAAGGACTTCCATACCCATGGATACCTATGATTGATATCTATATCATGGGATGCAGAAGCATTTTGTTTTGTTAGTAGAGTTTTAAATACAAATGTGCGGTATATATTTTATACGATGCAATTATTTAGGTAGGCTAAACAATATGCAATCGAAGTGAACAGCAACTTTTGAGCACTTGGGTAAACAATAGCAGGTGGGTATTAAATAAACATCATACAATTATCATTATTTCCTTTAGTTCCTCCAACGATAGTTGTGGAACATTTCGGCAAAAGATCGCGGATTTTGGTCAGTCCTACATAAATAAATTCAAGGCATTACATGACCATAAATAACAAAAGTTACCTAGAAGTAGTAATATAAGCAAAATTTCATATCCTGCAGAATTACTTTGGGTTGAGATCTTCTTCTTTAATGGCAGCAACAACAGAAATTAATCTATCAGTAGCCGCACGTAGGAAAGTATTACAATCGCTTCGGTCTTTTACGCTCAGTAGATAGTTCGTCACACCAAGCTTAGTTAACAGCTCTTTCATCTGGTCCATCCATCTGAGTTTTGGTCGCTCTCCCTGCGCCGCCCATCGCGTTTATTGCCGAAGCTTTTCGAGCCGGAGCGTTTTCGTCCATTCGTATAACGTGTCCAAGCTAAATTTGAAAGCGTAAATTTGTTCCAAAATTGTACACAAAAATTAATATTAATCACTTGAGTAGCGGGCTTAACATTTTGTCTGTTTCAGGAAACATAAATCGTTTATGTCAATTGTTGCAAATTTGTATTTCGGCTAGTATACATAAATGCAAAAGCGTAAAGTTTCTAAATATTTCACATTAAAATTTTCATTTGTATGACTGATTGCAATTTTTTCCTTTTTAAGCACATTGATCCTTTCAATGTTATAGTACATTTGTCCGTAATATTAGATTTTTATCCTGGATGAGTAACATCTTTCTTATATATGTAAAGATGTGAGATTTTCTCTAGATCTTAGATAAACTACAAGTTGGTATGGTGGACTGCGCTGTTTTGTTAATACAAGGAATTATTGGCGCATTACTTACTAAAGTGTAACCTTATCCTCTTTTAAATCACTCTGCAGACTTTACTTTCCACTACCAATTTAAGAAGCGCTTATCCTGCCCGCTGTAGTATGCTAAGTCCCTCTTTTATTTTCTCCCAAAATTGTCATTCGTCCTCCTCCCACCTCTTGCAGGCACAAATGATTTTGGTTAAATCCCAATTCAAGTGATTCAAAATATAATTTGTGCAGTTTTTGTTTTAATTTATTGGCATGTTGTCATTTTTGCGTACGTGACACCTTGTGTGGCGTTTGATATCATTTCATTATTAAAAGCCCAAAAGTGACAAACATCCAAATGTCCGTCTCCTAACCTGTTCTCTCACCCCGATCTCAACGATCTGGTGTGTGTGTGTGTTTGTGTGCCTCAGCTTGTTTTAAGTAATTCCCTCTTTTACCCTTAGAATACCTTCGCATAATGCAAGAAAAGGGTAGTGTATAGTATCACTTGAGCAAGATTTCAATTTGAACATTTAACTGACACTTGATCTTGTGATGTGTCAAATTAAGAGGCTGCAGTTAGTGTTGCGTCCATTGTTGTGGCTGCTCCTCTTGATCTCTTTTAATTTGGAAAGATGATCGTGCGACTTTTTTCCAATCGGTCCCTCCTCACATGACCATCCGTAAGCATTCCAGCCATATGCATAAGCATGTAAGCGCTCTGCGTCTGGCATCTGCGTCTGCGCCTACCTCATCTCGGTATTTGTGGCAGTTACGTGTGTGGCTGGCTCTCTGATTCTGTTTTTGTTGATGTTGGTGATACCTTTTGTTAACCTTTTGTGCCCTGTGTCTCAGGTTTTTTGTTATTGTGTCATTTTGTTGATATTTTTTAAATATGACATTGGCGCATACTTAAGTGCAATGACGTAGGCATGAATATTCATCATCACCATCGCCAGCCAGCCACCACCAACCAACAGCCACCATCATCAGCAACAGTAACTTCATCACGATCATGATCTGTACGTGAATCTGAGTTTATGTGACTCTTGGCAAAGATTATCAAGTGAATACATTGAGAGTTGTCTCGAGAGGGGGGGACGACGACCCTCTTATGCACTCTCTTCCTCTTGGTCTGACGACTAGTTGAGTGGTGGCTGATCTGTTTTGTTAGGGGGCCACACGTGTTGATGTTTCTTGGATTTTGTTGCCGAACATAATGATGTTGTTGTCTCACTGTGGTTGTTGTAAACTTAACACGTTCATACAACACGTAGGTGGCTTTTGTTGTTGTCATTATACGAGGATTGATTGCATTAAGTAGTATGATGTCTTTATATCTCATTTAATCACACTGAATTTTTTGACATATGGATATGGTAAGTCCATATGATGTGGGGGGAGCACATGATGACGACAATGACGATGATGATAAGTTGCTGTTGCGGTCCTCTGTTCAATTCAACTTTGGTGGTCCTTAAGTGGTTTAAATTGAAAGGAAAATTGAGGCAAACACAAAAGGCGAAAAGGTCCTAGTAGCATTATATTAATGACCTTAGTTTTGAGTAATCTGAGATAATTTACAATATGTATGTAGTTCAATTGAATTGACTTCTCGTCAATTGCGAACAAAGAAATTTTGATATGGTCTGCTACTGTAGGATATGGTACAAGAAAGTTGGACTAGTCGTTCTTGAGTTGGCCTACTGGCGCTTTAAACCTTTAAGCCCCCAGCGGCGCGGGTTAACATGCTCTAATCGTGCTTAAACTTTGGCTATCGTATAGTTAACAAAAGTCTATCATTTTGTATGGGTAGCACTGACAAAAATTCAATGATTTTTAATACCACTCTAGTGCACATACATAAAAGATATGCCTGTAAAAGGGGCAATTTCAGTTATTTGTATTGGATAAACCAGAAAGGGTAAGTTCGGTCATTTATATTGGAGGTACCAAAAGGTTTTAATTTTCCGAGGGTTTGTCTACTATTACTAGATAATTAAACTGACAAAATTTAAATTTTCTCCAGTTGTCCGTTTGGAAGTTATGTAAGAAATATTAATTATCCAAATATAATATTTTGTGTGAGAGGTACCAGAAGGGGTGTGTGGCAATTTTGCCCATTTACAATCCCCTTACTACATTTTGGAAAATATTAATAGTAATAAATTTCCAAAAGAACCAATTAAGGTTTACTCGAGTTATCCTGCCCACCATCCATATAGTTGGTCAGGCAGAAAGACGAACATGGTTCAATCTTCTTATAAAGTCTAGAAACGAATTTGGTCTTAAGATACTTGGGGTCTAACACGTCTCCTTGAAAGCGTTATACTTTTTACCGTATTAAATGAAATATACCCTCATCCCTAAGGATTCGAGTATAAAAATGTCAACCATCGCACACGCCAGCGAGAGCATAGTGTAGGACCCTGAACCTTCTTCCATTCGAAGGCCTTTTCTGATATAAAATATGGTGTTAATATTCTGGTTACAGTGGGTATTGACCCACCACCGTTTGGATCAATAGCCACAATTGTTCGATACAAACAATTGTGTTTGTGACAAATCTACGAAGAATTCTAAGATAACTTCCCCAAGTAATTATGTGTCTAACATCAAAACCTGGCTCCCCAAATCAAAATTGACATATGAATACTTTGTTGGGTTTGTTTGTCTGTCAGTTCCAATGATGACAACCGTAGTTTAAAGGCTATCGATCTGAAATTTGTTATGAAAGCTTCTTTCCTCTAAGCGGAGGTTAAGTTTTAAGATAATTAAGATCAGACGACGATTACTTCCACATCCCATTCAAAATCACCTTTTTGGAACTATCAGTCTGTTTGCCCCCTAATTACAGCCGTAGGTTAGGAGATATAGAGCTGAAATTTGTCATGCAACCCTCTATCCTCTAAGCGGAGGTTGTTTTAATATGCGTAAGATCGGACAAAAACTACTCCCACCTCCCATACAATTTCGCCCCTTTTTGGGGATGTCCATCTATCTGCTACCCGATTACAGGCGTAGTTTAGGAGATATCGAGCTACAATTTGTTATGCAATCTTCTATCCTCTAAGCGGAGGTTAAGTTGTAAGATGAGTCAGATCGGATACAAATTACTCCCTTTTCCATGCAAACTCCCCCTCCGTCTATCTGCCCCCGATTACAGCCGTAGTTTAGGAGATATCGACCTGAAATTTGTTATGCAACCTTCTATCCTCTAAGCGGAGGTTAAGCTGTAAGATGAGTAAGATTGGACAAAAACTTCTCCCACCTCCCATACAATCTCGACCCTTTCCGTCTATCTGCTACCCTATTATAGGCGTAGTTTAAGAATTTCTAAGTAAACATCCCCAAGAAACTATGTATCCAAAATCAAACCCCGGCTATCCCCAAAAGGCATCAAAATTTGCATATGATTTTTTTTTTGGGGTTGTTCGTCTGTCCCTGATATTATAGCCGCAGTTTTAGAGATATCAGGCTGGAAGTTGGTATGCAACCTTGTATCCTCTAAGTTACGTTTCAAGTTGAGTAAGATCGGACGAAAACTACTCAAACTTCCCGTACAAACTCCCCCTATTTGAAGGTGTCTGTCTGCCTGCCCCCCGATTACAGCCGTAGTTTAGGACATATCGAGCTGAAATTTGTTATGCAACGTTCTATCCTCTAAGAAAAAGAGCGGACGTAAATTACTCCAAAATCCTTTACAAACTCCCCTTTTTTGGAGGTGTCTGTCAGTCTGTCTCATGGACCATATCAGTGCGGCTTTAGACCTGGCAAATCTACGACGGATCAAATATTCACCTTACGACAAATTCTGGAAAAAACCCATGAAAAACAGAACGACACCTACCACCTCTTTGTCGACTACAAAGCTGCCTTCGACTCTCCGATAAGGAATAGGCTTTATGAGGCCATGTCTGAGTTTGGTATTCCAGCAAAGCTGATTCGACTTTGCAAATGTACCTTACACAACACCAAATCCTCGGTTAAGATTGGTAAGGATCAGTCTGAACCATTTAACACGGAAAGAGGTCTCAGGCAGGGCGATAGCCTGTCCTGTGCACTATTTAATATAGTTATGGAGAAGGTGATGAGAAAGGCTGGTGTCAACATGTCTGGCACCATATTCCACAAGAGCCACATGCCTCTAGCCTATGCCGATGTTATAGACATCATTGGCCGAAATCTGCGGGATGTTACTGCAGTTATCTTATCACTAGAAAATGTGTCAGCAAAAATGGGTTAAGCGGTCAACGAGGACAAAACAAAAATAATGATTTCGACAAACAAAGAGTCCTCTCGATGGGGACGTACCGTGAACGTTGACAATTATTGTTTTGAGGCAGTCGACGAATTTACCTACCTCGGATCTTCCGTCAACAAGAAAAATAATGTCAGCCAAGAAATTAAACGGAGTATAGTGCTAGCCAATAAATGTTTCTACGGACTTCGGCAGCAATTTAGTAACACCACCTTTTCTCGGAATACTAAGAAACAGCTATACCAGGTGCTTATCTTACCTGTTCTGTTGTATGCTGCCGAATCATGGGTGCTTACTACAACGGACGTACAAAACCTGGGAGTATTCGAGAGAAAAGTACTCTGAAAAATATATGGACCTTTCTGTGTCGAAGTTGAGTTTCGCCATCGGATGAACCATGAGCTGTATGAGCTTTACCACGACATCGACGTAGCTAAAAGACTCAGAATCCAACGACTTCGATGGCTGGTACATGTTGCCAGGATGGATGTAAATGCTCCAGCGAGAAAGGTGTTTGAAGGCGAACCTGAAGGACGGCGCAGAGCAGGGAGACCCAAACTCCGTTGAAAGGACCAAGTAGTAGGCGATGTGCCATCATCTGGTAGGACTAACTGGAGAACACACGCAGAAGACCGAAGCGTGTGGAATTCTTTATTACTTCGGGCTCAAATTTATGAACTACGTCTCGTAAATTGTAATTGGCCACTTAAGTAAGTAAGTAAGTCTGTCTGTCTTCCCCTGCGATAACAACCTCTAAGCGAAGGATAAGTTATGGGATGAGAAAAGTCGGACAAAAACTACTTCTATTCAAAACACCCCCTTTTTGAGGGTGAACAATTCATGACAATATTCTCAGCAATATAACAGTAATTGACATGAAGTCTTTAGTGAAAATAAGCAAAGATCTGACAGATCCGTTTTCTAACCAGCGAAGTTTTAGATAAGGAGACAGTCTGTCTTGCGATCTCTTTAACACCATAATGATCATGCGATAGACTGCAGTAAACAGGACTGGTAGCATCTTTTACAGAAGTCACTTACCGCTCGCGTTTGCCGATGACATAGATATCATTAGCCTTGGAGATGCGGGATGTTACTGCAGCCTTTTCAAGCATTGAGAAACAGTCGGCAGAAGTAGGTTTGGTGATGTATGAGGACGAAATCCAGTTATTTGTTTCTACGAACAAAGAGTCTAACCGTATGGGACGCTACGTGAACGTTGACAATTATAACTTTAGAAAATCTTGTCTTACTTGGCGTCACCGTGAACAAAAATAGTAATGTCAGCCTGAAACCCGGAGACGAGTATTGATGGCACACTGCTGCTACTATGCGTTTAGCAAGTGATTTAATGACAGAGCCCTCTTTCGACGAACAAAGATTCAACTCTGATATTATGTCTTGCCCTACAGCGCCGATTCCTGAGTAGTGACACAAGCGGATCGATCTATTCTGGGAGTTTTCGAGAGAAAAATACTACGCAAAATATTTGGACCCATCATTGTTAACGGCGAGTACCGTCGCACATAGAAGTATTTTGATGATCTCTGCGGCCAAAAATATTTTAATTGTTTATTAAGCTAAGAGTAACGTTTGAAAAATAAACAATTGATTTTTATGGTAAAAACAGTTATATTTTCATATATTGGACATTTAAAACATAATATTTCCATAATTTTTTTTATTCGCCATCGTCGCAAATTCCGTCGTCCACATCACTTTTAGCTGCTAGATTTGGTTGAGCTGAGAGAAAAACTGTATAGTTTCTGGCAAAAATAAAAAAAAAACTTTGTTTGTTGAGGCACTAAGAAGTAGATCTGAGCTCAAAGGAATCCTATTTAGGATGTCCTGATTGCAGGATTATCTGGAAATTTTTCTTGCAAAATCCTGCCTATATGCTCGAAAATGTTTGTTTCGAGCCTCTGTTGCCTCTTCCGACAGTTGTCCTACAGGCAGTAACGCATTTTTTATTATTTCCGATCCTTGTATGAGTACTTTATGCAGTGTAGGTGTTACTGGGTGCCAAGGATACAATTTTGCGTGTTGTGCTGTTGTTCTGTGACAGCAAAAACAATTTAATGACAAATACTCCAGTAGTTTTTGTGGTTTTTCGTAACATGGTGTGTCTCCTACATTTCCCAATCAATTTAACGGTTTTATTTTAAATTTCAGATTTGGGTTTGTGGCCGCTTAGATCATCAAAATACTTTTATGTGCGTCGTCGAATGAATCATGAGCTGTACAACGACATCGACGTAGTCAAGTGCGTTCAAATAGACCGAATGCGCTGGTTTGGACACGTTGTACGAATGGACGAAAACGCTCCGGCTCGAAAAATCTTCGGAAATAAACTCGATGGGCAGCGCAGGGGTGGGTGAATAAAACTTTGTTGGATGGGCCAGATAAAAGAGCTCGTATCTAAGCTTACTGTGACAATCTATCTACTGAGCGCAAAAGATCGAAGCGCTTGGAAAGCTTTTCTACATTCGGTTATGAATTTATGTTGCTGCTGCCAAATAGGAAGAAGAAAGTATTCGTAAATAAATCTTAATATTTCTTACATTATACTGGAGAAACTTTTTCGAGACTTTTGCGAAGTTGCTGTCGACAACATCGTAGGGGTCGCCAATGAAAGAAATGTGGGTGACTGAGACAGAAATTGAATCCTGGAATCTCGCACGATAGTCGTATGTTCATTCATTCTGTAGTAACTACAGAAGAAGTTTTGGAGTTCCATAATTATTAACGAACTACAAGCCATTGCCCAGCGGCAAAAATCATGAGAAGGAAGGCCTATGTTCATGAGTTTGAAGGCCTTCCTTTGGATCCGGTATGCCTTCTTGAACTTCTTTCTTCCTTTCTTTTTTTGCATTGCGTGACATTGGAAAAGAAGGCCTTCCGTCGCCGGTTTCCATAAGAAGGCCTTATCGATGCTTTGTATAAGAAGGCCTCATGGAAACTTTCTATAAAAGGGCCCTATGGAAGCTTTCTATAAGAAGGCATTATGGAAGTCCTGCATACACATGAACAAACCATGACTTGCAAATAAAACAAAAACTATACAGTGCACAGTGGGACCGGCCGTGGCATAGTGGTTAGAACACGCGACCACCATGCGGGAGATCGCAGGTTCAAATCTGGCTCCAGTCATCTTAAACAAAAATTGTTCTTTCATTGTCGGCTCCCCTCGAATGTTGTTGACAGCAACTTCGCAGTATAAGCGTCGAGTCAATCGTCGTGTCTAGTAAGAGCTTCTCAAAACAGTGACGTTCGCATTCGTCGATAAACAAGTAGGAGCCGTTGGTTGTGAATCTTAAAATAAAAAGCGTGTTAATTCACAACAACGCGAGAAGCTATCCCATACCTCATTCATGGGGTGCAAAGGGAAATTAAGTTTAAGTTTTTATACAGTGCACCCTCAAATTATTTAGTTTTTTTGAGAGCGCACCGGTTACTTACTTAGCTGGTACTTCTATGCAATCCCAGTGGATTATATACCGCTCGTAGAAAAATATTATAAGCGCCTCGATCTTCTGCGCTTCTTCTCCAGTTAGTCATACCGAGTTCTGTAAGGTTCTCAGTAACCTGGTCTTTCCAACGGAGTTTTGGTCGCCCTCTTCTGCGCCGTCCATCGAGTTCATTGTCGAAGACTTTTCGAGCTGGAGCATTTTCGTCCATTTGTACATGACCTAGCCAACGCCAACGCACTTTAATGCGTCTGACCAAGTTAATGTCAGTGTACAGCTCGTACAGCTCATGATTCATTCGACGCCGATACTCTCCGTTAACGATGATGGGTCCATATATTTTACGGAGTATTTTTCTCTCGAATACCGCCAGAACCGATTCATCTGCTTGTGTCATAACCCAGAATTCTGAGCCATACATTAAGTAAGGTAGAATCAGTATCTGGTATAGCTGGAGTTTTGTTCGTCGAGAGAGGGCTCTGTCATTGAATCGCTTGCTTAGTCCGTAGTAGCATTTATTTGCAAGCAAGATTCTTCTCCGGATTTCTAGGCTGACATTATTTGCTTTGTTGATGGCGGAGCCTAGGTAGACAAAATTATCTACTACCTCGAAATTATAGTTGTCAACGTTCACGCAGTTTCCCAAACGAGTAGATTCTTTGTTCCTTGAAACTAATAACTTCGTTTTGTCCTCGTTCACCGTTAGACCCATTTTCGCTGATTCCTTCTGTATACCTGAGAAGGCTGCAGTCACATCCCGCAGTTTTAGACCGATGATGTCTACGTCATCAGCGAACGCGAGTAGCATGTGGCTTTTGTTGAATATAGTGCCATTCGTGTTTACTGCAGCTTTTCTCATTATCATATCCATCACAATGTTGAAGAGATCGCACGATAGGCCGTCGCTTTGTTTTAGGCCTCGTCTGGTATAGAATGGCTCCGTAAGGTCCTTGCCAATGTTCACTGAAGACTTCGTGTCAGTCAGCGGCATTCCGGAAAGATGTATCAGCTTCGCTGGAATACCAAACTCAGCCATGGCTTCGAGTAATTTCTGCCGTATCGGGCTGTCGAAGGCAGCTTTATTGTCGACGAAAAGATGGTACGTATCGATCTGTTTCTCTTGGGTCTTTTCCAGGATTTGCCGAAGTGTGAAAATCTGGTCAGTTGTTGATTTTCCAGGTCTAAAGCCACACTGATAAGGCCCGATCAGGTTGAATAACACTGGCTTTAGTCTTTCACATATCACACACGACAGGACCTTATATGCGATCGGTAAAAGGCTGATCCCGCGGTAGTTGAAGCACACACTTGGATCACCTTTTTTCAGCACAGGACATAATACGCTTACATTCCAATCGTTGGGCATGCACTCTTTAAGCCAACCCGTGCGCAGGAGCTGGTGCATACTCGTTATCAGCTCCTCGCCACCGGACTTGAATCTTCATAGAACTCGTTATAAAGCATGTACCAAAGGAGTACCCAAGCAATCAGTGATAATTCTTTCGCTTGCATTCTCCCTTAAATTTACCATAGGAGTGTTATGGGCCGTTAAATCGGTGCGCACTCGCTTACAAAGTAAGCGACGATGTCAGTAAGTTTAATTTCAGTTGCAATTACGTTATAAGCGGAGTTTTAAGCAAGCTTGATAACACGCTTGATTACGAAGTAAGTGACGATGTCAGTAGGTGCCATTTCACTAGGAGTTATATCGAGTGGACGATATTTTTTTATATTACACACGCGTGACATTGTAAGTACTTAGATCGCTCGCTTACAATGTCATATTGATGTCAAGGATTACTAAATAGTTACTTCGTTTCATATACCGCTGGGTACCTACTGCAATGTCAAATTTGTATACGTTTACGTATGTATGCAGTACATTTCTTCACTCTCAGTCCAATGTGCAAGGAAGAATAAACAAATTGGCCTGTTAGCTACCGTTCAGCATTGAACCATGAATGAAGTGGCGCGCTGGGACACACGAAGTACCCACTGGTGTGCCATCAAATAGGCTGGTGCTGGTGCTGGTACTGAGTTTGGGTTGAATGAAACACGTACTTCGCGTCCACCATGTGTTCATCAAATTACACGGAAGTCTTTTTTTGCTTTATTCATTTTTTTATGAATTTCTTCTTTTAGTTGCTAAAAGTTTTATTGGTTAATTTCGACGTGTTGGTGGCCAGAATTATAACGACGATTGTCCATGGCAGTGTGCCAGCCAGCAATATTTTATAATGTTCAAATTTAAATATGCGGCAGTTTGGATTAATTGGACCACCCAAAACGGTCATACTTTAACCATAATATCACTTAAATGAGTGATTGTTAAAACGTTTGCCAGGGCTGGCAAATTAATAACAATTATGAGAAGTTGGCTGGAAAAACAGTTAAGGTGGTTGGCTTTGCTATAAAGCAGTTTTTAATGAATTTCTTTAAAAATTGTTAACGTTTTAAGCAGGTAGCATATATGGTTTTCTTTACAACCCCTAAATGCTTTAGAAGAGTTTGTTGTTCTATTGTCATTTAATGTGTTTTTGTGTGGGCAAGCCACAAACCACATGTCCTTTCTTTGGTTTGGTGTGTTTGTCTTTATCTTAACAATGAGTTATTGTGACAATTAAGTGAATAATGTGTATTTGAGGTTTTATTTCGATGACTTCTAGTAAGGTAGCCAGGGCAGCACAGGACATTGTTTAAGAATGTGTCGCCAATTATTTTAAATATTTGAAAAATCATTGCAATTTGTTATGGATTGAAATATGGTGACATCGATACTGCATTAAAGGAAACTGCAAGTAATTGCTTTTTGTCTTAATTTGTAAAGGATTTAGTAAATATTTTGATTGATATAATATCAAGGGAGTAGACAGCTGTTGCTACTACGAGATGGATGATGGTGAGCAAGTCATTTTGATTTGAGAGAAAAAAGTTAAATTTTAAATGAATTGGATACTGCAGTAGCAGTGATTTTGAGAAACATTTGAATGACCTGGGAGTTTTTTCATAATTTCAATAACTTTTAATCAGATGATAAAAAACGACCAATATTTTCACAAAATTTTATGAATATCAAACCAATACTAAATTTACTGTAACCCTAAGAGTGGGTTATACATGTGACATTGCTAACAATGTATCACTTATGAGGACATGGCCAACCCACCTATGTAACCAATATTACCTTTGCCAAATAACCCAATTTCACTCTTTAACCTCCTTCAACATTGACAAGGACCCTTTAAATGCACTGCCAACGTAATTTGAATCATTTTCCTTTCCGTCTTCCTGCAACATTCGAGAATGTCATCAGGTTGCGACAGACAAAAAAAAAGTGTCCAAATTGATATGCGTGACTAACGCAGTTTATATAGAAAAATATAAAACAGACCGTAAAGAGATGATGACAACCCCAACTTGAAAATCGGGTGGCAGTGGTGGTGGTGACAATGCCATCTAATAGGTTATAAAAACGCACATGCGTTTAAGATGCAGTGTAATCAACGATAATAACAGCAGCAACAACGACAACACAAACACCAACAGCCACGACATAATGAAAACCTAATAAAAAAGGATAACGAGTAGTAGCAAGTAGGATGACATACAACCACACCAGCAACAACAACAACAACAACAACAGTAGCAATAATAACATGAGCATATGTATGTTATTTTGGGCGAGTGAATGGGTTAACGAATATTTTGTGTGTCCTAAATAAGTTACGCATTTCATGCTCTCGGTGCTGTCGTCCTTTCAAGAGGATGGGACCGATGGGTATGTTATGGACAAGGGCGATTTTTATTGGTGCCAACAGCAGCAGAATCAAATAAAAGATACGACAATTTGACATTTATTTGAAAATTTCATGATAGCAAGCGTTAAATTTTTTTTTGATTACACTTTTGGTAACAAAACAAAACAATATCATAGGACAAGAGGTAAAGAGTGGGTGAAATGTAGTACAAATAGCACAGCTCACAAAATAAAGGAAGGGCTTTGTTGTTATCCTTAGGAAAAGGGGATTAATGTGTTCTATGTGTACTCGAAACAATTTGGGTTTAATCACAAATACTTTTATAGTTTTACAGACTTGTTGTTGAGATATTGTTAACGCCTTAAAAGGTCCTTAATAAGTTACCCCAAGAATATTATTATATTATTAGCTAATCGATGAGTAATGTTCACAAAAAAAGGATAGCCACTTAAGTTATGAGGAAAAAAATAGGTTAGTTTCCCTTTGAATCCCATGAATGAGTAATGGCAGAGCGTCTTGCATTATACAGAATTAACACATTTCTATTTGTGGACTCACACAATGGCACCCACTGTTTAACGAAGATTCCGAACGTAAGGTTGTTTGAGTAGCTTTTCCAAGACATGACGAATGACTCGGCTACTTAAAAGATGCTGTCTGCAACGCCGAGAAGGCCGTTGTTCAAAAAAAAGTAGGTGGCTGTGACAGGATTCGAATCTGCATGGAAGATGCGTGTTATAACGATCATGAAGTCACTGTAGGCCGGTTTACACGAGGACTCTAAACCCGTAGCGTGATGATCCATAGTTCAATTGCTGCCTCCATTTTTTTTGCACCTGGAATGTTAGAACACTGTATAGACCAGGTGCCTCCATTCAACTGGCCGAAGTCCTCGAAGAATACAAGGCTGACATAACCGCTTTACAGGAAATCCGGTGGACGGGACATGGGTGCTTGCGCATGAAGACGTGCGACATCTACTAAAGTGGCCATGCGGACAAGCCCGAGTTTGGATGTGAATTTGTGGTTGGCAAGAGACTGCGACACCTAGTCTCAAGGTTCAACCCGGTGTGTGAACGTATAGCCACCATAAGAGTCAAAACAAAGTTTTTCCACATAACTCTTATATGTGCCCATGCTCCGACAGAAGAGAAAAGCGATGAGCACAAAGACGAATTCTACGAGAGCCTACAAAATGTATATGACCGTAGTCCCAGCTATGAAATCAAAACTGTTCTAGGCGATTTTACCATCGGAAAATTTAGTCTGCACACCCAAACGTCGAACAATGGCATCAGACTGATTGATTTCTCTGCGGCAAGAAATATGGTAGTTAGCAGCACTAGACTTGACTATAAAAATATATTCATAAGGCAACATGGTTATCTCCAGATCAATTGACGAAGAATCAGATAGATCACGTGGTAGTCGATGGAAGGCACGCATCGAGTGTTCTGGACGTACGAGTGATTAGGGGTGCGAACATTGACTCCGATCACTTCCTTACCGCAGTTAAGGTACGCACAAAGCTAAGCATGGCGAAAAACGTACGTAACCAGGCACAACGAAAGCTGGACATCGGTAAACTGCAGACCACAGAGGTAGCGGACGCCTACTCCAACCAACTAACTCAACTGCTGCGGAATGCTCCAATCCCTGATAATATAACCTCGCAGTGGCAATATATAGCCGACTCCATAGAAAGGACTGCGAGAAGCGTACTTTGGTACTCAAAGCCGTCTCAAGAAGATGCCTGGTACGATGATGAATGTCGCAATGCCACAAGAGAGACGGATACAGCATACAGAGCGAAACTGCAGCCAATGGCAACGGGAGCTGTTCGTGAACGGCACAGGGAGAAGAGACGAGAGGCAACTCGTCTTTTTAGACGGAAAAATAAGGAGCTGAAGAAGAGGCAAGATGAGTGCACAGAGTTGCTCCGAAGCAGAGGGGAAGTGTGAAAATTCTACAAGAGAGTTAAGGCGAGAATGCGTGGAACAGGGTTGCCCTCCTGCAAAGGCAGCGATGGTCAGCTAGTGACGGACCCGGATAACGTTCTGAAAATATGAAGAAATCATTTCAGAAATTTATTGGATGCAGACATCACTCCAGAAGACCCCACTCCAATCCATGACGATGCTATTAACTGTCCACCTCCGAGCCAGAGCGAGACACGTATGGCCATCTCCCGCCTTAAAAACAACAAAGTTGCTGGAGCCGATGGTCTCCCTGCTGAAATGTTTAAGGCTGGCGGGGAGAAGCTGATTAGGCGCATGCATCAGCTCATGGATAACATCTGGCTAAAGGAGAGCATGCCCAAGCATTGGAGTCTCAGCCTGGTATGTCTCATATACAAGAAAGGAGATCGTAGTGAATGTAAGAACTACCGTGGAATAAGCCTATTACCAATTGCGCACAAGGTCCTTTCAAGCATATTGTGTGAATGTCTAAAGCCAAATGTAGAAAAACTAATTGGACCATATCAGTGCGGCTTTAGACCTGACAAATCTACGACGGATCAAATATTCACCTTACGACAAATCCTGCAAAAAACCCATGAAAAGCAGATCGACACCTACCACCTCTTTGTCGACTACAAAGCTGCCTTCGACTCTCCGATAAGGAATAGGCTTTATGAGGCCATGTCTGAGTTTGGTATTCCTGCAAAGCTGATTCGACTTTGCAAATGTATCTTAGACAACACCAAATCCTCGATTAAGATTGGTAAGGATCAGTCTTAACCATTCAACACGGAAAAAGGTCTCAGACAGGGCGATAGCCTGTCCTGTACACTATTTAATATAGTTATGGAAAAGGTAATGAGAAAGGCTGGTGTCAACATTTCTGGCACCATATTTCACAAGAGCCACATGCCACTAGCCTATGCCGATGATATAGATATCATTGGCCGAAATCTGAGGGATGTTACTATACTTTTCCAAGTATAAACATTTTTAGTATTTTTTTTTTCTTAAGGCCCCAGACGGGGCGTTGCTGGACTTCTCGTTTTTTCTCCAAAACTTTGTCCTGTTATAGATTTACTAAATACAGAATTTCGGAACGATCGCTTTGGATGAATTGATATTATTACTCGATTTCTAAAGTTGGCAGAATTGTACATTTGTATGGGAGGTACCAGAAGGGGCGTGGTCATGTAGCCCATATGCCATCTCGTTAGTAATTTTGGTAAAAATTAGCCCATGCAAAGTATCAAACAATTGATCACACTTTAAAAAAGTTATCCTGCGTACCAGCCGGACAGACGGTTATGGGTCAAATGACTTAAAAAGTCATGGATCGAATTCAAAGAAACCTAGGGTCCATAGTGACTTCTTCTATGTGTTACACTTTTGGGTCGTATGAAATGATTTATATCCTCCTATCCGTAGAGTGGAGGTATAAAAATATACTTCTAACTGCACTTAAGATTGAAAAAAGCATTACTTAGGATTAGTTGTCTTTGGGCTTATACCAAATCTTATCCCCGCCCCCCTCAATTTTGTCATCAAAAAATAAAAATATTTGCCATTTTTTATTAAATTAAATGCCTATAAATGTTTATCATAAACCACAAAAAAAATTAAATATTTTTTACTTCCCATGTTAACATGATACTTTGCGCCAACACCAATCGCACTCACAGACATTAAGCCAACCAAGTACTCGGCCTACTAACTCTACTAACTACTACTAGGGGTATTCATAGAATCCAAACACCTTACTCACAACTCCTGTGCTAGCAACAGCAGCGCGACAGCAATAGCAACAACAACTACACACAGCAACATTATTACCACCTAATACTTGTATTACCATAAAAATTCTCGTAACAAGTTTAACATCCACTTCGACCAACTACGTGAATGGGCAGCAGCGAAAAGAATATTTAACAATTTTATTAACTTCAGTAATACTAAATACTATTTTGGTATAATACATGAAGTTGGTACTGGTTGTAGGGAGAGGGGGTTGATTTTCTCTTCCACTTCGCCACGGCAAACAAATAGCAGTAATAATACTTGGTTACTCATGTCATTAAATTGTTCATGGTATGTTAATGTTGGTATATTTCTGGATGTACTGCTACTGTGTGCTTTGTGTGAACTTGACTGTTTGTAAATACATTAGAAGTACATAACTTAACAAGTGAGCGAGTAAATAAATACTAGAAAAGTCATACATATTTAGTTGTTCATAATTTTTGGGGGATTGGTTAATAAGTTAAAATTTTACATTTTAGAAATTACCTAATAGGACTCTTGGGCTGTTTATAACGTTTTTCCAACCGTTTATTAATGTTAGATAGTCGTAGTCTAATAAATGCTTCACAATAAAAATGTGAAGTTTCTTACTTCAATTTCCTTTACAACCAATGAATTAGGTATGGAGTGTGAACATTTCCGAAAATTTAAAACATATTTTCAAATTTGTATATATTAAGGAATTTTTTTTTGTTTTTCATAGTATTTTGATTTAGTGTCCTTGGAAAATCACCCATTATTGATATATAAATTCATTTAAAAAAATTAGAATACTAAAATAAATTAAAAAAAAAGACTTTTTAGAGACATTTTTGCTATTTTTAGGTAAAATGGCTATTTAATAATGGCTGTATTAAAAAACAAAAACTATGAATTATGAAAATTGGGCACTTGATATGCTATAATGGTGGTAAAGATCAGTAGTAGGCATCCTATAGCATCGCGTGGCTAGCAATAATTGTTTTTTCACATAAACAGGATCGGCTATTCACATGTACTGGGAATTTTTGTTTGAATCAAGACAGTTGTCTCCGCTTGAGTGTTATGAAAGCAACACCACACACGCTTGTATCGCATTCAACACAAAAACAAACAAAAGTACAGAGAGAAACTATGTTCAACGATTGCTGGCAAGGCATGAGAGGACTATTGCTGGGAAAGCACAACACTTTCACGGTGTACAATTCGGCAATGCTAACGATTTTCGTGCGACCGCATACAAACACACCATATTGTTGTGAGCGTGTGTTTAGTTACGCCTACCATTCAACCGATATGTCCCAAACCGATTTCATTAGAAAGGCAATAATGCGAAGATGGTTTAAGACCACTAAAACAATGCATGTGGCACATTCGATTCCATTTATGAAGTCGATTTTCTAATTTTTATTCTTTACATTTTGACGGCATTTACAGAGTGGGCCGTTTTATATTTGAATCGACTATAAAAAAAACTGATCATTTTTTCAATTTTTTTTGGTTTTTGGAAAGGTTGAAGGTCATTTAATAGTGGAACCCAATATCATTCATATGACTACCCCGACTGATTCTTCCATGGCAACTTCGATTTCATGTTTAAACGCTACGATTGTCTCTGAATGATTTACGTAACATTTATCCTAAATGGCTCCCAAACAATCAAAAGGGCTTAAGTCACAGTCAATGTAATCGGTAACTCAAATTTAAAATTTATAATGGCTCACCATATAGTAGTACAGCTGTATGGAACATTGTGATCATGAAAGAGTGATATTGTATTCGTAATTTTGGTTGAACTCGGTAAACATATTCTAAGGAAAATGGGCGACCGAGTCAAGGGATGTGGCACCCCATTAACATACCTGGGTGACTGGAAATTAAGCGTAAATGCAATTTGCAGCAGTATGTGTCAGGCTTCAAATGGAAGGGGCTAGATAAGTAGGCATGGTCCCGCCCATATCACCCTCACCTTTAAAACGTAATATGTTGAGGGCTTTAGTACAATTCTTCTTGAAAATTGGTACGAATATACGAGTATTTAAGATCAGTGTATGTATTTTAAATGACAAATGGGATGGATCGGGTCATGTTGTTGTGGCCCTGCCAATATGACGCTATTAACAAAAATTCAATATCTGGTTTACTGTGAAAGTGAAAAAATCTATTTGTGTCAGTTCAAATCTCACTTATCTGTGTAACTGACCAAAATATAGTCGATATCCGATTGGTAGGCGTGGCATCCCAATATAAAACAAGTGATTATTATCAGATATACGGGAAAGTGTTATGGTGAGAGTCTTAGAATTTTATTGAACAATGTGATTGATCGGAATAGTAGGCACAGCAACTTTCAGAGTAATGGACTAAAAAAAATAACTAAATTTCCCTTTACACCCCATGAATGAGTTGTGGGAAAGCTTCTCGCGTTGTTGCGAATTAACACGCTTTCTATTTAAGATTCACAACAAACTGCACTTTCTTTTTTATCGACGAACGCGAACTTCACTGTTTGAGAAGCTTTTACTAGACATGCCGACTGACTCAACACATACCGTGAAGTTTCTGTCGATAACATCGAGGTGGCCGGCAATGAAAGAAAAATGTAGATGACAGGAAGCGGAAATCGAACCCGGGATCTCCCGCATGATAGTCCCGTGTTCTAACCACGGCCGCACCAATGGACTAATTGTTCTTAAATTGTTACAGTACGGTACATGTTTAGCAATTACTTTGTCAGGTAGTTAAATATAAAAATGTAAGCTTTTTTTTCAAACTCATAAGGAAAACATTTCAAATGCGTCAATCAGCCATACTGGACATCTTTCTAATATAAATAAAATTTATCCTTTAAAACTTTTATAAAAAAAAATTCTAGTAGGTAATTTTTATGGCGGACTGGCCATCACATTGAAAAGTCATGGCACTTTTTCCATAATTTCAGATAGTACCGTTTTTTTTATACAACACTGTAAAAAAGGAGATTATTTTAATAATTTTAAATTAACAAATAGATATTTGACTTTTTGCTATTTGACTATACGTATTTTTCCAAGAATTTCAGATTTTTTTTGCGGGTAAAAAGCTTTTTTGAAAATGTAATCATTTTTATAAATTTTACATAAAAATTGTAACACCGGTCAATGCGATTTTTGTGTCTGTTTTGAAAAGTCAAATTTTGGTATATTTTTGTGGCGCTACGAAATAACCCTCAATAACGTAAACCCCAAAACAAGGTATGAAATAATCGCCCTAAATTGCAGAACATTTTTGTGATTATTTTAGTGAATATTTACCATTTTCAAACAAAAAATCTAATTTGTCGTGATGTGGACATCATCTTCTACCTCAATGCTGGTGTTGGTTGTTGTATTCTTTTTATTATTGTAGTTCCTAATACTATTTTACATGTAGTTGGTGCTATTTTTATAGTCTAAACCAACAAAAAAAAAAAAGTAAATACTTTCATAACTAATAGATACTTTTGGTTATGTTCATTTAACACGCAGTAACTAGGATTATCACAAATGTTGGACATACATACTACAAATGCTTATAAGTATACAAACATATGTACATGTATTAGTGATACATACCCCACATATTTTAGTACAAGTTTATGTTACAAGTTGATTCCTAGTAGTTGTTGTTAGGTCCTTTTGATGACTCGAAAATATTTTTTTATAGCATAATTAACCCTTTTTTTCTCTTTTACTACAAGTTTTGAGGAGTATCATGGCAGTAAGGAGGAACCATTACAATTTGAACTAAACAAAAAAGGAAGTTCCACCTCATTTAATAACTTAGAAATAGGCGTGTTGAAATATTTTTATTAGAAAACTCATAAACAGCTGGCATTTAGTACATATTTTATGTGGTCAATTGAAGAGGGTGGTGGTTGTTCATAGTGGATATTGTCAGAGAGCACACTTTTTCGGGGAATTAATGGTAGAAAACAAATATTAAATGATTAAAATGGCAGATAGTTAAGAGCGAATGTAATTTATTAAAGGCAATCAATCGATTGGAAGGGTTAGTAAGAAGAAAACATTACTCATGATCAGGGCAACCGGAAATATGCCCTAAAAATTGTGTTTTATGAGCATAAAATATGTCCTAAAAACATTAAAGTTACAAAAATCTTAAACTTTGTTTCCTAAGTATCACGGTGTTTTTGTATGTTGAGCATTTTATTTGAGATTGTTTTTGCAATAAACTACAAAATATTGATATGAATTATCATACAAAAATTTTTGCCTAGTTTGTTTTTGTACATTGAGATCGATCTTTTGACATTTACAGATATAATTGAAGCGAATTTAAGGGACAGTAATTCCTTTACATCGTATTTTGATGTTAATGTTGGCACAGATCCACTCAATTCTTCACAAATACTTTTCAATACTTTCAAGCTAACGTTTTTTGATATAATGTGATTAATTTTTTACTATAAAATTAATTTCGGAAGCCGGTAGAATACACAGTGCAATACACTTTTTCGGGAGTGAACCAAACCAATATCAAACAATAACATCTATGTCACAAATTTTTTTTACAGTGGTTTGAAGTTTGAATTTTTTGGTCAAAATTCGATTCAAAGAATATGAAAAATGATCTATATAAGTACATTTGGGGTATTTCATGTCTTCGGAGACAATACTAAAACATTCAGGGGAATATTTCCTCGGAACATTTTAACCCTCTAGCTCCCACCAGAATGGATAATTTTTGGTCAAATTTTTAAAAACTGTTTACATGTGAACTTGGGAGGCAGGTCAAGGCTTAGAATCTTCGATAGAAATATTCTCCGGAAAATTTCACTCCCGAGACAATGACTCTCAAATTTTGTCATAGTGATATCAATCAATTTAAAAGTGTCTTCAAACACCTGAACTTGTTCAATAAGCGTAAGACCAAATATTTAATATGTCTTAAAGCATTATAAATTAAGTCAGATCTAGTCCTTTGCAGTTTTAATAGATTGTGCATCCTCATCGTTTAATGCACTTAGGACCTTTAATACTTAATTAATTTCCCTTTGCACCCCATGAATGAGGTATGGGATAGCTTCTCGCGTTGTTGTGAATTAACACGCTTTCTATTTTTAGATTCACAACTAACGGCACCTACTTGTTTATCGACGAATGCGAACGTCACTGTTTTGAGAAGCTCTTACTAGCCACGACGATTAACTCGACGCTTAATACTGCGAAGTTGCTGTCAAACAACATTCGAGGGGAGCCGACAATGAAAGAAAATTTTCTTTTTTTCTTTTAAGATGACTGGAGCCAGGTTTGAACCTGCGATCTCCCGCATGGTAGTCGCGTGTTCTAACCACTATGCCACGGCCGGTCCCTTTAATATGTCTTCATAATTGTTGGCATAGTAGTTAACTGCTTCAAGTCATGTTCCTCATCGTATTGTTATTCTTATTGAAGTTGACGTCCAGATTGTTGATGGCCTCGTCACACAGTCGAGAAATTGTCAAGTAATTAGTTATTTCCAAGACTGCTGTATATAGTAAAAATTTCTCACTCCCAATATCCTTGTCTGAACTTAATACGCCTGCTGTAACGTTAACCACATTTCTCTCTGTTGCATCTATAGTTTCATCGATTAAGATCCATATATGTAAATTGGTTTTTTAGTTTTGCTCGTATATTGCCCATGCAGTCGTTGTATACATTTTTTAAATATTTAGTTCGAAGAACTGTTTCGGATGGCACTTGCTAGTCCGTGTATTTCTCAAATACTTAATTTCCCTTTACACCCCATGAATGAAGTATGGGATAGCTTCTCGCGCTGTTGTGAATTAACACACTTTCTATTTTTAGATTCACAACTAACGGCACCTACTTGTTAATCGACGAATGCGAACGTCACTGTTTGAGAAGCTAGACATGCCGATTGACTCGACACATACAGCGAAACCGGTAGTGTTTTTATATTTTGATTTCTCATTTTGTAAAGTGGAATGTCAGCAGATACAAAAGCTCGGCACAGTTTTTCCTGAAAATCATGTTCTTTTGAGATGCAAATTTTACAATTGACAAGCGCCTTTAGTTTTTCTGCGTTTGCCGTTTTAGCTTTAGTAGTTGGCAAACATGTAGCAAATTTGGCTGTTACATTTAAAAAAATACAAAGTTGCAAAGATTTCCTTGTTTTTACGAACAAAAAATGCTGAAAATATGCTGAAAAAGGATATTTTTTAAAAAATATGCCCTAAAAAATATAAAACATACTTAAAAACCAGAGTTTTGTTTTCAAAAATATGATCCTAAAACCAAAATAAGCCGAAATATGACTTTATGGATAAAATATGCCAAAATATGCTCTAACAAATAGGTCTCAAAACACTTGTAGGGCCATGAAACACATTTATACATTACCCATTTGGTAATATCTCGTTGTAAAAAAAACATGCTGTAGCATATTTCCCGTTGCCCTGCTCATGATATTTGACCGATTACACCAGTTTACAAATCTTTATTTTTTATCAGCTGCAGAGTTCTAAATAATTTTTTTCTATAGATTTCGGCCTCCTAAACACGAATATGAGATTTAAAAATTTTTCCTCTGATTAGTTTTCAAGATATGAATTTTTAAATTATTTTGCAAATTTTTTATGAGATGCATCAGCTTATTGGAGAATAATTCGTAAACGCATCCAACGATTTGGACAAGAGTGGTCTTCAATTAAAGGTAATGTGCTCCCCTAAAATAGTTCTATGCAAGCTTTTAACATCGGTTGGGTAGTTCTGATAGTAGGAGCAACTAAAGTTTAAAAAACAAATTTTTTTGTGCAAAAATCACTGATTTAAATTGATAAAAAAATTTATAAAAAATATTAATCGCAAAAATAAATCCAATTTCATGAATTGAGTATAAAGATTGGACTTTCCCGAGAAAAACAAGCCATCATATATAAAAATTGGGTGATAAGAGGGAGAGTTACACGTTTTTAAATAGGACACTACAAATCATACATTTTTTGATTTTAATCATATCACGGTAGGCTTAGAGCCAAACTTTACGTTGCATGAAAATAACGATAAAAAGTGGAAATGCCACTGTATTATGGGTTGATTATGCATCACGAAAATGTTTAATTTGAAATCCTAGCTGATTATTTTTAGAAAATATCGATATTTTTCATTTCTGCCGACTGGACCAAAAGTCTTTTTACTTTTTAAACGATAACAGTAAAAAACCGGACCAATGAAATAAAAACTGTTTGATTGTTATAAAAGTACGCAAACAGGGATTCTTGTATGATCATTGATTAATTTGACATTGCGTCAATTTGGAGGCTGGAAGTGCATTTTAAGCCTATTATTTTAAAAAAACTTTATATTTTTAATTTTTAAACCGAGTAACCGCCTGAGAAGAATTTGTTCAGTATTAGAAAAGTGGAATATTTATTAATTGCAATATAAGCATATATATATATAGTTTAAAAATGGAAAATATCGATATTTTTCAAAAATGTAGGCTTAAAATGCACTTTAAATCTCCAGGTTGCAGCAATGTCAAAATAATCAATGCTTATGCATAAATCCCTGTTTGTGTACTATTATAATAAATAAACAGTTTTTATCTCAAATGTCCAGTTTTCTACTGTCGTCGTTTAAAAAGTAAAAAGACTTTTGGTCCAGTAGGCAGAAATGAAAAATATCGATATTTTCTAAAAATGATCAGCTAGGATTTCAAATTAAACTTTTTCGTGATGCATGATCAACCCATAATACAGTGGCATTTCCACTTTTTATCATCATTTTCATGCAACGTAAAGTTTAGCTCTAAGCCTACCGTGATATGATTAAAATCAAAAAATTTATGATTTGTAGTGTCCTATTTAAAAACGTGTAACTCTCCCTCATATCACCCAATTTTTATATATGATGGCTTGTTTTCCTCGGGAAAGTCCAATCTTTATACTCAATTTATGACATTGGATTTATTTTTGCGATTAATATTTTTTTTAAATTTGTTTATCAATTAAAATCAGTGATTTTTGCACAAAAAAAATTTGCTTTTTAAAATTTAATTGCTCCTACTATCAGAACTACCCAACCGATGTTAAAAGCTTGCATAGAACTATTTTAGGGGAGCACATTACCTTTAATTGAAGACCACTCTTGTCCAAATCGTTGGATGCGTTTACGAATTATTCTCCAATAAGCTGATGCATCTCATAAAAAATTTGCAAAATAATTAAAAAATTCATATCTTGAAAACTAATCAGAGGAAAAATTTTTAAATCTCATATTCGTGTTTAGGAGGCCGAAATCTATAGAAAAAAATTATTTAGAACTCTGCAGCAAAATGGCTGTAAACTAGTGTTATAGTAAGTAGTGACAAAAAAAATTTGAAAATTTTTAAATATTCGTCAATCTATTAAGTTTACTTCATTTTTTGTAATTATATTAAGTTCCTCCCATTTATATTATACATTCTATTTTCAACTACTGCGTACTACGTTTAGCAACATTTGCTGAATGTTCCTTTTTTCCCAGGTGCACTATTTGCATTCGATTGTTGTGTTTTATTTATTCTTTTCGTTTCGCTGCAAACTAAAGAAAACTTTAATTTCAATTCCTCAATGTCAGACAAAAGAACACAACATACAAAGGCGCATAAGAAAAAATAGCGACAACGACAAAAACATCACAAAGATCGAACGAATCTATGGTTACTCACTCCAATGTAGCTGGAACGAAAAACAAATTCAGCTGCAACGTGGGTGGTCTAATTTTTTTTTTATGAAAAAGCCATTAAACGAAATTTACATGCGTTCGTTACCACACAAAAAGACAACAAACAACATACTGTTTTTCTTTAACAGCGAGAGGAGAGAAACTATACTGCAAAAAAAATTGAACAAATGCCATACGATATTAAAAAAAATATATAACAATCTAACGCACTACAATTATATAAAAAAAATGACTTTAGTGTGCCAACAACTAAAAGTCAATTGTTGGTGACAAACTTGATAAAACTTCGAAACATATGAAAACTATGTTAAAATTTTTTTAACCCATATCGATACTAAAAATTCCAACTATCTATTCGACTTAGTTAACTTCGCTATTATCATGTCTCTCCTACGATGTCTCACTTTCTTAAGTCTATGCTCCCATAGCATTCACACTGAGTTCTAGGCCCTTTGACCATTTACCAATTTTATATGCCAACTAATTAAAACCTGATTTTTTTTCGTTTTCCGCCATATTCCCAGTAATCTGTACGAATCACTCCACTCTCCGCTGACACTGTGTGAAATATGAAGTTGTAGCGTTATAAAGCACGGCGTGAAATATACCAATCTTAACAGCAAAAACGAAGTCGGCTTTGTTAAGTTGCAAATTTATGGGCCATCTTTTTGACCAAAAGATTTATTATCAAAAATATACTTTTTACACAGTGTGACACATTCTAAAGCACCTCCACTAGTGCAATCTCCCTCTGAGAGCTGGCAATTTAGCTGTAAGCTTTTAATCTTACGCTTGAGTTGGCAGTGATGCCTCATGGTCTCATTATGATAATGATTAACTTTGTTGTGGTATTCAAAAGACAATCTGTGGACGGTGGACAGTGGTTTTAAAAGGACAATCTTTTATTGTTTAAAGAAAAACCGAAAACCAGCGCCAAATCGTTCGATGCATGATGCATTCAATCGCGAATTGCAAGACTTTGATCGAGTTGAGCTGACTGAAAGAGTCCAAACAAATGTGCCGCCCTTAAATGCCGAACAAACGAACGTGTAAGATTCGCAGATGAAGGTTGTTGATGATGGAACGGGAGACATTTACTTTCTCGATGATCCCGGTGGGACAGGCAAGGCATTCGTAATTTCATTGATTCTGGCAACAATTCGGTCAAGATCGCAATTGAGTTAGCTGTTGTATCTTCTGATATTGCTTCCATATTGTGGAAAGGCGGTCGAACTGCACATTCCGCTTTCTTCTCACGGTTGACAAGCCAACGTGTAGCGAAATTGTTGCGAGAATGCTAAATCATTATTTGGAATGAATGCACGATGGCGCATAAACGAGCTTTGAAGGCAGATGACCGAACGATGAATAATTTTCGATGTGATTTAACGAGAATGAGGCGACCAACTATTCGAAAGAATTTTTGAACTCTCTAGATGTGCTAAAAACTTCGACGCATAATTTGCAGCTGAAGATGGGATCAATCATGATCATTTTGCGGAATCTAAATCATCCGAAATTGTAATTAAAGCGACGATCAAAGGGCAAATTGAAAGGAGAGAAAGTTCTTATCCCTCGAATTCCTATTATTCCAACCGATCTTCCTTTCCAATTCAAGCGAATTCAACTCCCCATTCGATTGGTATTTGCGATAACAATCAATAAATCCTAAGACCAATCGATGGAAATTTGTGGAATCAACTTGAATTTCCCTGCTTTTCACTCGGTCAGCTGTGCGTCGTCTGTTTGTCGGAAACAAATCGAAAAACATTGTATATCAGATCGCTCTTCACATATTTCGATTAAATTTAAATAAATCAGATTAAAACTTGAACTATCTGTGTTTTACTATTATATGAAGGCGTTGCCTTAGGAGCGAGACAACCTTTGCCGTGTCCAAAGTTGTATGGCAAAACAACGTTTGCCGGGTCAGCTAGTATCTTCTATATATATAAAAATGAAATGGTCCACGTATCTCATACCATCACTTGAGAACGGCTGGACCGATTTGGCTGATTTTTTTTTATTCGATTCGAAATTTTCCGTAGATTGTTTGTGTTGAAAAAAATCAAATCCAGGTGGCGCTAGGGTGGATTTATATCGAAAATTTGAATGCATGTACCAATTCAACTGAAATTTAGAATGGATATTCATTTGATCATGAGAAAATATTTTATGTACAAATGGGCCCGGTAGATGGCGCTGGGGTCGGTTTACAATCAAAATTTTAACGAAAGGGCCAATTTAACTGAAATTCAGAATCTATGTTTGTTTGATCATCAGAAAAAATCGAATGTACAAATGGACCCGGTAGATGGCGCTAGGGTGGATTTATATTGAAAATTTGAATGCATGTATCAATTTAACTGAAATTTAATATTTATTTTTGTGGAACCTTGAGAACATTTTTTTTGTATAAATTGACCCGGTAGGTGTCGCTATGATGGAATTATAATGAAAATTTTAACGAATTAAACAATTTGATTGAAATTTAGAATGTATATTTGTTTTATTATGAAAATTTTTTTTTTTATATATGGACCCGCAGTTGATTTGGCTGGGGTTGAATTATTTCGAAAATTTATATCAATTGTCCGATTTTACTTACACTTAAAATATATTATTTTTTTGGCATGAGAAGATTTTGAATATCGATTGTCCGATTTTACTTAAACTTAAAATATATGATTTTTTTGGCATGAGAAAATTTTGAATGTATGTTTGGAACAGTTGCCGGTGTTCAGCTTATGATACACTTAATTTTTAGGATGTCATTTAGTCACTTTTTTTAACATCATAGATATTCAGAAGTCTATATATATAGAAAAGATGTACATTTTGATGTCACCACTAATTGTGAAAACGGTTGACCCCATTTGTCCCAAAATTTCAGTGAAAGTTGGGGATTGGCTGTAGATGGTCACCTAGACCGCAAAAAGGCTTAAAGAAGATTGACTTACTTTTGCCCATTTCGAAATTTTAGGGGACAATAACAAAAATCGGAATAACTGTTGATATCACCCAGACCATACGGTTAATGGGGTTGCTGAGCTTAATGAATGCATTTTTGGAAATTCGTACTCCTTAGGATAAAAAGGTACAATCACCCAGTACACCAACGCTGAAAGTTATAGGTCAGTCAATCGGCTTAAAAATGTGGTTTTAGAATATATGCCTATCAATAAGTAAGTTTTCATCCCATCATGGACGACACTGCTGATCCGTTTTAGCAATTCTTATAATAATATATAATAATCTTTAAGATATATGAATAACAGAATTTGTCCGGGAAAACCTCGCCCTTTAAATTGAAATATTTAAGAGGTCAAAAAATAAACCAATCGTTTTTAGATTTCAACTACACTCAATATATTGTACGAAAATTTGGAGGCAGGACGAAGTCTGCCGGGCCAGCTAGTTATATATAAAAAGGCTTGGGTGACTGACTGATTACTCCCCAGACCAAACGGCTAAAGCTACAACCCTGAAATTTGGAACGTAGGTTCCTTTTATGACTAAGGCGCGCACTAAGAAGGGATTTTTGGAAATTCTGACTGCAAGGGTTTGAAATAGGTGTGGCACCGCTTGAGGTGTGAAATGGCTCTATCATAAACCATAATATGTATGGTGTTGAGATTTGAAACAAAAGTGGGTCGTTAAAGAACAATTTCTTATGTATGGAAAGTGAGCGGAGTCACGCCCTTTTTTAACAAATCATTATATAGGCTAAATAAATGGATCGATTGTAATGAAATTTTCACAGTGACGTATCAACGTAGACTATAGGAAGAAATAATTAGAAAAAGGGGCGTAGCACCGTCCACACAAAACCGAAATTTTAATACATCATATCTCATGAACCGTTAGGGGTATGAAGATGAGATTTGTAACGTATGTTACTGGTACAAGGAGGATTACGTCTTACTGGGAATTCCGAGGCGTGGCCCCTTTTGTGTAAAAATCTTTGTATCGGTCATATTAATGGCCGAAATTTTGCATGTAAGGTACCTTCGGTGACATAGGTGAGGTGTTAAAAGTCTATTAAGGGACTGAACTGGCAATAGCGGCCAGAACCAACGGCTATAGACAGAATCGCGAAAACAGGGGTGAATGTTTAATTTATAGAACAAGTTTTTTTTTCGAAATTCATCTTTTACGTGTGAAATGGCCGAAAAAGAGATGCAAATGGTATATTTAAAAGGACATGCTTCCTATAGAATTAGAAAGCTACACCAAGGGTTTTTTTTCGACATTTGCACTTTTTAGGGTAAAAAGGCCAAACAAGGGATAAAACTGGTACTATGGTCGAGGATTAAGCTATAATCGCAAAATACTATATAGTCACGTTTCCTATAGAATTAGAGAGTTGCACGATCAGATATTTCGAAATTCGATCTTTTTTGGCTAAAGTATGCAGAAATAGAGATGAAACTGGTGCTATCACCCACACCAAACGGTTAAATATAGAATCAGTGAAATTTATATGAGCCGCACGATGAGTGTTTTCAAAAATGTAAATAATAGAGGTCAAATGCGTAAGCCAATCATAATGAAATTTGTAGAGTATGTTCCACTCCTTGGATAAAAACAAAAATTTTGTATTTTTTTAAACTTCAGCTTATAAGTGATTTTGGAAATCTAACTGGGAACGAAAGAAATAGGCGTGGCATTAAATCATACTAATAAATTTTCAGATCAAAAGACTGGTTCAACAAATTAAGTACGTGTCTAACAAAAATGCGGCCAAGGTAATAAACCAATCTTGATTAGAAAAAAATGCAGTACTCCAAATCTTTATCAATAATTTTGAGGGCAGGGCGAAGTCTGCCGGGACATTTGGTTTAATATGTAACCATGGAAATGATTGACGAAGTCTATGAAAATATTGGGAAAGTTATCTATACTAATATTATAGAGAGGAATTGTTTGTGAGTTTGTATGTAGGAAGTAATCTTATAAACTACTTATCCGATTTTAAAAATTATTTCGGCAGTAAAATTCTAAGTTATCACTAAGTGATATAGGTTACAAGTACGGATGAAGGAACGCTAGCCGTGACAGCTAGTAAAATATAAAAAGGAAACAAAAATCAACATCTTTGCTTTCAATTTTATGTATAAAGTCGAAGAAATAAAAATCCAACATAATAGCAAAAAGTCAAGTGTTGTGTATACAACTAACACAGTAAAGTTTTATAAATTCATAATTTTTTTCAGAAATTGTAAGATGAAACATAGTTTAGATTTAACGCAGTACAAATGGACCACAATTTACATTTAAGTTTACACTTTAACGTTTAAGGACATTGAAAGTGGACAAGATCCTAGACATAGCCAAACAAATCCAATCATTCAAAAAATTCAACTTTTTCTAAAATTTGGAAGCTTTTTGTTAATAAATTATTTTAACAGAAAGATTAATGTGAAATTTTTCAAATAAACCAAAGGGACCAATGTCCTTGAAGTATAAAAAAGTCCACTCCGTTAAAAATTATGTAAAATTTGTAGTAAGACTAAAGGAAATTTCACTCTAACGTTTCTAAGTCTGTTACCCGTTATGGTAGTCTGAAAACACTAATTTAAAAGGACATAGAGTAAAGGCAATGCATATGTTTGGCATAATTGTAGATATATATACAGCTGATGATGTACCATTGTGCATCAGTTAGTCACAAAGGGGTCTGAAGATGAACTCGTCATGGAGTTCGAAACGCGTCATCCTAGTGCGTGACACACTGAATTTGACCAAAAATATCAAACAATAAATAATATAACACTTTTCTGATCTTGAGCCGAATTTGTTGTATCACTTCGATACACTTAACGTAAATTAATGTAAAGGCAAGTTCTTAAAAGAAAACAAAGAAATCCGTGAGTGTTTGAATTTTTTTGTCTGAAATATTGAAATATTTTTATTTAAAGATATATGGTGGAGCTGAGGTCATTAAAATAGCAAAAACAAATAAGTTCAGTGTACAAAGCAAATTAAGAGTTTGACATTTTTCATAAAACTATTGGGGAATATTCAAACTAAGCAATTTAATCGTGATGATTTCAAATTGCGGAAAAAATTTCAATGACATTGAATATGGCTAAGGTCCTTAAAATAGCTACAAAGTCCAGTCCACTAGTTATGTGACATATCCTACATTTGTTGGCAAATTGTTGAGGACATTTCACACTTCCATCTGTAATAATCTTAGCCACCAAGTTTTCAAGAACCTTAAAGGGTTAAGTTATAAAAATAACAAAAATAATACTTCGCAGTACAATTAATTAAATAGAAAATTTTCGCAAATATTTGGGAATAGTTTACAATTTTATTGTTTACTACTTTGACCGCAATGATACATTTTTACTTAAGCGCTAAGGTCCTTGAAATTTGAAAAAGGTCAATTTTAGATTTATAAAAAATACCATGTCCGCCATAGCATTGACGAATTTAGAATTGTTTTGAAAATAATTACGAAAATGTAGCACTTTATATTTAGAAAAATACCAATGTCAAAATGTTTAAATTTTTTCAAGGACATTGAATAGAGCTCAGGTCCTTGAAATTTTAGATACATTTCGCTATTTTAAAATTTGGTTCTGAATATTGTAAAAACTAACTCATGTGTATATTTAACGTTACTTAATGCGATTACAATTTGCAATTATGGAAAATATTTTAAAATACTGAATGGGACTAATGTCCTTTAAATCTCCCAATAATCGAATTCAACGGACCAATCTTAAAAATGTTTGCTAATGTCTTGCGAAATACACACATTTGACCACTTTGTCAATCTGAAATTATGTAAACATTTTAAAGGACGTTGAATAGGACTTAGGTCCTTGCAATCACCTCAAGTGCATTCCCCCACATAAATGACTAATTTAAATTTTTTTACTTGCAAAAGTTTGGGAAAATACTTTCTCACATTTTACTACATTGATCGCAATGACAATCTGAAATTATGGAAAAATTTTCAAAGACATTGAATCGTGCTAAGGTCCTTGAAGGTCTCACATTTTACTATATTGACCGCGATGACGATCGCAATATACGGAAACATTTTTAAAATATCAAAAAAGCCTATCGGCCATTAAAATAACAAAATGTTAATAAGTTTGTAAATTTTAGGGTAAATAGCATACTCTTTACTCACGTCGCTAATTGCGGGACAGTCTTAAGATATAAAGAAAATTGTCAAGGACATAAAGGGGAGCTACGATCCTTGAAAGTACAAAAAAGTCTGCTAATTATGCAAATATTTTCAAGGTCGTTGAATGGGGCTAAGGTCCTTGCAATCAATTAAGTTCACTCAGTCACATAACTGAATAATTTACATTTTTTTATTTGCAAAAGTTTGGATCGAAACTTTATCTCATATTTTACTATATTGATCGTGATGATAATCTCAAATTACGGAAAAATTTTCTAAGAGACTGAATGGCGCTAAGGTCCTTAAAATATCAAAAAATCTCATCCGCCATAGAAATAACAAATTTTTAATTAGTTTGTAAATCTTTCTGTGCATATCATACGTTCTTCTCAGGTCGTAACTATCAAGACAGTCTGAAGTTATAAAAGAAAATTTCAAGGACATTAAGTGCAGCTAAGATCCTTGAAATGAAGAAAAAGTTTACTTCTCAAAAAACAGAAATTTATGATTTGAAATTTTTTGCGAATGTTTCTGTGCCAATCTGAAATTATGGAAAATTTGTCAAGGACATTGAAAAGGCCGAAATCCTTCAAATGGAAAAAGTCAACTCCGTCCAACAATTGACCAAGAAGGTAGTTGTAAAGACTAGGGTGTTTGAGGTAGAGAAGACCACCATACAAATTCTAGATTGTTACTGCTGCTATAGTTCAAAACTATTGAATAATTTTTGAGGTCATTGAAAAGGGGAGTTTCCCGATGTTTGTATTTATCAATATTCACCGTGATGGTTGAACTTTCATTAAGTTTTTCCAGGACACTAAAAGGGGCCTAATTTGTTTGAATTCGAAATATTATATTTTTTTATAATTATTTTTAATTAATTATAAAAAAAATTTCCAGGACATTGAATAAGGCTGTAGTCCCAGTTGTAGTTGCCAAATGTTCAAAAATATCTTATATCCGAAATTCGAAAATTTTCTGTAAAAGTAAATAGGAAATCTTCACCGTTATATCGAACCATGTTACCCATTGCAATAGTATGAATTCATGGGAAAATGTTTAGACGAATGTCCTTGAAATAGCAAACAAGAAAATTCTAACCGCCATTGAAATAAAAATATATTAAGTTTGGTAGAAGTTCTAAAGCAGTTGCTTGCTGAAAAAATCTGAAATAACGAAAAAATCGTCAAGGACATTTAAAGGACCTAAGGTCCTTAGAAAAGCAAAAAAAAAAACAAATTAAATTTTTGTTTTTACAATTTTGGGAATAGTTCACTCTATTATATTTAAATATTTACCCTTTGTAGTAGTCTGAAACTACGGAAAATTTTACATACACATTAAAAGGTTTCAATATCCTTAAAAAGGGGAATAAAAAGTCCAAAGTAAAAATACACATTTATAAAGATTTTTTTTTTAATTTTGTGATAGTTTTCTTGTGTATATTTGAATCTGTCAAATGCTGTATCAGTGTTGTGGATAATTTGTCAATAAAATTATTTAAGGCTTTAGTCTCATAAGTCTGCTCCATCCAATAAATAACAGGTTTTAAAATATATATTTTTTATTAAGAATTTAACCATATTGTTACTTTTATAATTAAGACCGTTATTCCCGGTGAAGATTTGGATATAATTTTAAAACTTTTCAAGGACATTTGGACGGGTTGCTCGGAATAAAAATTAAATCCTATCACAAAAAGTTAATCATTTAGTTATAGTTTAGATATAATTTAGAAGAGTCTGTTATTATGGACAAATTTAAAAGGACAGTGAAATTGGCCAAGGTCCTTGAAATGGCCAAGGCCCTTTCAGTCATAAAACTGACCAAATTTATTATTTTGTAAATGTTTGTTAATAAATAGCATGTTTATATTGACCGCACTGACAATTTGAATTTCGGACAAAATTAATAAAAACTTTAAAAGTCCAAATTCTGGAAATAGTAATAAAGGTCCTTTTAGTCATTCAAATGACTGAACTAAATTTTTTTGTAAAAATTTTGTACTTTTTTACTAAAGGTCTCTACTCGCAATTTAAAATTATTGAAAAATTGTCCAGGATCTCAAACGGAGATAAGGTCCTTAAAATAGCACAAAATCCTGCCCGCCTTACAAATAAAAATTTGTAAATCGTTTTTTTTTTTTTTAGAAAAATAAAAGTTGCAAAACTTTAAAATGCGTTTGAAGCTGTCGTTTTGTTGGAATTTTGAAATGGTTCTTCATCAACATATTTTAGAAATTAATTCCTACAATACACTTACAAGGAAATTAAAGGGGGCTAAGTGCTAGAAAAAGTATAAAAGTCCAGTCCGTAATAAATAAAAATACTTGAAAATATTTCTATTAAAAAAATATATGTGTATGTATGTTTAAAACTGTATATTGCGCTTGGGAGTGTCCTTTAATTGGAGAGAAAGATCCTTTGTTTCCACTGTCTTCAAAATATAACCGAAATTAATTCCTTCTATATTCAATATTATGAAGTACTGTTAAGTTGACACCCAACATAATTGTACATTATTTCCCTGGACTAACTTCGCTTAAGTATATTTCGTTCCACCACGACCACTGTTAATTTGCCCGTTACAACTTTGTCTCTGACCACATTCCTTACGAGACCGAAGGTATTAATATTACACTTGAAGATGCCCTGCGATATTTTGTTTTCGCGAAATACTTCGTCTTACATGTAAATGACGAATGGTAATGCGTGAAAAACAATTTGTTTGCTATTTTATGAGATTTCAATGGAACAACGTCGTCACTTGACCACCAGTCACATGACCCCCACCACCACCACCGTTTCCCGCCCAACGACGTGCTGGACATCAAATACCGCTGGCGGAAGATTAACGTGTCGCATCACAAAGTGTCGGTTGTTAAGTGTCACCCGGACGGAAATAGATTTATTGCGCTTTATTAATGAAATTATGGCTACATTTCATTGAGAGGTAAATTTCGGCAGATTTCGCAAGAATTTGGGCAACAGATCATCATTAATCTCTGGCCGAGATAGAGAATGAATGTTAAGTTACGTTTTTTTTATTACGGCCATTGAGTCGTCTGAAGAGTCGCCTGGATTGTGATTCGTTTGTTACTTTTTTTTTTAATTTTATTAATATTTCGCAAAATTTTATTACAATCTTAAGAAGTGATCTGCTTTTGTGGCTGGCAATTCACGGGTGAATCAAACGTGTAGGCGTTTGTCCAGGATGTCATTGTCGTCGTGGCGTTGCGTTGTGTGACACTAATGTTAAGCCGACGAAAATGTATCGTGCGATAGCAGAAAGTGAGAGTGTTGAATGTGAAAGAAGGTGGGCGTCGGAAGTGTTCGAATTGCAAATACACTAAAATGATGACAATTAGGGAGATGGTTGAAAACAGTGCCTTAGGGTCAAATATAGAAATGCCATTAGTTTGGGATGTATATCAGGTGTTTGCAAGGGCTTCATTTGGCCAACTATAAAAAAATGTTAACTATTTTAATGGACAATTGCATAAGCTGTATGCCGAGCTTTTTATACATAATCCTTAAGATATCGGTGGACATTTTATACCGGGCGATCGAAAGTTGGATAGACCACCTAAGATGTAGTCGCTGCACACGTCTGATTAAAATTATCATCAAAAAGTAAATGCCAGAGTTTGTTCTTTCGGTTTATAGTAAATTTTCTATTCAATTGTATTTTAAGACAATTAAATATAAATTAAAAAAAATTAATTCTAAATGAATCACCTTTTATAGACAAAACATGTGAAAATCTGAACAGATCTACATAAAATTTTAAAATATTATGTAAAAGTATCTCCATGCTGGTATAAATTCGTGCTGACTTGTTCAACTTTGAAAGAGAATTGAAATACAATTCTCGAAAGGTTTACCATTTTAATGGACCATCTACGACATAGTCGGGGTAAAGATTTGACTAAAATTGTCTTTAATAAGAAAATGCCAGATATTGATCTTTCGGTTTATATGAAATATTCCGTCATCTAATTGTAATGTAAATTATTTTATTTAAAACTTAAAAAAAGCTTCTAAGTAAATCACCCATTATATGGACAAAACATTTACAAAACTGTAAAATCCATATCAAACCATAAACTTTTATACCAGAAATTTTATTGTCGGTACGTTTCTTATATTCCTATTTAACCCCAAAATTACAAACTTCTTCTCTTATCGAAGAGTTCCTTAGTTCTCTCGTCACACATTCGTAGCGCATTTTTGTTATAAAGTTCCCATTCTGATGTTGGTTTTACAAGACCCTCAAGCGATCATTTAAAATTATAATAAATGACTAAAGATTTTTATTTGTTACTTGTTGGTATTAAGGTTACAGCTTTATGGTTCATATTCCAAAACAAATCGTAAATTTTTTACTTAAAATTACCCATTAAGTTGTTGGTTTTATAATGAAGTTGTCACAACACTCACGCATATGGTTTTATTTTCGCACCATGACCAAAAGAAAAAAAGCGTCATCTAAATTCAATAAGAAAAAATTCGACTTTTTTCTTTACAGCGCGAAAGTGAAGCGAAAACAAAGCTTACACTTTGTTTTTGTTTTCGCGTTGCTCCAATATTGGCACTTAACATTAACAACAAATATTCGGAGCAGATCGATGCAAAAGAAAAAAACAAGCAACGCTCCTCCAACGACATCACAAATTTTAAGCATTAAAATCCAGAAAATAAGCGATCAACAAAGAAACCTGAGCTCAAGCTGTAAATCATTGTAAATAAAGTTCGTAACACTGAGCGTTGCTTTTAGGCAGAGACACCTTACACGTAGCTTAGTATAGCATAGTAACATACCAGCAGAATTGCTAAAGTTAGCTGGGGTTGGTCACTCACTCGTCGCTTGAGTTAGGTTTCAATTTCAGTTACGGGTCGCAGTATTAAGACGTTATCACTAGCAGAGCTCGAGTGTTTGGCCATGTCAGTAGGATAGTTGTTGTAATCGAATGCAGTTTTTGTTTCTGCATTCAACTTTGAGTTTCTTTGCGGGGAAAAAAATACTGTGACTTTTAACTCAACTCCAGAAATTAATGCAGTAAAATCTGCAGCGAGTCATGTGACAAATATTTTAGGATTAAGCTGTTCTTGGAGTGAGGGAAGGAAAACCCAAATCGTTAAATTTTTTACAGCTGGTGGGTTGTTATGAATGGTAAGATTAACAAAATATTTAATCATATTTAGAAACATTAAAGACGGGAATTTATGGTGTACTAAGACAATCCTAAACGTTCGTTATATATAATAACACAGTGATACAAATGTGAAGAAAAAAAATATACAGGGGTTCTCATGTAGCATTTCTTTTAGACTGGAGTCCATAGAGTAAAGTGACACATTTAGTTTTTCTCGGTCACTTCGTTAAGTAATGTTTTTATAGCAAATTAAGTGAAATGGCGATATTCCTAAAAAATAACTCATTCATTTTTCAACCGATTCTTATAAACTTACCTATTTTAGAAATATACATTGCGCAGCTTCATGGTCAACTCAGAGCGTTGAAAAAATGAGAATTCGCAATTTTTTTTCGGGGTTGTTTTGCTTAAACTGCCGCCGTTTCCCTATTTTTTAACCGATTTTAAAAATTATTTTTTTTAATAAAAAGTGAAAGTCATAGCTTTAGAACAAATGTAAGCTTATGAAAATCGGTTTACAAAGAGAATACTTATGATTTTTGGAACTTGTAATTTTGGGAATATCGCCATTTCACTTAATTTGCTATAAAAACTTTACTTAACGAAGTGACAGAGAAAAACTAAAAGTGCCACTTTACTCTATGGACTCCAGTCTAACAGAAATGCTACATGAGAACCCCTGTATATTTTGTGTGTAGCACAGTGTAATTATTACAACTTAACAAAAAAAAATAAAAAATTCTATTCGAATGGGTAGTCGCAAAGGGGTAATAGTAATCTGTCGCGATGCGAGGGCTTAAGTACAAAGACGTTTAAGAGTCACACTGGCATTTATAATAGTGCGGTAGTGACACTAGTTATTACCGGATGAGTCTCGAACGTCAGTGAGGCCTAAACGCAGTATGAACTAAGAACAACCTCTCCCCGATCTCTCCCCTGGCGTCTAAGACACATAGGTCCTTTGAACCTTAGGGGTCTTTCGTCCATCCTTCTAAGGTCGTCGGTACGTTATTTAAAATCCATCAGCGCCTGTCCTCATAGTTAGCGGCTGATGGTCTGCGTCTGTCTCTAGACAAGCGGCAGTCATTCACGAATGGCAGTTAGCCAAAAAATACAACTCCTAATTTTCCTCCGATCAAGGGCTTCATAATCTCCGGTGAACCAACAACTACAGCGTCGGTTTCAGACTTCTACTACTTGTTTGCTACTGAGGCCTCTACTAGTTGAACTAGTTAAACTGCTACTAGTGCGACGAAAAACCGACGAAGCCGAAAGGCGGTCATAACTTAGTATAAAGTGATTTTTCGAAATCATGTACCTGAAAGGCTCCCAAGATCATGATGGAATTCAATCGTGTTGAAACCCCTGCTTTGAGAGCTTATGACGCGGTAAGAACTCAATCGGCCGCTAATCCAGTTTCCTCTGTACCAACAGTTGAGCAAGAAGAAAAATGGAAGAATAATTTCATTCTCTATGAAGCTCCCAAGATCCTGATGGGATGCAATCCCGTTGAAACCCCTGTTTAAGGTGCTGATGACGCGGAAAGAATACAATCGGCCGCTAATCCAGTTTTCTCTGTGCCTACAGTTGGATTCTCTCCGAAGCACCTACCACTGCCTCAACGGTATCTACTTCTATCCCCCCCCCCTAGGCACAGAACACTTTCCAAAACGGTCTCCATAAAAAGGCGCTCCAGCCAATAGAATAATTAGTCGGCTCGGTGATAAACCGGTCGATGAGCTCACGGAGCAGGCAAAGAGCTATCTCCAACTCTCACATTGAGGGGTTAAAAGGTCTTCTTAAGGAGGATAACAAAATTAAACGGAAGTCATCCCTAGTATCGTAGTAGGAACACACTACCATAAAAGATCCAAATATAATCCTGCACAGACAATACAAAGATCGTTTAAGGAGGTCGCTTATGACAATTTTTTTGGGCGATCATAGGCCACAATTACAGCGACGGCACTATTGCATCAAGCAACTGGAAATTAGTTGTAGTATCTCTTACTGTGTCACTCTTTAAATTCGTTAGGGAGCGATTCGGACCACAGTCGCAATATCATAATGTGGGCTGTGCAGACGAGCGTTCACCACAACTGTACAAGGCAGCTATAGAATCGCAATACATCTTGAAGCAATACATCCGATATTCCATAGAATCTTTTGTCAACATCGTAACCGAGCCTTTAGAAGAAAATCCTCGAATACAGTTATCCTCAACTACACACACAGGACTGAAGCGGTGGAAGGATTCAGGAAGGCCACTAACAGTAATTCACTTTTGCCATTTAGAGAGACACAAGGGAGTGTGTTCTTTGGATATGTATCTTTCTACTTGCCTATAAAAGCGACGATAAAACGAAGACTTTATCCCAGTATACCATCAAGATCGATGACGTTAAAACTGCGTGTCCATCTGTCAGCTATGACCCCCCACTTAGTCTCCAGTCTGACAAAAGCGGATCAATCTATCCTGGGAGTATTCGAGAGAAAAATACTTCGCAAAATATTTGGATTCATCATTGTTATCGGTGAGTATCGTCGTCGAATGAACCACGACCTGTATGAGCTGTACAACGAAATCGACGTATTCAAGGCCGTTGAAATAGACCCAATGCGCTGGCTTGGAATGGATTAAAATGTTTCAGCTCATAATCTGTATATTGATAGAAGGAAAACAAACTGGCTTATCTTTAAGAGAGTTCAGGAGAGCAGGTTACCCAGGTTATCCGTTCCTATAGATGATAAGTCTACACTGGACTCCACTGGTGAAGTATTTACTAACGTCTTAGCTGAAGCTAAAGAAAAATCCTGCAGCTTAACTGACAGGAAGGGTAAAGCTAAGCCACACTGGTGAAATGCAGAGATTACACTTAAACGCAAGTAATGCTGGAAAGTTTTCCTTAAGGCAAAAAAAAACGGGAACGCATATAAGTCATCTGTTAACAGTTACAAGAACCTAATTAGGAAGGCCAAAAGGCAGTCATGGAAACAATTCTGCAATAGTGTGGGCAACTCTTTGGAAACGAGTTGGCTAAGTAAGATTTTATCCTCGAATCCATCAATACCACCGTATATACAGAGAACAGATGGTTCATGGACCACCAACAGTCGCGAAACCCCAGAGGTACTGAGGTACTGGCAGCCACGGAATTGTGCTTCCACTTCCCTGGCTGCCAGGAAAGCGATTAAAAGTTCAAAAGTTTCCACCACTTAAAATCTTAGGTATATAATGGAATTATTCCCTCGCATCTACAAAAGAACATCAACGTATTGACGCCCTGGCTATTGACAATCTTTAGAACCTGTCCACAGCTATCGCACGTTGCAAAGGGGTGGACAATCGACAAACCTGTATTCATCCCTAAAGAGGGGAAGGCATTCGAAAATACAATACATATATGCAAAATCTCATTGAGAATTCCAAATATCTTCAAGATATGTAATTGGAAGTCAGAAATTTCATGTAAAATTTGTCGTATTTCATTTATTTTTATAGTCTTATATGTTTAGATTTTTAAGCCTCCATTTCAATGTTGATAACTTGGTACTATTAGAAAATGTCGGATGAAACATTAAAAAGGAAATTATAAACTTTCAAATTAAATTTCATGTGAACCTTGATAGATTTATATAGGGATGTTTGAGATGACAATTCTAAGTTTTTAGTTACTTACCAGAGTTTTTTAATTTTTAAACGAACTGCGGTGATCCACTATAGTAATTTATCTATATTAAAATTTGAATATCTTTAATAATAAATAAAATATTATAATAATAATATTAGCCGTGTATGTGGCATCAAAATAAGTCAATTTTGTGTATGGCGAAAATTATTGCACTGAAATATTTAAAATTTCAAATTTATTGAGAACAAAAATTAATTTTGTTTTATTTATAAAAACACTGTGAAAAAAACACACTATATAATTTTTTTTATAATAATTCTATTTATTTTCATGATTTAGTTTTACGTTTTTAAATTAAATAATAATAATAATAATATGAACAGTTGCTTTTAAATACAAAACTATAAAGTAAATACACACAGGGAAAAAACTACTAAATAAAACTTAAAAACTAAGACTAGAAAAAAATAAAAAATAAACACTGGAACATGGTTTGAAATTGTACATATACTCAGAGAAAAAATACAAAGGGAATAGAAATAAATCAAAAACTCTGTACCAACTCTTTTCGATTTTGATGAATTTTCATTAAAAAATAAATCAGGTTTTCTTCCAAATCGATTTCAAAGTCAATATTTTTACTTTAATTAAGGAGTTCTAACCAATTTGAGAAAAAAAATGTATTTATGTCCTTTGAAAATTTCTAAACTTAAAACATAATTATTTTTTAAATTTCTTAAATATTATGATGAAAAACATTTTTAAAGAAATAAAAAAATAATTAGTTTTTTAAATTTCAAAAATCATTTTGAAATAAAAAATTCGCTTAAAGCAAAAAAAAAAAAAATTTAACTACTTCTTTCTTTTTTATTATTTTTAGCATAAAAATAATATTAAAAAACATTAAGCCACAAAGAAATAATCATTGTTAATATAAGAATATATAATAAATATTGTTTTAAAAATTTTCCTCCACATTTTTGTAAATAAATAAGAATTTGTAAAACGAGTCCAAGACAAAAAAATAGAATTAAATATTTAAGAAATTTTTACAAAATTATTTTTTAAAGAATATTTTAAAACTGTGGAAATTTATTAACAGAACCGGTATAACGTAAATATTTTTATCGTTTTCAGTTTTTTAAAGACGTAAAAAATTATAATTATTTTCGTTTTTAAATATAAAAAAAAAATATTTTAAAAATAAATAATTTTTTTTTTAAATTTGGTTAGAATCACCTTAACTACTATCAATAATAATTTTTTTCAAATTTCTTAAATATTTTTAGAAAAAAAAAAATATTGTCAAAAAAGTCCAAGACTTTATTAAAAAAATTGATAACAATATATTTAAGAAATTTATAAAAAAAATATAAATTGCGAAATGTATTAAAAGAACTGTTAAATAATTTTTAAAATATATTTTTTTTTACAAGTAAATTAGTTAGCAATAAAAGGATTAAAATCTTAAAAAGAATTTAGTAAACAAAATATTAATATCGGACTGATCAAAATATTTCTGAACTTTAAAACCATTTCTCAGAAATATGTATGTTTTTAAAAGTTCTTAAAAATCATATGAAAAAAAATTCTCTAATAAAAGGTTAGAGCCTTCTTATAGTTAAAGAATTCAGACAAAAAAATATTTATTTATATTAATTGCCAAATTGTATTTAAATTTCTAAACTACAAAATTATTTTTTTATTTTTCAATATAAAAACGTTTAAAATTAACTTTAAATTTGAAGCTTCAGAAATAAAAAAATTAAAAATTGAGTTGATTTAAAAATTATTTTTGTGTATGTCACTCTGTACGATGGTATTGCAACGCATTTTTTTAAAGCATACTTTCTGTGAATTTTATTATAATATAAATGAACTGAAAATCATCAAAATCGATAAGGATCAGATAAAGAGTGGTATTGATAATTTTTAAGTTAAAAACAAACAAAAAATTTATTTTAAAATAAAACTTAGTTTTGTTCCATAGAAAATGTCTTCGCTGTCTCACATTCCCTCTGAGTTCCTTCTGTGTTTTTTTTCTCTCACATATAATTTCAAAACGTTTGCAAAAATTTTATCTTACACCACTAATATTGCTTGTATTTAGAACATTCACTCACAGACTCTATCGTTTAAATTTACACAATTTTTTTTAACAATTTCAATTTTCTTCTCTTTCCTGTTCTATTTACATCCATAACATACAAACAATTTTACTTTGTACAAAACTTCTCTCTCTCACACTCTTTCGACAAACAAGGAACACAATTTACGAGGATACCGCACTTGTGGCCGGTTGCTGCATTGCATTATTATTGCCATTTGCCTTTTCACGCTCCTGCAATTCCTGCAGCTCTTCTTCTTCACGCGTCAATGGCACCGTCGAATGATTATACAAACCCTGGGCCATAAGCTGCAGAGCCAGAGGGTTTTTGAAACCACTAGACTTTTTCAATTTGGCACGTTTGTTTTGAAACCAAATTTTAATTTGGGCCTCATTTAGGCCCAACTCGGAGCTAAGCTGTTGGCGACGCTTTTCGGTAAGATAACGATTCTCATTGAATTCGTGCTGCAATGAACATAAAAGAGACAAATAAACATTTTGATTTAGTAGCGGTAAATAAGCGTCAAGGCATGCAAAAGGCAATAGCAGCATCATACATAGTTAGAGTATTTTGGTTACCTTCAGTCTTGCTAATTGCGAACCACTAAAGGCTGTGCGCGGCCGTTTGTCTTCCGATGAGGATGTGGACACGGCTCCAGCTCCTGTAGAGCCAACACCACCACCACCGCCACTCGATGAACTGGGTGAATGGGCTTTTTCTGCTGGCGTTGAGGTTTTCTTCGGTTTCCGCACTCGTGGACCTAAAATGGTTGTTAGAGGCGGCGTCGGGAAGAGGGAGAAGGGGAAAAGCGAAAACAATTAGAATTTTAGTTTGAAGGAACAAAACACACATAAAAATTCCTTAAAGCAAATAAAACAAACGTAATTGCGCCACAATGACTGGACTATTGTTTGTCGGCCCCGTCGCTGTAGCTGCGAATATTTTTGGACTTAATTCATTTTCATTTTATACTGCATCACCAGCACTAACAACAGCGTCAATGGTAACGGCAACAAACGGTTAGTGGAACCACACCGCACCCATAAATTTTGCGTTCTTGAGAACATTACACGTTTGTCCATACGCTGTCGCTGGCTTGCGAATGCTCAAATACTCGCCCCAGGAAAGATTTATGAGAAGTTGAAAATTACACGCAAAAAATGTCGAAGAGTTTTGCAGTCGTACAACGTACAAACACCCACCCACCCCTTATTAACATTTTTCGGGGAGAGGGGAAACAAATAAATGATTGCAAAGGTACAGTGGTTACGCACTCAATGGCAAAGGTGTTACAGCCCTTTCAGGGAAGCAACTAAATAGAGGACGGACGCATAACAGATAGTCTCGGGGCGACGACTATGACAAGGTTTGTGAACCCTTAAGAAGGGGTTTTGTTTCCACTGATCTGGAATCGAGAAATGAATGAAATTTTTAGGAACGCTGCGCATGCACATTCTTGGCCAACGTCCTCATAGACATTATGTAAGTGGCTCTGAATAAGCTGGCTAGGTTGGACAGAAGTATTGGTTTGGTAGTAAATCCAAAAAATACAGAGCCGGTTCTATTTCTTAGGAACTAAAAAATCCCACATGTGGATCCTCTCATCCGTAATGGCACTGGAGTAGTGTTTCCTGAAAGCAATACATTTCTAGGCATAGTTCTGAACAGGAAAATGTCCTTCAGACCCGACATAATGGATAGGGTAAGGTCAATATTGACTTATATTTCCATAGGAATGCTATAAAGGCATGGTGAGGTCTCTCTCCAATATCGCCCATTGTTTACGACATTATGGTTTGCAACTGAAAAGCGATCCGTTAACATTAATTATGGAAGTAGCTTTATAAATGAGATAGCTGGGCCCGTGCTAATACTAGGGACCTTGGTTGGTCTATGTGAGCTGTTTTTTTCCGGCTGCCTCCACTAACTAACCTTGCCTAAAGGGCAAATATAATTTTTAATATTTGCAATATTTAGCAATGAAATTTATATTTATACCCTTAATCTACGGGTAGGAGGGTATATATCATTTGATACGATCTAAGAGTGTCACACATAGAAGGAGACACTTGAGACCGTAGATTTCTTTGAACCAAATTCGATTAACGACCTTTTAAGTCGTTTGAGCCATGTCCGTCTGTCTGTCCGGCTGGTACGATAACTTTCGAAAGGCGAAAACAAATGCTTTGAAACTTTGCAAGAGTTAACCCATTAGTGACGAATGTTACCATATGGTAACGTCGACAGCGTTAGATATTGCACGCAATAAAATAAACATAAGAATAAATGTCAAGAATTTTCTTTTTTGATTTCATCAAAGCATGCTTTGATCTTTCATTCTTGATTTACCGCAATGCGATCAGACGTCAGTAGCGAGCATGGGGGATCATTTAAAATGGGTGTTTTTCACATGTGCGCAAAACTGCAATATGGAGGGATAATAAAAGTCACTCTATAACAAGAATATTTTTTGGCTGCTTAAAGACTGATATATTAAAGACTTTTAGTTTTTGTTATTTAAGAAGAATATGAAATGTCATAACAACGTATTGCATGAATTATTTTGTACTTGGTTCTTTTTATTTACCTGTTTTAAAGCTGTTGCCATATGGTCACAGTCGGCATAACACCAGTAAAAATGGATATTTTTCTGAAATTTTTCGTCTTACTTTTTTATGTAAAATTCGTTTTTTAACTAAAAAAATTCCCATTATTTCGCTCTCGTCATTAAAGGGTTAATATTTCACTAAAGCTACTTAAGGTATGGCTACATGGCCAATTCTGGTACTTCAATACAAAAATATAGTTCCGTCCACTATAGGAATCGAGTAATATCAATACACCCTCTTAGTTCGTGCCTAAATTCTGTATTTATTAAAGCTATAACAGGATAAAGTTTTGGAGAAAAAACTGGAAGTCTAGCCACGCCCCTTTTGGTACCTTCCATACAAATGTACCACTCCGCCCACTTTAGAAATCTTTCGTAATAATAATATCAATAAACATACAAATCTAAAAGTGTAGCCACACCTCTTCTGATACCTCCCATACAAATGTACCACTCCGCCCACTTTACAAATCGATTAAAATTATTAATACACCAAACTCAATCGTGACCAAATTATGTATATTTTTTATTTTTATATTTTTATCTATATATATAAAAGGCTTGGGTGACTGACTGATCACTCCCCAGCCCAAACGGCTAAAGCTAGAACTGTGAAATTTAGAATGTAGGTTTATTTCATGACGTAGGCGCGCACTAAGAAGGGATTTTTGGAAAATCGGACCGAAAGTTGGTAAAATGGGCGTGGCACCGCTCCATACAACTGGAATTTTAAAATGACTGTATTTTTTAAACCATTATAGGTACGAAGTCGAGATTTGGTACGTATATCGGACGTATAAGAAAAAATACTTTGTTTGTGGAAAGTGGGTGGTGCCACGCCCCTTTTTTAAAAATAGTAATATTGACCAAATAAATAAACCGATTCCAATTGAATTTTCTATGTGTGATACTGTCTATAGGGCCTCTAAAATAGACACATTAAAACATAATTAGACAAAGGGGCGTGGCACCGCCCACACAAACCGAAATTTCAATCGGTCTTATCTCAAGAGCCATTAGAGGTATGAAGATGAGATTTGCTACATATGTTACAGATATAAAGAGGATTACGTCTCGCTGGAAAATGGGCGGTGCCACACCCCTTTTGAAAAAATCGTTATCTGGGTGCAATAAATGGACCGATTGCAATAAATTTTTACAGTGTAGCACTATTCGTAGGGTCTCTATCATGTGCAACATGAAACAAAAGGTCACAAAATTTCAATCGGTCACATTTCACGAGCCATTAAAAGTAAGAAGATGAGATTTGCTACATATGTAAATGGTACATGGGGAATAAGGTCTCGCTGGAAAATGGGCGGTGCCACGCCGCTTTTTTGGAAAAATTGTTATGTTGGTCATATAAATAGAACATTTCTATAATCTTCATATTTAAAACTGCTTACTGGCTGTAGATATGATGATGAAATTTGGGGTGGTTGTTTCCCTTTTCGAATAAACGTCACTTAAGAATGGATTTTTTGGATATTCGTACTTTTAGGGGTAAAAATCGGCTAAAGCTATAATCGAAGAAATTTATATAAGCTTGCTCACTAATTGGATTAAAAGTTTTTTGAAATTCAATATTTCTAGGTAAAAAAAAAAAATAAAAATGTTACTATCGCCTAGAATTTATATGGGCTTGAAATTAGTGCGTAAAAAAGGCCGATAAAGGTATAATCGCACAAATTGAAGTGTATATTTTAGTTGTGCGATGTGAAGTAATTCTTCAAAATTCGTTATTTAGTTGTAAAAACGCCAAAATAGGTATAAAACTGTTACTATCGCCCAGACCAAATTCTCAAATGTTGAGTTACGAAAGAGTATATAGAATTGCTGCCTATAGAATTAGAGAGCCGCCATGTGTGGTTTTTAGAAATTCGAACATTTAGGGGTAAAAGGCCGAAAAGGGATAAACTGGTACCATCACCCAGACCAAACGGCTAAAGCTATAGTCGTATATGGGCATGCTTCCTATAGAATTAGAGGGAGTACCAGTCCATTTTAGTTGTGCGATACGAATGCATTTTCTGAAATTCGTACGTTTAGGGATAATAAGGGACTAAAGTGGTACAATCCCTCAGACCAATAGGATGAAGCTACAACCACACAAATGGGGTGTTCGTTCGTCTTGTGAAGCGTTTGCATTTTACCTGTATTGCTTAAATTCAAAAGAAAATTCATTGTAAGCACGGGTGAAGCAACGCGAGCCGGGAACGCTAGTATTTTTATATTTTTTTATTTTTATATTTTTATATTTTTACATTTTTACATTTTTATATATTTACTAGCGGACCCGGCGAACTTCGTCTCGCCCCAATTTTATGCCTTTAGATAAACTCAGTAGAGAATGTTTGATAAACAATGTTTTTCGATTAGTTTTCCGCCGCAAAAACAAACATCGAAGACGGTTCTCCAAAACTCGAAAATGGAACGTTCAACTGACCGCACATAAAACAGGGAAATTCGAGATTAATCTTATATATTTCCAACGATTGGCCTTGCGATTTATTGATTGTCGTCGGGGAATTGGAATGGATGATCAGTTGGAATTATCTAATTCGTAAGATAAGGACTTCCTCTTCTTTGAATTTGTTCTTTATGATCGTCTGAAATCACATTTTTTATCAGATTCTTGACGGACAACCGCGTACCGTTGCACAATTTCGGTTGATTCAGATTCCGCAATATGATTATGATCGATCCCACCTTTATCTGTAAATTATGCGGCATATTAAGAGAGTGGAAAATTTGGTCGGAGTGTTGGTCGCTTTATCCTCTACGGTCACGCTGTAAACAGATTTGTACGAATGCAGTTCTCAAGCGATTTAACTTTCTAAGTTGAAATTGTAGCTATTAATGTCTTTATTCTTCTCTGCTAGTAACATACTGCCCGTAAATTAATCCAATCGAGATTTTTATAATTTTGTGCAATGTCATAAGTTACTTTTCCAACGATGTGAACTGGCAAAAATTTGCAGGGAACGATATCAATTCAGTCGAAACATCAACCCGAATTTGGCCATTGCCAAGCGCTAGCAGTTGTTTCTGGAATTCAGCAGAAGATGGGAGGTTCTGGAATGAGCCCCTAATTTTTTGGTCAATTACAACTTCTTGACATTGACGACGTTTTCAAGCATGTTTTTAGTAAATCAGCAGCATTAGACATTTTGAGCAAAATCATAGCCCCACCAAATCGATTTAAATCCCCTCGTAAATCCTTTATCGTTCGGTCAGCTACTTCCAAAGCTCATTTAGTCGTTATCGCGCATTCATCCGAAATGTTGATTTGGCATTCCCGCATCTACTTCGCCGTTGCGAAATTCTTGGTCATTGTATACTTTGGCTTTTCAACCGTGATAATATTCATTGAAAGTTTTAAAGCGGAATTTGCAGTTCGAATGCCTTCCAACAATGTGGCAGCTATGCCAGAGGATGCAGCGGCTAACGTTATTTGAAATCTTGACCAAATTGTTGCCGGAATCAACAAAAAATGTCTTAGCTGTCCCACTCGGAGCATCGAGAAAGTAATAGCCTCCAGTTTCATCTTGAATCGTACACGTTCTTGTACTCGGTATTTAGCAGCGGCACATTTGTTCGAACTCTTCCGATCAGCTCATCTAGATTATAGTCTTGCTCCCGTTAAAATTCGCGATCGAATGCATTTTGCATCGAACGATTTGACGCTGGCACTCCCAATGTCGGGTTCGACGGATTTTTTATTTGAATATTATTTTTCTCGTTACCAACCAACATTTAACCGAAAATTTTCCACCTAGACATCGTTCAAACCCATCAAATCATGCGAAAATTGCAAAATTTTGTCAATAAAAAAAACACATTTTTTGGACTTTTCCGGAATTTTCCGAGTTTTTCCCAAAGAATTTTCTATTTTTCCATTCGAAAAGCCATTCCGTAACAACTGCACACAAAATTCCATACAAAAAACCAATTTTCGATTTTTCCAATTACCCGACTTTTTCAAAGGATTTTCCCAAAATTATCTTGCATAAAACCCTCATACCAATTACGAACAATTAAATAAAAATTGAGCAAAATGGGCCAGCCGTTCTCCCTTAATCAATTACTACACACTGTTCACACCGTTTTCATACATATGGATTTCACAATAAACCAAATTTTTCCAAGCATCACAACGAATTTTCCACTTTTACGTCGTCTAAAATCATCAAATCAAGCGATACAATGAAAAATGTCGTCGAAAAAATCCAAAATTTTCTAGTTTTTTCCAGAATTTTCCGAATTTTCCAGCAAGAATTTTTCTATTTTTCTATTCGAAAAGTCATTTCGGAATGATTTTCAAATTTACATCAATCAAAATTATCAAAACACAATAAAAAGTAAAATTTCCTCAAAAAAAATTCAAATTTTTGGAATTTTTCCATAATTTTCGAACCAAAACTTTCTATTTTTTCAACCGAAATGCCACTACGGAACAATTGCACACAAAATGTTATACAAAAATTCAATTTGCGATGCAAAATGTTTCCGGGAAAAATCAAAATTTTTGAGTTTTTCCGGAATTTTCCGAGTTTTCCACCGAGAATTTTTTTATTTTTCTTTTGTCACTGTTACATCGTCCAAAATTATCAAATCATACGATTATATGCAAAATATCGTCGAAAAAACAAATTCAAACTTTTTGAATTTTTCTTTTATTTTCCGCATTTTTCAACAAAAAATTTTACATTTTCCTATTCGAAAAGCCATTCTGTAACAATTGCACTCAAAATTCCATACAAAAAGGCAATTTTCGATTTTTCCAATTTTCTGACTTTTCCGGAAAATTTTCCCAAAATTTTCTTTCACATAAACCTGCTCCTGCCAATAACGAACAACTTAAAAAAAGTTTGAGCAAAATCGGCCCAGCCGTTCTCAATTGATGAATTACTATACATTTTTGCCACCATTTTTATATATATAGATATTTTTATATAATTTTATATTTTTATATTTTTATATTTTTCTTTTTTTATATTTTCATATTTTTACTTTTATATTTTTTTACATTTTATGTTTATATTTTTATATTTTTATATTATTATATTTTTATGTTTTTATAGATATTTTTGTCCCTTAAACATTGTCGTCAATACCACTGTCCTGTTAGTACTCTGTGCAAATAATGATACTATCGAATATTTCGTTAATGTTGAGACTACAGATAATGTTTGTGTATTTTGTTGCTGTTGTTGGCGGTAGCAATTAATTCAAATGTTAAAAAGTTAACTTCCGTTTCGGTCTTCTACCACCCCCTCCCAACCAACACTCTACACTGACTGCACTTATAGTCTTTGGCAGCAATTCACAGCATTTTCACAGCTATTACGAAATTATTTATTTGTGAAAATAATTAAAGTTTCAGCAATTTGGCAACGTCATCGTCATTTTACGACGAGAAATCCAACAATCATTACAACAATGACTTTAGAATGATAAGGGAGGCAGCAGCAGCAGCAGCCAATGGCCATGGCGTTGATGATAATGATGCAAAGTTGGATGATGAAGATGAACCATTAGACAAGTTCAAATTATTCTTGCAAAGTATTACACACAGACAGACAGACTGACAAAAAGTGTCTGTCTCTATTGGAGTGGCAGCATTGAATGACTAAAGCTAATTTTGATATTGTAACTGTCACTCAATCTCCAAGGCGGACGACAGCCAACATAAGGGAGTTGCTCTGCGATTTAAATTCATCACGAAGACAGAGCAGCAATTCCGGAATCCCTTTTATGACTTAGAGATTTCTATTAAAATATGTTGACTTTAGTTCGCCATGAAAGACGTAGTAGATGATGCTCTAGAAATGTTAATTATACCTAAAAGAAATCATTAACAGTTTTGCGTCTTAAGGCTTTGCCATTATCCATCCGTCTTGGCCAATCTCTGTGACAATTATGAACTTTTCGTTTGCTTTTGCCAAACTACAATTTATTTTCATGTTAATAATTAAAGTTGAAAAGCGTTTTGTGTTAAACGATTTTACCACCACTAATTTTAAAACTGCGTGAAAATAAAGCAATTTTAAGTTTTACTAATGAGAATTCTTTTGGTTGTGGTCTGGTCATAGTAGAACGAAAAAGTGAAATTATATAGCCAACAACCCCATCATCATCGTTGTGTACAGCTTTAGCTTGAGCAGCCACAGAAAAAGTGAAATTTCTTAAAAGCCATCATTAGTGTGATGGCCATAGAAGATCTTAGCTCTGTTGCACTGGGGGTGTCATCCACTACGTGGTTCCACATAATAGTTCATCTTCTTCTTGACCACAAGTCCACATAATTGCTTTTTGTCTTATGCTTGAAATAGTTTGTTTAGTATTTAACTCACTTTTACTTTTTGCTTATGCAAATAAATTTCGAGAATTTTGCTTCAATTTGTGGAATTGTGTCATGATTTATGAGTGCATAGCTAAATACATAAATATTTTGTTTACAAGCTTGTACCATTTTAATGTTAACGAGATTTTGTTGAAATAATAAATCAAGTTTTGGGACAAAATTATTCGTTGAAATGTTGTCCCATGTCAAATGTAATTAAATGGTGTTGCCAATGTGGCGTTTAATTAAAGGAGTCAGGGGGATTACGATTGGAGAGACATACGAAGGAGTTAAGAGAAAATGGAGTACGGAGTTGGATAGCATGAATATAAAAATATAAAAATATACAAATATAAAAAATATAAAAATATAAAAATATAAAAATATAAAAATATAAAAATATTAATATATAAAAATATAAAAATACAAAAATATAAAAATATAAAAATATAAAAATATAAATATATAAAAATATAAAAATATAAAAATATAACAATATAAAAATATACAAATGTAAAAACATAAAAATATAAAAATATAAAAATATAAAAATATAAAAATATACAAATATACAAATATAAAAATATAAAAATATAAAAAGATACTTTTCTGATCGTTAGCCGAATTTGATGTATCTTTTGATACACTAACGTAAATTGTGATATAAAAATATAAATATACTAGTGGGCCCGGCAATGCTTCGCTATTGCATTTTAACTTGTAATATATTTCACATTTAGGTCTACAAAGTACTTTGAAAACGGTACTAAAGCTCGATAATGATATGTTGAGTTTATTAACTTATGTAACTAATTTCAAGCAACTCCTTAACATGAAAGTTGACAAATTAAGTGTTGTTGTTTTAAATTCTAAATATCATAGGCTCTATGACGATAGTAAAAAGTTCATCATCAAAGTCATATCTTTTACATCGGAAACAGACATTCCGTTAAAGATCAAAATTCAATGTAGAAGCGGTAACCGTCTGTATACTAACTATCTCTTTGGGCGTAAAAAACACTTTTGACATGCCTTCTCCGCCTATTGACCGAAAATGAAAATTTCGTTTGAAGCTTCATGCCTTTAGCCATAAAAACCTCTTTTGCCATGTCTTCTTCTCACTTGGATCAAGAATATTTCCAAATACTATCTTTGTATTGAACTCGTATTACCATTCTATGAGATAATTCGGTCACCAACGTTTGGCTTTACAAAGTGATGATCTCACGCGCTGTATGGCATTTTACGCAGTCGTGTTGGAACCATTTCTCCTTCAAATAATGTGCAATGACATGATAAATAAAAAAAAATCAATTGATTGTCCACTGGATTTAGTTTAGTTGGATATATGAATAGAGGCCAAGATCTTTCCTCAGCATTTGCAGAGACCGAGTTGCTGAGAACGGCGTCGATTTTGCAAGATTTGTAAACGTTGTTCTTGTGTAGTCTTTACATGGTGATTTTTCAAAGAAAGTCTCAATGAAAGTCTATCACATTTCACACACCTCGCCTGAATGACGAATTGGTTGACCTAAAATGGCAACAAAAACGGTAAATGGGGTTTTGTTGGGTGTCAATTGTACATTAAAAATCCACATGAATCAAAATCCTAGCTGATACTTTTTTTAAGATAAAAGGATTTTTCGTTTATTTACTCCGTTTTGCGCTTCTTTTAGAAATTAAGTTCGTTGCTCCATGATTATTGAAAGCGTACAGACTTCAGCTTTAAGACACTTCTATCAAAATTTAAGTTTTCTGCACTAAATAAAGCTTTCCCAGCGCGAGCTAGGAATTAATATTACACACAAAGTTTATTGGTGACATTTTCTAACAATTCATCGTAGATTTGGTCTATTAGAAAATCCGTTAGAGCGATTTTTGAAAAGGGGGCGTGGCGCCGCCCACTTCGACCTTGGTTGTAATTAATACTGCTCCAACAACATATATACCAAATCTCATCTTCATACCTCTGATAGTTCATGAGATACAGCCCTTTTGATTTTCAAGTTGTCCAATTGGACCGAATTGTAAATATAAACCACCGGGGGCGCCACCCAAACGTATACAAAAAAAATTTACGCAAATCGGTCCAGCCGTTCGTGAGTTATGAAGTCACAACACACTTGCAACAATTTTTTATATATATATAGATAAAAATATAAATATATCTATATATATAAAAATGGTGGCAAAAATGTATAGTAATTCATCAATTGAGAACGGCTGGGCCGATTTTGCTTAAACTTTTTTTTAATTGTTTGTTATTGCCAGGAGAAGGTTTATGTATAAGAAAATTTTGGAAAAATCTTCCGGAAAAGTCGGAAAATTGGAAAAATCGAAAATTGCCTTTTTGTATGGAATTTTGTGTGCAATTGTTATAGAATGGCTTTGCGAATAGAAAAATGGAAAATTTTTGTTGAAAAATGCGGAAAATTCCGGAAAAATTCGAAAAATTTGAATTTTTTTTTTTTTTTTACAAAATTTTGCATATTATTGTAAGACCTTATAGTTTTGCACGATGTAACAGTGAAAAATTTCAGATAATTATTCCGAAATGACTTTCCGAATGGAAAAATAGAAAAATTCTCGGTGGAAAACTCGGAAAATTCAGGAAAAACTCGAAAAATTTGGATTTTTTGCAAACATTTTGCACCGCAAATTGAATTTTTGTATTACATTTTGTGTGTAATTGTTCCGTTGTGGCTTTTCGGTTAGAAAAATAGAAAATTTTGGTTGTAAAATTATGGAAAAATTCCAAAAAAAATTTCGGAGTATTGTGAAATTTATTATGTTTAATCTTTTAACAAAATGGGTAAAAAATTTTAAAATCTTCTGTATAAGCATAATGCATTGGTCCGATTGTTTAAAACCGCATTGAATACAATGCATTATGACGTCCACAAAATCATTATCAGAGCAGACAAGAGACCCTCTAGATGCTATGTAAGACAATTCAATGCTCCCACTATAAATGAAGACGCAGTGGTGATTGTTTCGGAGAATGTGGAATCGCACGATATTGTTCTCAACCTTCGGGGTGGTGGGCAAGTTGGACCAGATGGCTGGCGACAGCGTTTGAAAAAAACTCACAAATGTGCACAAAATGTATGCAAAACTCTTTTCATGAGAGTGTTTGAGAGGTAAATGTGACACAAACTTTGTACCGTTGAGCATGTTAACATGCAAACACATCTTGCTAAGTGTCGGAAAACGATGTTGCTTATTTTTCTGACTCCCGTCGTGTGTGCGATAAAGATGACACAACTCATATGTGCACTGAGAAACGAAAATACCCAAACACGGAGTAACATATGAATATTCATATGAAGAAAAAAAACCCATACATACATATATTTATACATATACAGCTATATTTCTTCTTCTTCTCTACCAATCTTTTAGTGTCGCTCGTTTATGTGTGCACACCATCTTTGAGTGCTCAGGAAAAAAATGTAAAAAAGAGTTTTGTTATGTGTTGACTCTGTGTGCGGAGCATCTTCGATCATTAAACTCTTGTGTTTTGAGTTCGCCTGCGCACATTACCGACGTTTAAAATGTGTTGAGCAGAGTGTTTTGGAGTCTTTTTAATCCCTGGCTGGCGACATTTGCACAGAGTTCGCACGACAACATCCAATTTCGATCTTGAAATTATCTTCTGATCAAAGACATGTGCGTGCTAATGTGCGGCAGTCTACTGTCGAAATTGGGAATACCAGCGCCAAATCGTTCGATGCATGATGCATTCAATCGCGAATTGCAACAAGAACAAGGCTTTGATCGAGTTGAGTTGACTGAAAAAGTCCGAACAAATGTGGAGCCCTTAACTGCCGAGCAAACGAAAGTGTACGATTCAATGATGAAGGTTGCTGACGATGGAACAGAAGCACTTACTTTCTCGATGATCCCGGCGGGACAGGCAAGACATTCGTAATTTCTCCTGGCAACAATTCGGTCAAGATCGCAATTGATTTAGCTGTTGCATCCTCTGGTATTGCTTCCGGTTTCTTCTCACGGACGACAATACAACGTGTAGCGAAATTGTTGCGAGAATGCTAAATCATTATTTGGAATGAATGCACGATGGCGCATAAACGAGCATTGGAGGCAGATGTCCGAACGATGAATAATTTTCGAGGTCATTTAACGAGAATGAGGCGACCAACTATTCGACAGAATTTATGCCAGTTGTGCATAATTTGCAGCTGAAGGTGGGATCGATCATGATCATTTTGCGGAATCTGAATCATCCGAAATTGTAATTAAAGCGACGATCATCAAGGGCATATGCAAAGGAGAGGAAGTCCTTATCCGTCGAATCTATTATTCCAACCGATCTTCCCTTCCAATTCAACTCGCCATTCGATAAATCGTAAGGCCAATCTTTGGAAATTTGTGGAATCAACCTCGAATTTTTCTGCTTTTCACACGGTCAGCTGTGCGTTGTCTGTTTGTTTTTACGCCGGAAACAAATCGAAAAACATTGTATATCAGCTCCCCAAAGCTCCCACTGATGTTTCTATTGTTAAACAGTTATTTCCGACCTCTCCCTTTTTTATGTTAATTATACACATTAGTAAAATTTAAACTTACACAAAGTTTCAAAGTTCTCATTTTGTTAATATTGTCGTTAGATCTATATGAATGAATATGAATACATATATGAATCCGTACCAATTTTCAAGAAATTCTGGTTCTCCAGATAATGCGCTTCAAATTAATAGTGCTATGGGCAGGGTCACGCGTTCTAATCTAATCCCGCTCCTCTTGGGCCTAATAACACTGCTCTTAAATGCGTTCATACCTAATTTCAAGTCGCCTAGGTTAATAGTTCGCTAGGTTTTGAATGTTTGTTAATAGGGTCGTCTGGGAGGGGCCCTCCCATTCTCCTTAGAATATCTATACTTATCTTGAACGAATTCATATCAAATTTTAAGAAGAATAGTATTAAAATCCTTCAGACATTGCGTTTTTAAATATAGGGTTGTATGGGTGAAGCCACGCCTTCTTAATATGTCAAAATTTAATGTAGTCTTTTGTTCCTTCCTGATATACTATCAAAAAGATTAATTGAATAGTGTGGCTTACATAGTAAAGATGTATAAGGATGTACTAACTCCATTGCAGTTGTAAGTATGAATTTGTTACAGCTTCAACTTTCAATAAAGAAACCAGTTATGGGTGCAAAAATAATTAGGTCGTTTCAAAAATGTTCACGGTGTACAAAATCTGTATTTAATATGAATTTCCCTGTTGCAGTTATTGTTTTGATTCAGTGATTTTTTTTAAAAAAAATTCCAGGACGAGTGTGTCAGTTACAAAATTTCATAAAAATTCCTACCATTATACACAAAATCATGTGGTAATGTCTAAGGACAAATCTTGCGATCATTCAATCATTTGCAGCTAAATTCACTTACCCTTGTATAACACTAAAGTTAACGTCTCTACATTTCCAATAATAGTAATAACAGCTTTACTTACTTCTTCCTGCAAAGAGAGACAAAAGAGAAATTTAACATTAATATAAATGTCTTCAACAAAATTAAAATGAAATGAAAATGTTTCAAATGTGTATAACAATACAAAAATCAATTTAAATTAAAAAATTACACCGGCAATCAATAAAACCCCACAACAACCATTGCAACGCAACCATACCGCCGCAGCAGCAACAGTGGCACAACAACAACACAGCCATAACAGCATTGCCCACCACCCTCAGCAAATTGATTAAATTCCAATGCCAAGTTAGAAAAAAAAACTAAAGAAAATCTTTTCAAAAGAAACAAAGCATGTATTTCCATTGTTGTTATTGAGTAAAACGTGCAAACATTTTTTATAACAAAATCATACTAAAAAAGAAAAACGGGAGCAATCAACTTTGAAGCAGAAACAGCAGAACAACATGAAAATGCAGCCAGCCAGCAAGATATAAACAAATCGTATCGAGAACATGGAAAATTGATGCTAGTGTGTAAATTGAGGCGATAGCGGCGGCGTTTACAGGACGACTTACATGAATGCAAGGATACAAACGTTTTCGTTCAGACAGTGGAGTTTTAAATTTCAGCGTTGGTATAAAAAATTGAACAAATCAATTTTACGATGACGATAATAAAGCAACAACGGAGTGGTGAAGGAAGTGTTGACTATCGCAAGCAAATGCAGTAACGTACAATGGGAACAGCAGAGGTAGAGGAGGGCGTTAGGGAAAGGTAGGAAAATATTACAGAATATACATAGTTGGCAAGACATGCAAAGACAGAAAAACTTAATTTTTAAACATGTTAGCAATAGTGGAGATGATCATGCGGAAAGCAGCAGTAAACAGTAATGGCAGCATATTTAACAGAAGCCACATGTTGCTAGCGTATGCTGATGATATAGATATTATTGGACGTGGATTGCGAGATGTTACTGCGGCTTTTTCGGGCATTGAAAAGCAGTCGGCTGAAGTGGGTCTGGTGATAAACGAGAACAAAACCAAGTTATTTGTTTCAACGAACAAAGAGTCCACTCGTCTGGGACGCTGCGTGAACGTTGACAACTATAACTTTGAAGTGGTAGATGATTTTGTCTACCTTGGCTCCGCCATAAACAAAAATAATAATGTCAGCCTCGAAATCAAAAGACGAGTATTGATCGCAAACCGCTGCTAATATGTGCTAAGCCAGCGATTTAACAACAAAGCGCTCTCTCGAAGAACATAGATCCAGCTCTACCAGACTCTGATCCTACCTGTCTTGCTCTACAGCGCAGAATCCTGGGTAATGACACAAGCGGATCAATCTATTCTGGGAGTCTTCGAGAGAAAAATACTCCGCAAAATATTTGGACCCAACATCGTGAACGGCGAGTACCGTCGTCGAATGAATCATAAGCTGTATGAGCTGTACAACGACATCGACGTGGTCAAGCGCGTTCAAATAGACCGAATGCGCTGGCTTGGACACGTTGTACGAATGGACGAAAACGCTCCGGCTCGAAAAGTCTTCGGCAATAAACTCGATGGGCGGCGCAGGAGGGTGCAACCAAAACTCCGATGGATGGACCAGGTGACTGAACTGTTAAGTAAGCTTGGTATGACGAAATATCTACGGAGCGCAAAGGACCGAAGCGCTTGGAATGCTTTTCTACGTGCGGCTACTGATAGATGAATTCCTGTTGTTGCTGCCAGTAAAGAAGAAGCAATAGATTTCCAGTGCAACAGATATTTTAATTCGAGTTAGAGATATGTTCTCATGGTATCTTGGAGCCATATTGAAAAGTCTTGAAAAATATTTTGGATTGGTTCACACTTTTATAGTAATACCACTATGCAATTCGAAAAACTCATTAATATTCAAACTAAATTTCCTCGATGTATCATAATCCTGGGATTGAAAAAATATCTAAAGTGCTAAAAACACTTTTTACTACTTCCGATTTTTTACGAATTTAAAAAAAAATTTACAATTTTAAGAAAAAGAATAGGGACTGACTGTCGAGTCCTTTGAAATAGTAAACAACTGCAATTCTTTTAACATTTCACACAAATTATCAATAACCGTTGACATAGACGACTTTTTCTTAAAACCCACATTATTGACCCACCCTCGTCGAACAATGAATACTACGAGTACCATGTGCCAATAGAAGGTGAAAAAGTGAGCAAAATCATTTAACAGCAATTGAACACGTGTTTGAAATCTTTTATTTGTTTGTGTTCTGCTGGTCCTTACGTTATACCGACCAACCAAACCACCCCCTCCCATATCTCACTCTACCCATCCACCCCACCCCACCCATCCATAACGAAATTAAGTTGGTAGCAGCAAATTGTTAAATGTTATCAGGGATTTCAATTTCACACTCTCACACATCGAACGCAGCCAGACACACACATCCAAACACACTCTCTAAGAGACAGCCTCATATAACAATTTACAGGCAATTTGTAATATTAACTCGAGTCGAGGCAGTGCCAGCAGCCGTTCGTTCATTCAGTCATTGACGGCATACAAGTGTCAAAGAAGAAAACCTTGAACCTGTCATCGCAACGCTATCATCGCCGCCGCCAACACCAACCAACGTGGTACAAAGCTAGTGTCCTCGTCATGGTGGCTGTCCTCTGGTACACTCACTTTGTGTTGAGGGGGTGGGTGATGCTATAACTTTAAAATTTATTTGATCAAATATTTTCAAGTCCAGTTAAAGTTCATTTAAGCCTTAAGATTTGCTAGGGGTTGCTGCTACTGCTGCTGGTCGCCTTAAAAATAATGTTATCTTTAGAGAAATCCATTGAAACGTAGTGTAACGTAACGTAACATACCAAAACGTATGTTGGGCATTATGGGGGGAGAGGAGATTAAGGTTTTAAGATAACACTTAATAAGGGTTGCCAAATGACTGCGTTTTGGATTTATTGCAGTGGACAAATTACAAACTAATTTGTATAACGGTCTTTTGTGTGATTAATATGTTGGAGTGGGAACCGGCCGTGGCATGATGGTTAGAATACGCAACTACCATGCGGGAGATCCCGGGTTCGATTCTCGCCTTCAGTCATCTTCATTTTTCTTTCATTGCCGGCCCTATCGATGTTGTTGACAGCAACTTCGCAGTATTAGTGTCAAGTCAATCGGCATGTCTAGTAGGAGCTTCTCAAACAGTGACGTTAGCATTCGTCGATAAACAAGTAGGTGCCGTTAGTTGTGAATCTAAAAATAGAAAACGTGTTAATTCACAACAACGCGAGAAGCTTTCCCATACCTCATTCATGGGGTGTAAAGGGAAATTAAGTTTAATATGTTGGAGTAGAGAGTGTGTTTAGCTGTAGACTTGTGGAACAGGAACATTTTCTAAAAGGTAATTATGTCGTAAATGCATTGTGAAGATGTTAAATGTTAAACAATTTTTCAAGTTCATCAAAAAGCTAGTGAAGAAATTTCAGTCATGTGAACTGAATAATATCAATATAATAGAGATTTTTTTGTTTTACTGAGGGTGATGGTATATGTAAGTCGGGTTGCCCGACTGAAACTTTCTTACTGTTTTTTTTTCCTTAAATTTTGAAAGCAAATATTTATATGTCTGGAAGAAAATTTTGATATATCAAGAACCCTAATAGAACCCTATTCCTGAACAGTCAATATTAAGAGGGCGGTTCATTAACATGATTGACTTGAAATAAGGTATGGATGCATTAAACAGCAATATGAGTGATTAGGTCAAAAATGGGCGGGATTAGAAAAGTAGGCGTGGCATCGTCCATAGCCAGTCTATCTTTAAAAAGGTAATATCTGAAGAAAAATATAGAGCCAATTTGGTATGAATTCATTTGATATCAGTCTCAAGATATGTTAGATCTTCCTGGAAGGCCATTTTGATATATCAAGTGGGCGTGGTCCCAACAATAGAACCCTATGTATGAAAGGGCAATATCTGGGTGACTATTTCACATTTTTCTTGAAATTTGGTACACATCCGTGTACATAATCTTGAAAACTAAGGTCGGGATCGGGTGACAGGGTGTGACCTGCCCATACGACCCCATTAACAAACATGCAATACTGGCGTACTGTTAACCTGGGCGATTTGAATTTTGTGTGGATGCTTTAAACTAAAATATGTTTCAAATAAATAAAATATGTGGGCGGGATTAGATAAGTAGGCATGGCCACGTCTATAATCAGCCTATCTTTAAAAAGGTAATATCCGGAGATTTGGTATGGATTCATTTGATATTAGTCTAAAGATCTGTGAGATCTTTCTGGAAGAAAATGTTGATATATCAAGAGGGCGTGGTCACACCAATAGAACACTATTTTTGGAAAAGGCAAAATCTAGAGTACTATTTCTCATTTCTCTTAAAATTTGGCACGGATTCATTTGACATCTGTGTACATAATCGTACAAACTATGAGCAGCATTGGGTGACAGGGTGTGGCCTGCCCATACGACCCCATTAACAAACAATACTGGAGTACTGCTACTTAACCACGGTGAGTTGAAATTAGGTATGGATGCACTGAATAGCAATATGCGTGATCGAGGCAAAAATGGGCCGGATTAGATAAGTAGGCGTGGCCCGGTTTATAGCCCTCTATCCTTTAAAAATGCAATATCTAAAGGACTATAGCGCCATTCTTCCTCAAATTTGTTAACGATTTATTTGAGATCAGGGTACGCATTTTAATGTCCATTTTTATATCCTCACCCTACGGGTAGAAGGTATAACGACCCAAAAGTGTAACACATAGTAGAAGTCACATTAGACCTGTGAACGGCATATTGGGTTTGTGTTGGTGAGTTGCTCTTTTTCGTCTCTTACTGTAGTGAACAAAATTATAATACAATAAAAATATAGGAAATAATTGATAAAAAAAAAATACTAAAGTGCGCGTGGCAACGTACATTAACATTTTTTAATTAATATTTACCGAAAAAATGCATTTCTTTTATTGTCGTGCTAACATCAAGCATCGACAAAACCGCGTCGGAAGAATACTCAAACGATACAGAATGCATTTGTTTGTTTTCGTTCAATGTGTGAGCGAATGCTAGTGTGTCTCTTGCGCCCATGGGCTACCTTACGCCGTTGACTGCTTTAGACCCTAGGTTTTTTTAAACCAAATTCGATTGATGCCTTTTTAAGTCGTTTGATCCGTCTGTCCGTATGGTACGCACGACAACTTTCAAAAGACGTAACCAATTGCTTTGGAAGTTAGCATGGGTTAGTATTTTCACAAAACTACTTACGGGATCGCATATGGGCTACATGGCCACGACCGTCCTGTTACCTCCCCTACAAATGTACTATTACGCCTACTTTGGAAATCAATGATAATATCAATACACCCAACGTGATCGTCCCAAATTTTGTATTTTGCTAAGCTGTAACTAAGCTGTAAAAGTTTTTGAGAAAGAACTGATAGTGTAGCCACGCCCTTTCTGGTACCTCCCACACAAATGAACAACCGCCCACTTAAGAAATCGAGTAATGATATCAATGCACCCAACGCAATCTTCCTCAAATTCTGTATTTAATAAAGCTATAACTGGATAAAGTTAAAAATTGGAAGTCTAGCCACACCCTCTCTGTTACCTGTCATACAAATGTACCATTCCGCTCACTTTAGAAATCGAGTAACAATATCAATATAACCAACGTAATCATCAACAAATTTTGTATTTAGTAAAGCTATGACAGGATAAAGTCTTGAAGAAAAAGTTAAAATTCTAGACAAGCCGCTTCTCGTACCTCCAATAAAAACTTGCCATTCCGCCCACTTTAGAAATCGAGTAACAATATCATTCCGCCCATTTAAGAAATCGAGTCATAATTCCAATGCACCCAACGCGATCGACTTAAATTCGGGATTTTGTTAAGCTATGGCAGGATAAAGGTTTGGAGAAAAAACTGGAAATCTAGCCACGATAATTGGGTAGAGAACTATTGTTGAGACGGGATACAAATTCCTGATGCCGTCTATATCTGCAGTCAAGGCAACAGTTCTGTTGGTGATGTATGTGTTTTTCTTTAAAACTCTAATTACTCCAAAGCGAAGTCAAGAATGCGAGCCATAACAGCAGTTGTATATTATGTTCAAGTGGGTGGAGCCTACAATCTGGTCAGACCGTCTAGATTATACTAGATATAAAACACACAGAGAATATTCATGGTAACTAGACTGTGGAACATTTTTCGAGGTTATTAAAAAACCCTTTGGAGGTTTTCCTATACTGACCTATTGCCTTTAGCCTGACATAGAATGTCTCACCCTCCAGATTGGCTATTGCCAAATTAGTAGAATTATGTGCGTATGATTATCAAAAAATCCACATATAATTAATATTACTCATACGTTGTACAAACATAGTCTAGCCACTACCCTTCCCTCCCACTTTATTATGCGTGTAATAATAGCACTACGCATAAAGCTATCTTAACTCCAAACTCTGTACTTAGCAATGCTGTGACTAGTACTAGCCAACCTCCCTCTGGGTTTTTACTGAGGGTAAGTAAGTCGGTTTACACGGCTGAAACTTTTTTAATTGTTGAAATTGAAACTCAGGAACCATTTGCCCGATTTGTAGAAGTAAATGTACTAAAAAATTCTACTGTCTCACATTATTTCAAAGCCTGATCAATAGTTTGTGGGTTATCTGAAAAGTTGAACTAGAAAATTATGTTGTCAGCCAATATTACAATTATATTTTTATATTTAAAAAATTCATAAAAATCGAAAGTATGTCATTTTGACAAGGATTTCGAATTTTTCTCAGTGAACATTAACATTTAATGTGATCACAGCAAGTTCGTCTCAAAGTGGCCATATCGTAGTTAAAACATTTTTTATAATTTTAACTTTGTTTTAATTCTATGCCATAGGTTTTCTTAATCCGTGTCTTTATCTTAATCTCAAGATATTTTTTAATTAAAAGTTACTCGTCTTTAATGATCTTCAATTTCAATCTGTCCTATCTACAATGACAAATTGCCTTCCACTGTGTTTAATCTACTCCAGCTTTCGCACTTTTGGCCTAGCAACTAACTGATACAAACCCAAACCAATTCTTGCTGTACCTCACATTAACCCCCTCACCATAACTAGTTTGCTCATCTAGTGCCATTTGTTCTTTTATATCTATTATTTTTCGCTTCGCAAATCTCTGCTAAAGGTTTTACTTCTTCCTTTGTCTTTATATGGTTTTATAGCCATAATCAAACGTAACATTACCATAAACTATCAGATTGATATGTTTACAACGGTCTGAGAAACATGTACGGGAAAGTGTTGAAAATAGAGTGACAATTTCCAGCGACAGACACAGACAGACCAATCTCATGCTTCCCTAAAGAAGATGTCAGCTTGTACTAAAGCAGTCAGCAGCAACCATCTGCTTTATAAGCGTCTTCTAGATGCCACCACGTTGTAGGATCGATCATTTCAAGTATTTTGAAATTACTTTGTGACAGCCAACACCTATAATTTGTTGCTGTTGCTGTTGCTGCTGCCACTGTTGTGGCTTTTATTACATGTCCGTCCATAAAACCGTCCGTCCATCCATCGATTCGTCTTTCTGGCCATAGAATGTTATGGACTATTCGTATTTCCCCAGTGCGAATTCAATCTGGTGTGAGCGTAAATGGCATCTAACATATTGTAACCCCATCGTATTTGGTTTAATTAAGAAGCCCTATTTGTTATTGTTGGGTAGATAGCCAGCTAACTAGCTAGCTAGCTAGCTATGTAGTTAGTTGATTTGGCTTATGATGCTTCTCATAGCTGCTCTTGTGTATACAAACCACAAATATGAGTTATATGAGCTTTTGATTACCAAGTTAGGGCAACATACGACAGCAGCAACGACAGAAAACCTTTGCGTTGATCATATTTTTTTTGCGTTATTATTTTCACACCTTAATTGAAAATGAGAGTCTTCAAGTTGTATGCAGAAGCAGCAAAAAGTCAACCAACCAAGCGACCAACAAAACAAACATGTTTATTAAGCTCAGTTTTAATGATCGACGACGATCTCAATCGAGGCAAATATTTTATGTGTAGATCATCGGTTAAGACGGACGGACGGACGGACAGTTAGTGGTTAGTTGTCTGGCTGTAATCCTAATAATAACATTTACTTTAATAAGGTAACGTTGGTAGTTGAGTGTGTAATCGATATGTTGCTGTTTTTGTTTCATGAGACAATTTACACTGAATCGATGTCATCGAGGCGTGGAAATTAAGTAATAATAACTTGCATGTGAATTCAATGAAATGATATTAAATTGAATGCAAGAAACGAAAAATACACTGAGAGTTAAAAAAACTAATTATGTTGGCATCAAAGAGTTTGATTTGCAAAATTGAATGATGATGGCAGAGCTAACACACTGAGGTCGTAAAATGACCACTCGCAACCTGATTAGGAACTTGGGTGCCAAGCCGACGTTGGTAATTACAATAAGGTGGCCAGGACGAGGTGTTGTTAGTGAACCGGGAAATTTGATGAAGCTTTATAGTCTATTCTACAAAATCGTTTAAGTTCGACTTGAAGTGTATATGGCGCATGTCCTTGGGCAGATCTGCCTATTGTCACTGAATTGAGTTCGATGAATGTTCGGAGGATTAACATCCAATATGTTTTATGGAAGTCATATACTGCAGATGATACTGGTGGAAGTAGTGTGAAATGACGTTTTAGAAACGTTAGGTTGATCGAAATATGTTATACACGAATGGATGAAACTAGTGGGATGGTGAACTTTGTTCGTAGCTGGAAGATGGCAACATTGTGAATTAACACTCTACCGATAATTGGGTAGAGAACTATTGTTGTGACGGGTTACAAATTCCTGATGCCGTTTGTATGTGCAGTCGAGGCAATAGTTCTGTTGGTGATGTATGTGTTTTAATAAACCTCTAAATACTCCAAAGCGAGGATAAGAATGCGGGCCTTAAAAGCAGCTGTATAGTATGTTTAAGTGGGGTTAATTCCACCATTTCGTCAGACCATCTCCTAGTTGTAAAACACTCACAGAATATTCTTGCCTACCATCGTTGTGTTTGTATGAACATTGATTTGGAATTTATTTCAAGCTCAAGACCAGGGGTTTTGAAAGAAGTTAAAAGCAGAATGATATTCTCATAATGCCAGGCAGTCTGAACAACTGTGGAACTTTTTTCTAGGTTACTATCAAATCCTTTGGGGGCATTTCTTATAACTATTAGCTGCCATCCTATTCTCACCTTCTCAGATTGGCATTGCACTGTGTTATTAAACCATTAAACCACAGTATTAGAATGATGTGCGTATGATTAATATAAAATCCGCATAGAATTCAAATTACTCATACGTTGTACCTTAGGGCGACAACGAAATGTATGAACGATTTTTATACCATCGCCCTTAGGGATGAGGGTATATATCATTTGATACGACCCAAAAGTGTAACACAGAGAAGGTGTCACTTAAGACCCTAGGTATTTTTAAACCAAATTCGATTCATGACTTTTTGAGTCGTTTGAGCCATGTTCGTCTGTCTGTTCGTGCGCACGATAACTTTCGAAAAACGCAACCAAATGTTTTGAAATTTTGCTAGAGTTAATATTTTCCCAAAACTACTTACGGTATTGTAAATGGGCTACATGGCCCCGCCCTTTCTGATACATACCATACAAATGTACCTTTCCGCCCACTATAGAGACGGAGTAATAATGTCAATAAATCCAACGTAATCGTACCCAAATTCTTTATTTATTAAAGCTTTAATAGAGTAAAGTTTTTGAGAAAAAAATTGGAAGTTTAGCCACGCCCCATCTGGTACCTCCCATACCCATCTGGTACCGCCCACTTTACAAATCGATTAATATTATTAATATACCTAACGCGATCGTGCCCAAATTCTGTATTTAGTAAAGCTATAACAGGATAAAGTTTTGGAAAAAATTGACGTCTAGCCACGCCCCTTCTGGTACCTCTCATACAAATGTACCTTTCCGCTCACTATAGAGATGGAGTAATAATGTCAAGAAATCCAACGTAATCGTACCCAAATTCTTTATTTATTAAAGTTTTAATAGGATAAAGTTTTTGAGAAAAAAATTGGAAGTTTAGCCACGCCCCATCTGGTACCTCCCATACCCATCTGGTACCGCCCACTTTAGAAATCGATTAATATTTTTAATATACCTAACGCAATCGTGGCCAAATTCTGTATTTAGTAAAGTTCAAGCAGGAAAAAGTTTTAGAGGAGAAATCTGGAAGTCTATACACGCCGCTTTTGGTACCTCCCATACAAATGTACCGCTCAGTCCACTTTAGAAATCGAGTAATAATATTAGTATAATAGACAATTTGTTGTTGTACTGAGGGTGATGGTATATGTAAGTCGGGTTGCCCGACTGAAACTTTCTTACTGGTTTTTTTCGGAAATTAAAAAATGCCTCACCGAAATATTGTACCAATTGATGTAAGAAAATACATGACGAATATTTGAGTAAAATCGGACAACCATTACCCTTGTCCCAAAGAGGTCAAAGGTCAGGTTCTAAGTAAATCCACGCCCACTGATCCGACCCCGCCCATTTTTTGCTGGACCACAAACTTTGCTGCCAAATGCATCGACACAACATTTCAAGGCGATTGTAGAAACGGTTTCATAAATGGGGTCCAATGGGCCAGGCCACGCCCATATCAAAACTGTATCCTACTTTCACCACCGACATCTCAGCTACACTCTGTGTAAATTTCAAATAGATCGGTCAAGCCGGTAATTAGGACTGCAAGGGGTAAAAAAAGCAAGGCACCTCCCCAAATAGCTGGAATTTAGAATGGCTGTATCATTTAAACCATTATACTTGTTTATCGGCGAATGTCACTGTTTGAGAAGCTCTTACTAGTCATGCCGATTGACTCGACACTGATACTGCGAAGTTGCTGTCGACAACATTCGAGGGGAGCAGACAACGCAAGAAATTTTTTTTTTTTAAGATGACTAGAGTCAGGAGTTGAACCTGTGATCTCCACCATGCCATAGCCGGTCCCAGGACCTCTATCATAGGCTACATGAAAACATAGTTAGACAACGAGGCGTGGCACCGCCCACACAAACCGAAATTTCAATCGGTCATTTCTCTAGGGCACTTAGAGATATGAAGATAAGATTTGCTACATATTTTACTGGTTACTCTTTTACTGAAATCGTTATTTCGGCGAAATAAATGGACCGATTGCAATAAAATGTTCCCCTCTTTTGGAAAAATTCTTATGTCGTTCATATTGATAGGACTATTGTAATAATATTTTCCAAATCTATACTATCGCCCAGACCAAACGGCTAGAGATATAATAATGATAATTTATATTGGTTGGCTCTCTATGGAATAAGAACGAATCATGGAGAGTTTTCGAAATTCTTACCTTTTAGGGGTATAAAAGGCCGAAAAGAGATAAAACTGGTACTAAACGGCTTAAGGTATTGTCGCAAAAATTTACGTGAATATTTTAGTTCTGGGATGTGAAATAATTTTTCAAAATTCGTTCCTTAGTTTAAAAACCCGAAAAAGAAATATAACTGATACCATCGCTCAGAGCAAACCTTAGCCACAAATACTAAGCGAACCAACAGGATAAGGAATACATATAAAAGTTCATAATAAAAAGTCTGGCCTGAGAACGCCAAACCCATTGATGGTTTCACCATACTGACCTAGTACCGTCACCCTTAATTAGAATTTCTTACTTCCCCAGATTGGCTGTTGCACTGTGCTATGAATCAACATCCAAATTCTAGTATGACAGCTGTAAGAGATGTTATATTTGTATCGTCATGTGCATCCTTGACCGCCCATCGCATTTCCTATATGGCGGTAATGTCAGCCTTATATGTGTTTGTCGAGGACATCCGCAAATTGGATAGAGTCACCAACTCTGTAGAGAGTTCGGACATTACAGTCTCATATCCTTAAATGATAATCTTTATAACTTTTGCGTAGGGTTTTTATACAAAATTTTGTATTTATGGATAGTTGGCCATTCCCAGTTTATTGGGGTTGGCAATGCCACTATGTGAGCCGATATGTTGAAATACAGTTAATTTTATTACCTGCTCCTTAAGACGCATCGGTGGTAGTATATCGAAGATCAACAACGAAGATCTCGTGATCTTTCGGACATTGTGAGCTGCTTGGGGACTTACGCACAAAAGTTCCTGGTTATTTTTAAGTGATGAACGTTGAGAAAACACAAATTATAAAATCTTCTATCCTAAGCAAAAAACACCCAATAATTAATATTTTTGCCATTGGTATCACTTTCGAAAATTGTAACACAAATCTCACACAATTTATAACAAATTTATAAATTTGTAAACTTTTCTGTCATTCATCCATAAAAGTAAAACAACTAAAATCAATAAAGTTGTAGTTGACACCACTATTTAATAGACGCCAAACTGGGGTCACACCTGAGTGGGAACTAGACCAGGCAATGGCGTTAGTGCAAATCAATAAAAACAAGCATTTTGTTTAAATCAATGAAATTACAACAGACTACACATGTAGATAAAGCAAAGAGAGATAATATTCCAGTTGATTTATAACATATCTGAAATAAACAATAGAAATGATAAGGTATACAAAGTAACTACTCGTAATTATCACCAACTATTGCCTGCGACTAATTTACATTCAATTTCTCTCCGTGTACATCTCATTAGATTAGCTCTGTGTACATATAAATCCTTAAGCTTTTAAATTACAGCAAAGATTATCAATAGCAAATACAAATTACAATGCAAAGGTGTGAATAGGTTGAAACCAGATCACACTTGACAAATTATTGCGTTATTACACATCACCATATCGTTTGTTAAGTTATCTATCTCTGTGACTTGGTGTGTGGCAACCTATGATGCCACTCAGTCAGTCAGTCAGTCACATACAGTAAGTAATGCATTTAATGCATATACTCTCACAGTACAACCAATGCCCCCGACAAGCGGTTACACACAGACTCCTCGGTGTGTCACCGTTACTGTTGGTCCGTCAATGTGTCCGTCTCTCTGTCTGCCTGTCAATAACATAATAATGATAGACCTTTATGAGAGGATATCGATGACAGCAATACAGCAACAACAACATCAGCAGCAGCGGCAGCAGCAAAAATGAAATTAATAAAAATGTTTGTGTCTTCAACAGTACACAACAAAAAAAAATGCGGTTTTCTATATAAAATTACTTGATATAGGTACGTAGAATTTTGTTGTCGTTACAGTTCCAAGTGTTACTGACGGTGGTGGTGGTAGGGCAGGAAAACTAACTGTTGATAATTGTTAATATGTGATTTTAAGAAGAATTCAGGAAAATTTATTTTAGAGATAGAGTGTCTCAAATGTTGACGATAACTCTGCAGTTGGATCGTTCATGAGATAAAACCCATTTGATTTTCAAGTTCTATGGGCGGTGCCACGCTCCTTCATCCAATCACAACTAAGTACAGCCAGAGACTAACAACAGGTCAACAGTACCACTTGGTAAAATTTTCGTATCAATCGGTCTATTAGAAAAGCCGTTAGAGCGATTTTTGAAAAGGGGGCGTGGCACCGCCCACTTCCACCTTGGCTGAAATGAATACTGCTTCAACAACATATATACCAAATCTCATCTTCATACCTTTAATAGTTCATGAGATACAGCCCTTTTGATTTTCAAGTTGTATGGGCGGTGCCACGCCCAAATTGGACCGTATTGTAAATCTAAACGAACCGGGGCGCCACCCAAACGCATAAAAAAATTTATGCAAATCGGTCCAGCCATTTAGGAGGAGTTCAGTCAAAACACACGTACGGTAGAATTTGATATATGTATAAAGATAACACAGTTCAACATTTTTCAGCTCATTGATTTGGGACTCAATTCTGAGAATCGCACGTGAAAGTAGCCCAAAAAAGAATAAGTTCTGCATCATTCGTTTTGTCCAGTTACATGCCATAATAATATTAATAGTGATTTGAAGTTAGTAGCTGTCGTATAGGGGAGTTTGTCACGTTTTAGGCTTTTTTGTTGGACATAACTCGAGAACCATTAGTCCGATTTAGCTGAAACAAATTTAAACAAAATTAAGAATTGCTAAAGGAATTGCAATTTCTGTTTATTCTGTTTATACGTTTCCCTACATAAGCAACAGTTTTACTTTTCCATTCATCAAATGAATTTGAATTGAGTTTATTACAATAAAACTATTGTACTCTGTGGCGAATGATTTACGTGGAATATTACTTATGATAATCATACGCCACCATATAATAAACATAACAAAAGAGCCTAAAGCTTGACATATACCCCTATGCGATACTTACTAACTTCAAATTAAATTATTATGGCAAGTAACTTGGTAAAACAATGTATACAGAACTTTAACTTTTTGGGGCTACTTTCACGTGCAGTTCTCAGAATTGTGTCCTAAAATCATGTGTTGCACTGTGTAATGGGAAATTTTCCTAAATACCTATATCGTTTGCTATATTCAGCTTCGATTGTATTTTGTTACCTGCGGGCAGTCCATAGCCTCGCGAGGCCGATAGCAATTGTATTTTACCTACAGACACGATCGCCAATTTACATTGACGGGAAGTTATGTTTTATTTAAATAAAATTTGTGCGCAAGTGCGTTTGGTTTTGCCTGTCACTGCTCTGCGTCCTAGAAGATTACTTAAAAAAACACTTAGTTTCTCGTTACACTCATGGATGAGGTATGGGGTAGCTTCTGGCGATGTTGTCAATTAACACGCTTTCTATTTTTAGATTTACAACTAACGGCACCTACCTGTTTATCGACGAATGCGAACGTCACTGTTTGGGAAGCTCTTACTAGACATGCCGATTAACTCGACACTAATATTGGGACCGGCCGTGGCATAGTGGTTAGAACATGCGACTACCATGCGGGAGATCGCAGGTTCATGGGGTGCAAACGGAAATTATGTAGTAATACTGCGAAGTTGCTGTCGACAACATTCGAGGAGAGCCGACAATGAAAGATTTTTTTTTTTTAAGATGGCTGGAGCCATGTGTTGAACCTGTGATCTCCCGTATGGTAGTCGCGTGTTCTAACCACTATGCCATGGCTGGTCCCCTAGAAGATTACTTATATGCTATATTCAGAACGATGATCAAAAATACGTAGCTGTAGCCGTATATATTTTTGTAAAATTTGTAATCTCGTGATTATTCCATAAGCCTATTACTCTGTTATTGACATTCTGTTGACGTTGATTTTAAAGTATTTCAGACCCCCCTCCCCTGTATGATGTATTCTATACATATAGCAAGTCACATTCCAAACTAGTTTTTGTGTGCTAATCGATTAGATTGCCTTTTAATTTAATATTAAGTGAGAATGGGAGTTTCATTTTGTCACCACCACCACTCACATATACAGTAAGTCTGTTCTTTCCTCCCCTGTTGATTTCACATCATAGTATTCACCGTCCCACAGTTTGTTTATTTCTCAAAGTTGTTTAATTTTTTTTCCTATGTGTGTGTCTGTGTAGTACAAATTTCAATCAACATGTTGTCAATCAATTTGTGTTATACTATTTTCAATCATAATTTTCCACGATCAATTGATCTTTGTGTCAATCATAATTATGCTTATTTTAATAGTCATAGTCAATGGGGCTTTGCTGGTGGGTTTTGGTTTGTCATGACATTTTGCGGTGATTTCTCGAAAGTTGTCTTAGACATGTCATTGCGTTGTAATTACCCCCGGCGGTAACAAATGTTTGGGACTCTCTCTCTCTCTTATAGTAATTGCACGTGTTAGGTTCAATGAGTGGGTGTTGTAATTGCTATTTAATAGATATTTTGCGGCTGTCAAAGGCATAAACATACGCGCATGCGTATGTGATTAGCAGAGGAGCTATGTAGCTGTAGCTGCAGTCTTAATGTGTTGTGTGTGTGTGTGTAACATATAACTATTGTGTGAGCAGTCCATTAATCGCTTACAAACTGGTTCAAGCCAATCTGTCTATCCAAACAACAATTGTTCCACAGTGATACAGCCATCCATCCATCCATTCAAACAATCTATCAATCTATCGCGTGTGTCTGTGTGTGTGTAAGCACACCCAACACACCTTGAAAGCTGTCAAAATAAACAACAACATTTGCCGCGTGATCTTATACTCCTCTTAACCATTCCCAGGCACTCATGCGTACGTTTCATACATCTTGCAACTTTCTTCAGCTTTACGCTGCCGCTGCCATGTAAGTCAATTATTATTTATTGATCGTGATTTGATGTTTGTGTGGCTTTAATTAAGCAGTAAACAGCATGAAATTCATCATAGATGGATGGATATGGAAGATTTGCCAGCCAACAAAACATTTGCATATTATTTCAAAATTACGTTAATAGATTTCTGTGCTCAATTATGGCAGAAAGACATGCGCATGCGCCTACCATCATGATTGATATAGGAAGGGAGGTAGACTTTTCTCATAAGGTAAGTAAATATGTAATCAAACGCCTAATATCTGTAATAAATAATTATATGCATGCAGGCAACTTGCAAACACTACAGAGGGAAACAACGTTGGCAAATTAAGGAGGCCTCTTCATGAGAGAATCCGGACCGGCGGTGGCATAGTGGTTAGAACACGCGACTACCATGCGGGAGATCGCAGGTTCAAACCTGGCTCCAGTCATCTTTAAAGAGAAAAAAAAAATAAAAATAAAATTTTCTTTCATTGTCGGCTCCCCTCGAATGTTGTTGACAGCAACTTCGTAGTATTAAGCGTCGATTCAATCGTCGTGTCTAGTAAGAGCTTCTCAAACAGTGACGTTCGCATTCGTCGATAAACAAGTAGGTGCCGTTAGTTGTGAATCTAAAAATAGAAAGCGTGTTAATTCACAACAACGCGAGAAGCTATTCCATACCTCATTCATGGGGTGCAAAGGGAAATTAAATTTTTTAAGTTCATGAGAGAAAAAAAACTTAAGCCACTGCTACATTTTATGTAACTATAACACAGTACAACATTTTTCAGCTCATTCTGTGAATCGAATTGAAAAACAGGAACTTCTGCATCATTCGTTTTGTCGTGACAAAATTCCCTTATACGATACTTACTAACTTCAAATCGATTTCAAATTAGTACGGAATGTAACTTGACAAAACGAATGATACAGAATTTCTTCTTTTTTAGGCTACTTTCACGTGCAGTTTTTAGCATTGAGTCCCAAAAAACGCACACAAGCTAATTTTCACTAAAAAACTATAACACAGGCAAATTTTAGTATGAAAACACTGTGAAACATTTTCGGGGTCATTGTCTGGGGTGTGAGAAATATGAAGTCGATGTAAAGAGACTAGGTCAGTGTAGTAAAACCCCTAAAGGATTTTGGCGTTCCCAGGCCAAACTTTTTTTCTGAAAATTTATATTTTTTCCTCATCTTGATGTTTGTTCGCTTAGTTTTTCGACTTTCACTCAAGAACCATTAATGATTTCCCATTTCATTATTCAGTAGAATTGTAGCTATGGCTTAAATACATAATTTCTAGTAATTAATTTTCCTTTCCCTTTGCACCCCATAAATGAGGTATGGGATAGCTTCTCGCGTTGTTGTGAATTAACACGCTTTCTATTTTTAGATTCACAACTAACGGCACCTACTTGTTTATCGACGAATGCGAACGTTACTGTTTGAGAAGCTCTTACTAGACAAACCGATTGACTCGACACTTATACTGCGAAGTTGCTGTCAACAACATTCGAGGGGAGCCGACAATGAAAGAATAATTTTTTATTTTTTTTTAAGATGACTGCAGCCAGGTTCGAACCTGCGATCTCCCGCATGGTAGTCGCGTGTTCTAACCACTATGCCACGGCCGCTCCTCAATTCTAGTAATTAGTCTATGTAATAATTAAGATGGACTAATTTTATCGGTTTAAATTTAAAAAAAAATGGTTGCCTGTTTATCGCCCTTTCCTAACACAGTACAATATTTTTCATCTCATTGATTTGGGACTCAATGCTGAGAACTGCTCGTGAAAGTAGCCCGAAAAAGAAGAAGTTCTGCATCATTCGTTTTCTCAAGTTACATGTCATAATAATTTAATATCGATTTGAAGTAAGTAAGTATCGTGTATAGGGGAATTTGTCGCGTAAATCGTGTTTTTTGCAGCTTTTCTCATTATCATTCCCATAAGTATAGAGAAGAGATCTCATAATAGGCTGTCGCCTAGTCTTAGGTCTCGTCTGTTACTGAAAGCTTTGTTTCGGTCAGGGTCATCCTGCAAAGGCATATCAGGTTGGCAAGAATACCAAACACAAATTATTTCAACCGTATCGGCCAATGATTCGACCAATGAAGTCAATATCTACCGCATACGCACATAGCATGAGAAATCTGTAAAAAATCCTGACAACATTGTGTACTGCTGCTTTCTTTATTACACAGTACAACACATGATTTTAGGACTCAATTCTGAGAACTGCTCGTGATAGTAGCCCCAAAAAGAAGAAGTTCTGTATCATTCGTTTTCACAAGTTACATGCCATAATAATTTAATATCGATTTCAAGTTAGTGAGTATCGTATAGGGGAATTTGTCACGTTTTAATTGCTACAACTGCTACTGTAACTGCTACAAAATAAATCCAGTTCAAAATCATTTGATCCAACAACGACATTCATGAAGGTAGAGACGCGTTCAAAGCTGTTGTATACCAGGTGTGATTCAAGGGATCCTCGAAGGTCCTTTCAGACATGCCTCGGAGGAACATCCAACTGTGTGATGTTAAAGTTAGAATGACTCCTCCGATGACATCACAGGAGAAACTGTTTCCTAATGTAGATGATGTTCAGAGGTTATCTGCATGCAGCCCGTTAAAGTCTTTAGGGCGACATTTTGGCATTTTTGAATATTTCTTTACTAGGTATCACTCAGAGAAGCGGACAACACTGGAGCAGCATAGTTAACTACAGACCGGCCAATTGTTTTGTAGAAAGCCAACAAGGTTTCTTTGTTCATTCCCCAAGTGCTGGCAGATTGCGCTTTAAGGACCATGTTCCTACTTCGCAAATTGTGCGAAATTGCTGTGAAGTGCGGTGAGGAGGTAAACTGGCTGCCAAAGGTGACCCACAAAATTGTTGGGTACTTCAGAGTCGGTATTTGGGCGCCATCGACTACGACGCCTAAGTTTAGGTTTACCTACTTCGTCCAGGACGTAAAAAGTGTTGTTGACAACTTCGCTGGTCCAGTGAAGGGATTGTGAGCAACAACAACAACTAAACAAGTATAGAAAACTGGTCAGTACTGATGATATTAAATGACGACCCTAAGCTAAGTACGGTACAGTAAATATGTAGCGAGTTTGCATTGGTACTCGCTAAATTTGTATGTGCAACGTATGAGTAATACGAATTTTATGCGGATTTTATATTAATCATACGCACATCTTTCTTGTTTTATTTATTCTCCGTGTTTTCATAATAAATTTTGTTCAAGGAGAGTGGCTTATTAGGCAACCGCTCCCGATCCTAGTGTCTTGGGGCTGCCAAAGCCACTAGGAGAGCCTGTGTTGAGCTTCAGTAACTTCTGTTACCTTCTTCCTAAGACGCATCGGTGGTAGCCTTCTAACTCTAGCTAACTTCTAAGCGGTTGCTTTAAAGTCATTGCACGGGGAATACTTGGTCTAAGACCGGAAGGGGAGATAAAATCCAAGTCAGGGTGGAGGTACTAGGTCTTAAAAAAAGAATGAATGAATGAGGTGTGGGATAGCTTCTCGCGTTGTTGAGATTTAACACTCTTTCTAATTTAGATTCACATCAAACGGCACCTTCTTGTTTATCGACGAATGAGAATTTGCCTCCAAACAAAAAAATATCTAACTACAAAAAATACCTACCAAAATTCATAAAATATGTCCTTCTGTCTTAAACCCTCCTTTGAAGGCGCATTTTTGTGCACACAAATATTTTGCATAATAATTCACGCGCTTTTATCTTTCCTTTTGTGCGGCCGCCCATGTGGATGCTGCAGAGGAGCCGAACCGCACATTCATAACTCGCAAATGCCGATCAATTAACTAATCTCTTAAGCCTCCCAAAAACACAAACAAACAAACAAAAAACGAAGAAAACGGGAACTTGCAAAACAAACATTCCCATGTGAGGGCACACACAAACCAAAAACCATGGGCAACAACAGCAGCAACATTACCAGCAAGAACAACAGCAACAACAACAACACAGCATCAACAAAAGACATAGTACAATAGCCCGTATGTTGTTCCTTAAAAGTTTTGATGTCTTAATGAACATATAAAATGTTTTTATGACTTTCTGCTACTTTGAGATCCATCCATATGCCCGAAGGTTTATTTGCGTTTGCCATAAAGCTAAACTCTCTTGTGAAACTGAATTTGGATCATGCCGATGCCGATGATGATGCTGATGATGTGGTGGTGGTGGGCCGGTGTTGTCGATGTCTCGAAGCTGTCGCATTTGCCCTGGCACCGGCACCGGCAGCCAAGCTACAATAACAAAACAACGCCAGCAGCAGCAACAGCAGCATCATCGGTGGCAGCAGCAGTGGCATCAAGCAGGCCCTCCAACAGACAAAGGGAAGACCACCCAAATAGTCAGCAGTTCATTGAGTACGAGAGCACAGGCAGTCAGCCATCCAGCCCGCCCGCTTGAGATGAGCTGAGCTTTACAAATTTAGTTGTTTCACTTTATTCTCTGTTACTGTTACGATCATTTGAGATTTATAATGAAAACGAAAGCAGAAAATGACTTTTGCAATGAAAACCCTTTAAACCAACAACAGACGTGCCACCGTATGTTGGTTGTATAGCGAGAGCAGGCGGGCGGGGGCAAGGGTGCACGGCTGGACAGACGGCAGACCCAACACGAGTACCAGCCAGACATTGGACCATATATGAATATTAACAGATTATAGTAGAAATATCATATGTATGTACATGATCTTGTGTTTATAATTATTATTTTGATGATTATTATGATCTTGAAATGATCATTAGTTTGAAGAGAACCCAAAACAAAACAGATGCAGCACCACAACCACCGTTTTGGGGTATGCAGATGAAAGAAACTCACACGGTCGATGGGAACTAAGCACAGTGGGTCAAATTAGTTAAAGAAAAAATTTGGAGAACAAATATTTGAAACTATCTAAAAACCAACGAAAATCACCAGCGTTAAGGTCTTGCACTGGCTATTACAAACCTAACCGCCAAACTGTTGATGACTCCAGCAAACGTTATAAGAACGATTATTTAAGGATATGTACCTGGAAAGTATTGAGGACCCTCTATAGAGGAGCTGCCACTATCTGACTGGCGGATGTCCTTGATAAATTCAAAGACGACATTACCGCCATTCAGGAGATGAGAGATAGAGGAGGGGGTTTGCATTACTTTACTTAAATCTATTTTTCCTTTACATCCCATCAATAAGATATGGGAAAGGTTTTCACATTTGAGTGGTTAACACGTTTCTTATTTTAGACTCACACCATAGCAACTTCAGTTTCACGATGAATCCAACCGTAATCTGTTTGAGAGGATGAAAAGAGGAATGCCGATAGACTCTACTACGGCGAAGTTGCTGGCGACAAACTGTAGGAAGCTGCCGATCAACGAAATATGCATTAATGTGACTAGGCTCGAACCAGGCACCCTTATGATAGGTGCACTTTCTAATCATCGTGTCATGTTGGTCTCAGAAAGTCATACAACGAATTAAAACTTGAATAGATGGAACGGGAGAGTGAGTATTTAGACAGTTACAGATAGAGAAGTAAAACTCGAAAATTCTACCAGAGGGTAATGGTACTATGCTCCTCTCTGTAAAGACAAGTATGGTACTTCGGTTACAGATGAACAGAATGTGCTGCATATGTTGAGAATGCAGTTCTAGATCCAGAAGACAGCACACGTTATGTGGTATTAGGCCAATTACCAACTACGGCTTAGATGACCCACTACTAAGCCAAATTGAGGTTAGAAAAGCCAATATCATGGCTATCGAACAACAAAGCAGCCGGTGCCGACTGAATTCCGGTAGAGCTCTTCAAGTTTTTTGGCGATGGCTAATTGAAACCTAAGGGTATTATATCCTGTGTTGGGTCAAAAATAGACAGTGGAACTAGAGCACTGATCTATAGCCAAGACACTCAGACTGGTTGACAATTGTAGTGTTTTGCGAGCAGAGGTCGTGGCTTCTAAAATGGCCGAGGAAACCTTAAAATACAACTATTCATTATGTGAAAGCAAATCTGCCCTGGGTACACTTTATTCTCGAAGAGTCAGTAGGAAAATGGGCATGGATCAGGGCAATTCAGAAATGGGTGTTATGTCCTAGACAAATGTTGAAAGTACGTTCTGAAAATCGAAAAGGAAAATGTTGGTCCTATAGTCGACATCATTACAGGGTGCTGAAAATTTAGTTCTCATACACGCTCTGCAGCTGAATTTTGTCGCATATGTATGTGGGGATACAGAGGAAACCGGAAATATAGATCATCTTTGCGATGGCCCCCTGCTCTTGAGCGAAGAAGGTAGCAGAATTTAAGAGATTTCTATCTGAAGAAAAATACAATTGTGTGGCTAATCAGGAATGAGAAGAAATAATTATTGAAGCCATATCTGAGTTAGGTATTCGAAGCTGTTAAGCCTTCATGGCATAACCATGACCCACACGAAGTCTTCAGTGTAGTGTTGACAAAGTTCTTACCAAGTATTTTAATACCAAACAAGTCCTAAGACAAGACAACGGCCTATCGTGTGATTTCTTCAATATAACTATGGACACCCTGGCCGACACGAAGTCTTTAGTAAAGAGTGGCAAACAAATTGCCTAATCTTTATATACCAGACTGGACCTTAGACATGGCAATAGCCTATAGAGTGACATCTTCAACATATATATATGTAAATGATAAAACAGTACAATATTTTTCATGTCATTAATTTGGGACTCATTGCTGACAACTGCAAGTGAAAGTAGCCCCAAAAAGAAGAAGTTCTGCATCATTCGTTTTGTCAAGTTACATGCCATAATAATTTAATATCGATTTGAAGTTAGTAAGTTTCGTATAGAGAAATTTGTCACGTTTTAGGCTCTTTTGTTTGACATAACTCGAGAACCACTAGTCCCATTTAGCTGAAACAAATTAAAAAAATTAAGAATTACAACTCCTTTAATCTGTTCATGTAACGTTTCGCTACATAAGCAACAGTTTCGCTTTTCCATTCATCAAATGATTTTGAACTGGGTTTATATATTGTAGCAGTTACAATAAAACTGTTGTACTACGTGGCGTATGATTTACGTGGAGTATTACTTATGATAATCATACGCCACCATATAACAATATAACAAAAGAGTCTAAGACGTGACAAATTCCCCCATACGATATTTAGTAATTTTGAATTCATATAAAATTATTATGGCATGTAACTTGACAAAACGAATGATGCAGAACTTTTTCTTATTGGGGTTACTTTCACGTGCAGTTCTCAGAATTAAGTCCTAATATCATGTGTTTTACTGTGTGATGAAGAAAGCTGCAGTAACCAATGTTGTCAGGAGGATATTTAACAGAAACCACATGATATGTGCGTTTGATGTAGATATTGACTTCATTATTCGAATCATTGGCCGATAAGGCTAAAACTAATTTTAGTTTAGTATTCCTGCCAACCTGATATGCCTTTGCAGAATGACCCTGACCGAAACAAAGCTTTCAGTAACAGACGAGACCTAAGACTAGGCGACAGCCTATCTCTTCTATATACTTATGGGAATGATAATGAGGAAGGCTGCAGAAAACACGATTACCACGATATTTTATATAAGCTGATAATATAGACATCACTATTCGAAAACTGCGCAATGTGAGTGCAGCCTTCTCATGTATTCGGACGGATTCAGCCAAAGTGAATAAAACTGTGAACGAAGACAAAATAAAGTTGTTAATTTCATCGAATAAAGAATCTATTAGTTTGGAATGCTTCATGAGCATTGAATATTTCAACTCCGAAAAGGTATATAATTTTATCTACCTCGCCTGCGCCGTCAAGAAAAAACAAACAAGTCATGAAAGTCACCCTGGAAATTCCAAGAAGTTTACTGCTTGCTAACTAATAGATGATGTTACGGACTAAGTCTTGATTTAGTAACAAAACTCCTCTTTTGTCGAACAACTATACCAGAACAACTCTACCTGTCTTAACGTGTGGAGCAGAATCCTGGTTAAGATACAAGCGGACCCATAGGTTCTGGCAGTATTCAAATGGAAAATACTGCGTAAAATATATGTGGATCCATCACCGTTAACGGAACGAACTGTATATCGACGTTGACGTGGTTGACCGCATTAATGCACAGCAGCTGTGTTGGGTTATGTTGTGCGCATGGATAAAAATGATTCAGTTTGTTATAAATTCCATCCCATGGCAAAAAGCCTCTCCAAAGCCATTTCGCTATAACGCCCTTACATTTAAAGTGAGAGGTGTTTTTTAAACCTAAACTAACCAACAAACTAAAAACTTAACAGCATATAGTTCATTGCTTCTGCCCTAAAACAACTTTTTGTCCCACTGTGACTTCCACACCACCACCATCAACATCGTCGTAGGTCGTTCGGCGAAGACGCAGCACAGCATTTTAAGCAAAATAATTTGTTGATCAATAACCGTCGTGTTTATGACTATATTAGGGACTCATTATGTTTAGATTATGTCGCCGTTGACATGGTTGGTGGTAGCCAGTGGAGTGGCCAGCCGACAACTCCCGGCCGCAACAACAACAACAATAACAAAGCATCAGTAGTTTTCGGTAAAATCTCACAGATAAAACTTAATGCTCACCGACAAACGATTAAGCGCAACATATAAATAAATATCACGACAGAAAGTTGAGGGGGAGAGATGAAATGTTTAAGTCAAAATAGAAATAGGCAACAGCGATTAAATCATAATCAATATTATGGAAAAACAACAACAAAGAGAACAACAACAACAATAACACAAACAGATGTGTTATCGTCAGCAACAACCACAGTGGTGGTGGATCCAATCTAACAACCTGAAAGTGGACATTTAATTTGAATGTCTAACTGTCTGTCTGTCTGTCTGTCTGTCCGACGGTCTAACAAAACGTCCACACTGACCAAACGATGATCATCAATGTTAATTTAGTAGATGTTCGATGATAAAAATGAAATGAAATGAACTTGAAGATGCTCAAAGAAGACAGACGGACGGACGAACGGCAGGACGGACACACACAGATGGATGTTTCGATGTTTAAAATGTCCGGCAGACAGACGGGTGGTCGCACTGAGCAGATCGAACTGAATCATTTAATTGTTGTTTAAAGTTATGTCAGAGTTACTAAAAATTGACCACTACTGTCGGTGGTCACCAGCTAGCTAGCTGGTGGTTATAGGCAACCAGCGTCTTGGTGCTGTTGCTGTTGTTGGTGGTGGCGGCCGCCGCTGATGCATTTCGTTCGTGGCCCAGCAACGTGTGTGGTCGCGCTCAAGTGAATTTTAAATATAACGCCTCGAAGCAAATACATCTTTAATGGGCCACAAATGGCCGTTAAACAAACAAAACGATGACGAACGGACGGACAGACAGACGTAAAGAAAACATTAAAAGCTTCAGCTGAAGACACAACAAAAATTCCTTTGGATATGTGATGGGTTTTGGCGCTTGATGAAGTTCGTTTTTTATTTGACTGACATTGTGGCTTGATCTTATACTCACAGCAGCAGTAGCAGCAGCAGCAGCAGCAGCGCAACGAGTGACGTTTGAAGAAATGTGTGAGGCCTTAAGATAAAAAAAATGAAGGCAAAAACAATATAAAGTGCAGCAGAAGCAAAAACAAACAAATCGTGAAACACACATGTGAACATAATGTTCACACCATTGGCCCCTTTTGGGCATAGCAGCAATAACCATAGCAGCAATAGCATCAATCCTTAATGGATCAAAATGTATCACTAAGAATGGATTCTTTTGCCTGCTGCCTAAGATTTATGTGATAGTTGTTGGTTTTTAAGGGTTTTGCAATTTTGGCAATTTAAAAATGCAGCAATCAGAATACTTGTGATGAGGGTGAAATTTACATGTTTTGAAGTAGATAAACTTAAACCCATTGCATTTAATAACACTGGGCAACAAAATAGTAACAATGTCGACAGCAAGAGTTGTAACAAGAAACACATATAAAAAAATTACCATTGCGTTCTATACATACTTAAGATTGAGGTTGAAACAAAAATATTTTGTTAAAATCATGAACAAATTAACATAAATTTCATTTACGATTTCACGACACCGGTTTTTCATTAAAGTCAATGACGTAACGACTTGTCACAATTACTTCAACAATAACATAACACAGTACAACACATGATTTTGGGACTCAATTCTGAGAACTGCACGTGAAAGTAGCCCCCAAAAGAAAAAGTTCTGCATCATTCGTTTTGTCAAGTTACATGCCACAGTATTCTAATATCGATGTGAAGTTAGTAAGCATCGTATAGGGGAATTTGTCACGTTTTAGGCTCTTTTGTTATATTGTGATATGGTGGCGTATGATTATCATAAGTAATATTCCACATAAATCATACGCCACGGAGTACAACAGTTTTATTGTAACTGGTACAAAATAAACCCAGTTCAAAATCATTTGATAAATGGAAAAGGGAAACTGACGCTTTGCTAGGGAAACGTTATATAAACAAATTAAAGGAATTGTAATTCTTAATTTTTTTTTAATTTGTTTCAGCTAAATCGGACCATTGGTTTTCGAGTTATGTCAAACTAAAAAACCTAAAACGTGACAAATTCCCCTATATGATACTAACTTCAAATCGATAATAAATTATTATGGCTTGTAACTTGACACAACGAATGACGCCCAAATTCTTCTTTTTGAGGCTACTTTCATGTGCAGTTCTCAAAATTGAGTCCCAAATCAATGAGCTGAAAAATGTTGTACTGTGTAATTTAACAAATCCAACAATACTCAGCATTTTAAATGACACCATAACAACAATTTAGAACAAAAATCACAAAAGCAACAAACAAATTCTACTTAATTAATAGTTTGTCATTTATCACAATAGTATTAACATCAGATCACAGAGATCAGAGACCAAAGATCTAATCAATCGCAGCATGATCATGATAACAATAATTATAGTAATTTCAATGATTATCATTTGATCTAATGATCGTAACGGCCAGAACGGACTAAGCTTTTCATTTATCTACAGCCTATAATAAAAAAATTTTATCTTGTGCTACCGTTTAAATACATTGTTGGCTTAATTATACTATTGGTTTATTAGTGTGATTGTTGCAGGGGCAACAACAACAACGACGGCAGCGACAATACGAGAAGGTAAATAAAACTAACAATAATTGTCTTTGTAAAGAACAGTCATCAAACAGCATCATCACATCAACATCAGCAGCAACATCATCATCATTCATTGGTCATTGTGCCAACAGGCCCTGGAGTCCAAAAGTTTTGTGGTATTTGTTGGTGTGTGCTGTGGTGCGGCTATCCACCAGAAGTGGAGGGAGTTCGTCATCGTCATTGTAATCATCATCGTCATCATCATTTTTTGGTTTTAGTGGCCCATAGTCAGAGACTGTCTGTTTTAATAAAAATCGTTTTAAATGTTGATTGACTTTGCATCAAAGCAGTCACAATAACATCAATAACGACAATGGCAACAACAACAACAACAACAACATCAACGACAACAAACACCGCAAGCCCTGATGAGCAGTTTGAAGGAAGTAAAAATCAGTCTTATTATACACGCGATCACTTTGTGTGCTTACTTTACCATACAGCAACTTCTACTCTACTACTACTACTACTACTACTACTACTGCTCATTCTACTACTGAACACTACTAGAGGTTGAGTTTTTGGTTTTTACTGTTTGTTGGCTGTTTTTCTCTTCTCCACATATGTACGAAGAGAGGCTGCATTCGAATGACTCGATCGATATAGGCCGTGAATGCGGCTGGATGTAGCTGTATCGAGCCACAGACCACACACGTCGTTTTATGCGCTTGTACACAACAGCAACAACAACAACAACAGCAATGCCATGCAACTTTGGCCTCAGTCACTTAAAGAAGAAGAAGAAGAAGTCCGTGATGATGTTGATGATGATCACCAGCGTTGCAGTGATCAACAACATCATCGTACGTATGTATCATAGGAAAGTAGTAGACAATACTGTGTCGTGCACAGTGGTATAGGGAAGAAAAGTGAAATTTAGACGAAAAAAATTTACAAAAATTGGAGTAATTTTTTATAATATTTGATTTTTTTTTAAATTCTTTTTAGCGGATTGTGTTAAGTAATATTGTCAACAAAAAAGCTGTAGGAAAAATTTATGTTTTACAAAATCGAAAGATATTTTTAAGTATTTTTGACAAATATATGTTAGATACGGCAAAATTACGAAAATATTTGCATCCAAGGTACTTACGAGAGTGAGCAGTACCAAAACGTTCGAAACCTAATGCAAAGAAAGCTAGACATCGCAAGACTACTTATCCCCTAGATAGCCAATGCATATTCCCGATGTAGCTAATACCTATTCCGATGTTTCTGACACACAGTTGCAGCATATTGCGAATTTTTTCATCCCTTACTTGAGAAAGAAAAACCAAGCTCAGACAAGTCCTGTCCTGGTAGTCGGTGAAGATTGTCCCATATTGTCTGAGGAAAAGGATGCTGCATCTTAAGCAACACTGCGGTCAATGACAGCGCTTGATGTGTCGGAACGATATAAGGAGAAGAGATAGAAGACGACACGACACAACTCGCCTCACTAGAGTACAAGGATAGGAGTGAAGAATAGATATGGTCACAGAAGCGCAAAGCTTGCATCATAAGTGGAAGAGAAATTTTTGTTCTCTACTCGTTCTCGAAGGCAGCCGAGGTGACGAAATCATGCCAATCAACGACTTATAAACAGGATTTGGCTAAAGAAATGTATGACCGGTAATTGGAGTCTGAGTGTTCTATGCGATGTGCTTAAGAAAGATGATCCAAAGGCCACAAGTTGAGCCTTTTACTTATCGTATACAAGGTCCTGTTAAGTGTATTAAGGGAAAGATTAAAGTCCATCTTGACAAACATAATTGGATGTTTTCAGTGGGATGTAAGTAAATCCACGACCAATCACTAAAAGAAATCCTGGAGAAGACCGACGAAATGCAAATTGACACTTAATATCTTTATATATAAAGCTGCCTTCGATAGAAATTATTTGAAGCTATATTTGGTATTGCGTACAAGGTCCTTTCGAGCATATTGTAGAAAAACTGAGTGGACCTGGTAAATCTACGACTGATAAAATATTCACTTTACAACAAATCCTGGAAAATACACATGAAAAGCAGATCGACACCTACCACCTCTTTGTCGACTACAAAGCTGCCTTCGACTTTGCAATATAAGGAATAGGCTATATGAGGCCATGTCCGAGTTTGGTATTCCTGAAAAGCTGCTTAGACTTGCCGATGTACCTAGGAAAACTTCAAATTCTCGGTTACGATTGGTAAGGATCACTCTGAACCATTCAACACGGAAAGAGGTCTGAGGCAGGCGATAGCTTGTCCTGTACACTATTTAATATATGTAGTTATGGAGAAGGTGATGAGCAAAGCTGGTGTGAACATGTCTGGCACCATATTCCACAAGAGTCACATGTCACTAGCCTATTCCGAAGATATAGATATGATTGGCCGAAATCTGCGGGATGTTACTGCAGTTTTCTCATCGCTAGAAAAGGAGTCAGAAAAAATGGTTTTAGCGGTCAACTAGGACAAAACAAAAAAAAATGATGTCGACGAACAAAGAGTCCTCTCGATGGGGACGCACTGTGAACGTTGAAAATTATTGTTTTGAGGTAGTAGATGAGTTCACCTACCTCGGATCTTCCGTCAACAAGAAAAAAAAAAACAGTAAGAAAGTTTCAGTCGGGCAACCCGACTTACATATACCATCACCCTCAGTAAAACAAAAAAATTTCTGTTATATTGATATTACAACTCCATCTCTAAAGTGGGCGGAGTGGTACATTTGTATGGGAGGTACCAGATGGGGCGTGTCTAGACTTCCAGATTTTGTATCCAAAACTTTATCCCGCTTGAAGTTTACTAAATACAGAATGTGGGCACGATTGAGTTAGTTCTATTAATAATATTAATCGATTTCTAAATTGGGCGGTACCAGATCAGTATGGGGCGTTCCAGAAGGGGCGTGGCTAAATTTCCAGTTTTATTCTCAAAAACTGTATCCTGCTATAGATTTATCAAAAAAAGAATTAGGGTACGATCGCGTTGGATTTACTACTCCATATCTAAAGTGGGCGGAAAAGTACATTTGTATGGGAGGTACCAAAAGGGGCGTGGCTAGACTTCCAATATTTTTTCCAAAACTTTATCCTGTTATAACTTAACAAAATACATAAATTAGGCACGATCGTGTCGAATATATTGATATTATAGCTCCATCTCTAAAGTGGGCGGAGTGGTACATTTGTATGGGAGGTACCAGACGGGGCGTGTCTAGACTTCCAGATTTTTTATCCAAAACTTTATCCCGCTTGAAGTTTACTAAATACAGAATGTGGGCACGATTGAGTTAGTTCTATTAATAATATTAATCGATTTCTAAAGTGGGCGGTACCAGATGTGTATGGGAGGTACCAGATGGGGCGTGGATAGACTTCCAGTTTTTTTTTTTCAAAAACTGTATCCTGCTATAGTTTTAATAAAATAAAGAATTTGGGTACGATCGCCTTGGATTTATTGATATTACTACTCCATATCTAAAGTGGGCGGAGTGGTACATTTGTATGGGAGGTACCAGATGGGGCGTGTCTAGACTTCCTTATTTTTTCTCCAAAACTTTATCCTGCTTAAACTTTACTAAATACAGAATTTGGGCACGATCGCGTTAGTTCTATTAATAATATTCATCGATTTCTAAAGTGGGCGGTACCAGATGTGTATGGGAGCTTCCAGATGGGGCGTGGATAGACTTTCAGTTTTTTTTTCTCAAAAACGTTATCCTGCTATAGCTTTACTAAAACTTTGAAAACTATATTTTCAAAGTAATAGATTTTAACTACCTGGAATCCGCCGTCAATAAAGCAAACAAAGTCAGCCTTGAAATTATAGATTCTGTTATGAACTAAGGCAGCGTCTTAATTACAACCCCCTTCTTCGACGATTAAAAAATCAAATATACTAGATACTGGTTCTAAATGTCTTAGCATATGGCACAGACACCCGGTTAATGACAAACTCCGTAAAATGTATGAACTTATCATCCTAAACGGAGAGTATCGATGTTGTATGATTCAAGCGTGTGTGGTGCTGCTTTCATAACACTCAAGCAGAGACTGACTGATTTGGATCAAACAAAACTTTCGAGTACGTTTGGATTGCCAATCGGGTGTGTGTGAAAAATTAACGATTATTGCCGTTTTTGCGAGGCTACTAAATGCATATCATTGATGTAAACTAAAGAAATCTTCATGCCACTGAGATAGCCAATGTTCATTTCAAATCTCGTAATTACTACGAAACCACTTACTGTATTCTAAAATTCTAGATACACAGGTATACTTAGGATGTGAAGCATCATAAAGAAATCAACGATAAAAGGGCACATGTTAACAAATGTCGATAACCTTTGATAGCTCAGTGGAAGCCACGTAGATTCATTCGATTCACGGCCGGGGCACTGGCCAACTCAACATCGATGAAATTTTACTTTTCAAATACTTTCGAGTTCTCCAGCCAACAAGACTCAGTGCAAGGACTAAGGAAAAAGGATATTGTTTACCAACATCGCAAAATTTATCAACAAAAACCATCTGGCGACTCCTTTGGAGAAATTTGGCGTCTAAAACTCACAACAATAACACCTAACAATCCCTTGATACAAACCCTGTTATATACTAAGGAACGAAACAGAGTTGCCAACAATGATCGTATGAAAATCGGATTACTTGACCGATTGAGTGCTGATAAATTGCAAATCGGTATAAAGAATTATCAATCCAGCTACTTTCTCCAGCTGCTACAACAACTACAACAAATTTAACTGAATACGAAATGTAAAACGTTTCTAAAACCATACCCAATTCTCAATGGTTGAAAAGGCTGCAGTAATATCTCTTAGTCCTCGGTTATTGTTTAATATATCATGTAAATGATGACGCCTCTTACTGCAACTATTTGCACAATCGTCTTCGCATGTGAGTTGAGAAGATTGCGTGACAGATTACGTCCTGTTCTAAAGCCTAAGTGTAAAACTTGGCCCACCTTAACTAAATACAAGGATACCAATCTAAGTCAATATTTCTTATAAATTAACAATAAGGGCGTCCAGCTATAAGTCTTTTACGTGAAATATTAGAGGAAAATCAGAAAATATTTAATAAAATATGGACAATCCATGAGATCATGATTAAAACACGCGACTATCATGTGACTGACCTGGGTTCGATCTATGCCACATTCAGCTACATTTCATTAGTCGACGACCTTCCCGATATTGTACACCGTAACTTTTTACCTCAAGAAGTACGAATTCCGAAAAGGCCCATCTTGATGGTCCCCAAGAAGCATGCCCATATAAGTCTACGCGATTCTACCCTAAACCGTTTGGTGTGGTCAATACTACCAGTTTTTTTTTCCTTTTTCGGTCTTTTTTACCCTTAAAATTACGAATTTCGAAAAACCCCTTCTTACAGAACTCAAATTCTATGGAGGGCCGTTTAGTCTGGATGATGAAACCAGACTTATCCTCTTTTCGGTCTTTTTTTTACCCCTAAAGGTACGAATTGCGGAAAATCCTTTTTTTCGATCTCCTACCCTATAAGAAGAATTTACTCCCCAATCTCGTGATTCTAGGTAAAGCCGTGTGGTCCGGTCAGTGATCAATCAGTCGGTCACTCAGTAAATGAGTTAAGCAGCAATTTTCTATATTGCGTATAGGTGAGTAATTTACAAATTTCCTTCATATCGATTTTTCCTACAATCACTTTCTACCCACTGTTCCATATTGAGGACCATCATTATTCTCATAGAACCTCACATGCTGGTCATCATACGTTTGTCTCTTCAACATATTGCTTAACATGGTTTAATGATGATGTCCATCAAGTTCTTTGGACAATTTTCACGACCATCGTCTTGTGGTCTTGTGTTTTGTTTTCAAAAAACATTCTATCAAGATAGATTTGCTGCATAAATGCAGTTAGTTTAAAAAGATCAAAACAGTTCACACAACATTTGATAAATGAATCAATAAATTGGAAAGTGATCAGGCCGGCCGGCAGACTCACCAATCAACCGATTCATTTACCTACCGCAGCTAATAGTTAGCGCCGTTCATAACGCTCTACGCCTGGGAAGGCTACTGATACAGACAATGCAGCACGAACACTTTTCTAACGCATGCGCAACAATGAACAATGAATGAACTGATTTAAATTGGGATGTTATTTTGTTATTTGAGTTTTTTGTATATTATTCACGGATAAGAGAGCTGTGTAAGTTATAAGTTTAATTTTAGACAAGAGAGCAGCTAACACAAGTTCCAAATCCATCATCAATCGATCGTCATTTTTTGGACATGAGTTGTTTGTTTGCTTAACTAAAAACTTATGCCAACCATCGAAAACATGTTGTGGTCGATCATAAAACAGACACAGGAATTTGAAATACACACAGGTATTAAAATGCTATTAGAGAGCAAGCGAGAGAGTTAATTAAGTTATCAAAACATTTTACGATTTATTTTGTTTTAACTTTAAGTTATTCGAACCAAATTATACGGGTTTTTTAAAGCCAGTAAAGCCAGTGTATAAAAAATATGAGTCAGAAAGACGGACAACGCGAAATTAAACCGCAAGACAGCCTCAGTTGTATAAGTGGGGGGGAGAGAGTATTAATGCCACGATTTCACTTTGTTTTCGTGGATTAAATAAAGTTGGCGGAAGTTAATTATAAGTGGATAATAAACAATTTGTGGCATTAAAAATTATAGTAAATAAAAAACTGGAATAATTGATGGATGACTCGTAAATACATTGATTTATTTTTAGTGAACCAAAAAAAGTTTACAAAAGTTAATAATTGAAAAAATCATAACTAATATTTTTTACATGATTCAAAAATACTTCAAACTTGCTTAATTTCCCTTTGCATCCCATGATCGGAAATGACGGCACTCCTTTGAGAGAGTTAACGCTCTTCTAGTTAAAGACTAACGCAAAGCGACCTACAGTTTAACGATGAATCCAAAAGTGAGAGTTTCTAAGAGGCTTTTACTAGGCACACTTGATAGACTGGGCTACGCGGAACTTGCTGTCTAGAAGGTCACCGATTACAAAAATTTAGGTGGCTGTGACAGGGCTCAAACCCAGATCACTTGTATGGCAGTCGCCAATTCATAATACGATCTGTATGTTTTAGGTCTGATCGAGTACAACATGTATATGTATACCATAGTTTCCTAACGGGTTTACGGATCTTCCAAACTTATGAGTAGGGAAAGGAATGTTTTGCATAAAAAAATCGAAAATATGCGCATAATAGTATGCACTAAAAACACATAAAATATGCAATTAAATTACATTAATTAAATTCTGCATAGTTTTATTAAAAATAAAATTTACACATATACGAGAACAAAAATGAAGTTGTGTCCTTTATTGTAAAATCATAAAGGACTCAAAATTCATTTTTATACTCTTATGTTATATGTAAATTAAAATTTATTTTAAATCGTTGTTGAATAGGAATCCTGAAGCTCTTTCACTGCATCGCCAAATTCTTGGAAATTCTTGGTATAGTATTTGACTGCATTAATACACGTCCCCAATCTTGTTATAATTGGCACTGGAGGAAGCGGAGTACCAGGACATCTTTTATTAAAAACTGTACATTTGTATTTAGTTTAATAAAATTACTTAGTTAATAAACTTCAATTAAATAAAAAAAAGTCACATACAACAGCTTTTATAACCCCCTTGCCGCATTTACCATGTAGGCGCTCATCGTTTAGAAAAAGAAGAACTTTATATTTGTCGAAATTCTCACTGAGCCAGGCAGTTGATTGGTTTTATCTATTTATACCACCTGAGGCAAAGAATTTTTGTCGCGCATATCTTCTTTTCATATAAAAATCCCACAATAAAATTTGCTTCCTATAACCACTGGATACCAGTATAAATTTTTTTTTAACAATTTTTTGTAATCATTATATTTTTTATAATCATAATTATACAACTTTTACCCACAGATGTCCCACATAATGTTAAAGACGTTGTACTTTTTAAAGTGGTTGTTGATCATATTAGCAAAAAAATATGCAAAACAAACGTGCATTTATTGTTAAATATGCCAAAATATGCTCATAAATATGAAAAAGCACGTATTTTTTGTAAATATGCAAAAAAAAATGGAATGTCATTTTAAAGGAAGTTGCCAACAATGATCGTATGAAAATCGGATTACATGCCCGATTGATTGCTGATAAATTGCAAATCGGTATAAAGAATTATCACCTCAGCTACTTCATCTAGCTGCTACAACAACTACAACAAATTTAACTGAATACGAAATGTAAAACGTTTCTAAAACCATACCCAATTCTCAATGGTTGAAAAGGCTGCAGTAATATCTCTTAGTCCTCGGTTATTGTTTAATATATCATGTAAATGATGACGCCTCTTACTGCAACTATTTGCACAATCGTCTTCGCAGGTAAATTGAGAATATTGCGTTAGAGTTTATGTCCTGTTCTAAAGCTGTTGCTCACTGAGCCAGGCAGTTGATTGGTTTTACCTATTTATACTACCTGAGGCAAAGAATTTTTGTCGTGCATATCTTCTTTTCATATAAAAATCCCACAATAAAATTTGCCTCCCATAACCACTGGATATCAGTATAAATTTTTTTTTTAACAATTTTTTGTAATCATTATATTTTTTATAATCATAATTATACAACTTTTACCCACAGATGTCCCACATAATGTTAAAGACGTTGTACTTTTTAAAGTGGTTGTTGATCATATTAGCAAAAAAATATGCAAAACAAACGTGCATTTATTGTTAAATATGCCAAAATAAGCGCATAAATATGAAAAAGTACGTATTTTTTGTAAAATATGCAAAATATGCAAAAATTATTGAATGTAATTTTAAAGGAAATTTCATGATACCTAAAGATAACTTAACAGTTCCTATTTAAGGATATGCAGATAAAATAAGCATATGCCCTACTTATGAGCTTATCACTCAGTCAATTCCACAATAAAATTTGCTTCATATATCCACTGGATACAGTAGCATATTATAATACAAAATGTTAAAGGCATTTTACTTTTTAAAGTGGTTGTTGATCAATTAAGCAGAAATATGCAGCAGAAACGTACATTTATTGTAAAATTTGCAAAAAATAGTGTATTTGCATATTTTATTTTCGTAAAATATGCTAAATATGCAAAAACGATTGAATGTCTTTTTAAAGGAAATTTCAAGATTCCTGTTTCTATTTTAGGTTGTCCAGATAAAATATACATTTGCATAATATTCCTCGCCCTACTTATGAGTTTATAACTTAGTCAATTGCACAATAAAATTTGCTTCTTATATCCACTGGATATCAGTAACAAATTATAATACAATTTTTACCCAAAGATGTTCCATAAAAAGTTAAAGGCGTTTTACTTTTTAAAGTAGTTGTTGAACAAATAAGCAAATATATGCAACAAAACATGCATTTATTGAAAAATTTGCTAAAATATGCTCATAAATATGCAAAACCATGTTTTTTTTCGTAAAATATGCATAATAAGCAAAAACGATTGAATGCCATTTTAAGGGAAATTTCATGATTCCTCAAGATAACTTAACCGTTTCTATTTTAGGATGTCCAGAAAAAATATGCAGTTGCATAAAATGAGCTTATAACATAGTCAATTCTTAACCGAGTTTTGATTTCTTAACTATTTTGGAAAGAAGAATCTCAGACCTTTCAAACGATATCGGTCAAAAACTACTCTCACTTCCATACCACTTGACCCATTTGTGGGATTCTGCTCTTGCAGTTGTAGTTTAGGGACTATCGAGCTGAAGTTTGATGTGCAAGCTTCTATTCTCTAAGCGGAGGTTAAGTTCTGAAATGAGCAAGATCTAACAAAAACTATTCACATCTCCCATACAAACTTCCCTTTTTGGGGTGTGCATTTATAGTAAAATTTGATACAATATACGCATAAATATGCAAAAAACACGTATTTTTCGTAAAATATGCAAAATATGCAAAATTGATTGAATGTCATTTTAATGTAAATTTCATGAGTCTTCAATATAACTTAACCGTTTCTATTTTAGGATGTCCAGAAAAAATATGCATGTGCATAATATTACTTGCCGTACTTATGAGCTTATAACTCAGTCAATTCTTGACCGAGTTTTGATTTCTTAATGGTTTCAGATAGAAGAATCTCAGACCTTTCAAACGATATCGGTCAAATACCCACCTTCCATACAAAATTTAACCTTTTCGGGGGTTTGTCCCTGCGATTGCAGTCGTAGTTTAGATGTGGTAATTTTTTCTTTTATTTTACTTGCATTTTCAATAATATTTTTAATATTTATTGATAAATTTGATTATTTAAATTACTTCAATATTGAATTACTTCCAAACAAAGGTTAATTTCTGAAATAAGCACGATCGGACAAAAACTGTTTCCAACTCCCATACAAACTTCCCTTTTTGGGGGTGTCCGTCTATCTGTCCCTGTCGCAGTTTAAGAGCTTTCAAGCTACATTTTGATTTGCAATTTTATATCCTCTAAGCGTAGGTTAGGTGCTAAAATGAGCAAGATCTGACAGAAACTATCTGTCTATCTGTACCTGCGATTACAGCTGCCCAACAGCAAAAAATGGTGCTTTGCATTCCTTCTTGCAGGCCTGCAAAGGCAGTCAGAAGCCCTACCCTACAAACGCAAATTTCATTTCAAATTAACATAGGGCGCCATAAGGCAGGCAATGCTTCAACATTTCCTTTCTCATTGAAGGCGTTTCAGTAGGCGTACGTAGGAAGTCCTGCCTGCAGTTCTAAAAACAAGGGCCTTCTATGAGGCATTGCTTCTGCAGAACAGCTTACAGGCCTACAAAAGAGCATTTATAGAAGATCTGCAATAAAAAAACATATGCGAATTATTTTCAAATTACATGATTTCATATTTTTTATTGATATTTAATGAATATTTTTGTAAAAATTTTTAATAATTATTTTCTTTTAACTCCCGCAGCAGGAATCGATCTCGCGACCTCAGTACTCATAGTAGGGTATGCTATCTACTCGGCTATCACATGATATAGTTTTTGTGCGACAAATAGCATGCATGTGACTCTCATAAACAACAGCATTTGTCTTACCTTCCCTTAAAAGGCCTGTCAACATGTCTAATCGGAGAAGTGACGAGTGCACGGCTATGAGCGTTAACTACATCTGTCAACAGGCAAGATTATATTCTCTAAGCGAAAGTTAATTTCTGAGATGAGCTCGATCGGTCAAAAACTGTTCCCAGCTCCGATACAAATTGCCCCTTTCTGGGGGTGTTCATCTTTCTGTCCCTGCGATTATAGCTGTATTTCATGAAATGTTGAGCTGAAATTGGATATGCAAGCTTATATCCTCTAAGCGGAGGTTTAGTTCTGAAATCAGCAAGGTCGGACAAAAACTACTCCATGTTCCCATACAAACTTCCCTTTTTGGGGCTGTCCGTCTATCTGTCCCGCGATTACTGTCGTAGTGTAAGAGCTTTGGAGCTGAATTTTGATCTACAAAATGTTATCCTCAAAGCTGAGGTTAAGTTTAGCGATGAGCAAAATCGGCCAAAACTTCTCCCACCTCTCATGCAAATTACCATTTTTTGTGGATGTTCGTCTGTCTGTCCCTGCGATAACAGCCTTAATTTAAGAGCTATCCAGCTAAAATTTTGTATACAAGCTTCTATCCTCAAAGTATGCTTCTATTCCTCAAACAAAGGTTAAGTTCTAAAATAGGCTAGATTGGACAAAACTGCTCCAACCTCTCATACAAATTGATTCAAAGGTTAAATACTGAATCTGAGGGACTGGTTGAGACTGCGTTGCGTGAGATCCATGGTTCGATGCCTGTCTCTAGTCATCTACATTTGTCTTTCATTGCCGGCCCCCTCAATGTTGTAGACAGCAACTTTGCAGTATAGTGTCGAGTTAATCGGCATGTCTAGTAAAAAGCTTCCCAAACAGTGACGTTCGCATACGTCGATAAACAAGTAGGTGCCGTTAGTTGTGAATCAAATAATAAAAAGAGTGTTTAATCACAACAACGCGAGAAGCTACCTCATACCTCATTCATGGAGTGTAAAGGAAACTTAAGTTTTTTTTAGAGTGTATTTGGTAAACATATGCCCTCATTTGCCATACCGCCCCCGTCATACAGCCTTGCGCTTTGCACCACTGCAAAAAAAAAACACAACAACGCCAGCAAATCCCCAAATGCTGCAGCAGCTATTGCTGCAATTATACACGACCTTTGTGTTTATATAAAAATCGACAAAAATTGATCGTTCAATCGATCAATTAGCTAAATGATGCGTGTGATCATTGTGAAAATAAAATATTTTATTCATGTTTGTGTAGTACTATATTGTTGTTCCTGGTCGTCGTTGTCATCTTCTTTTGTAGCCGCTTTTTGTAAAGAAATCGCTACTTCTCCAGCTAGGCGCCAATGAAATTAAATGTCCTCATTAATGAGCCGATCGATGGCGATGATGATGCAGCTGATCAGATCGCGGTGGCAAACGCCACCGTGTGTGTGGAAGGTTGAATGTCTGTCTTTCTGCTGTGTGTTGTCTTTTCAGTAGCTCACATTAATTTGTAAACACAAAATGTTACTTAAGCAGATTCATTTGACTTTGTTGGTAGGGGTAGGGGTATCATGATCGAATGATGCTGCTGCTGCCGCCGCCACCACCGCTACCACTCACTGATCATTGATCGGCGTCGTCTACCTGTTAACTGTATAAACGGTAGTTTAAGTTATTTCATTGCATCGATCGATTAGGTCGGTCGGTCGGTCGCATGTGACATACAGAAAATACCTATGACTGCTGTGGTCTCTCATCTGAGGACACCTGTTTGTTATGCTATAATCATTAAGAAAATATTAAGGATATTTATTGAGCACAATGGTGGTATGTTGTTTAAAGGATTTGACTAAAGTATTTTTTGTCATATATATATGGTTATTAAATTGTCAATAATTTACATGGAAGTCAGTGAAAATTTAGACAGCATTTATAAGATAGATGTCAAATACCTTTAGGAGTATTTTGAGTATGCCCAAGTCGGCTGCATGACATACAAATATAACGAAGATGCCATAGACTGGCTATCCAGTCAAAGCATTACAAAATACAGAATTTGGCCACGATCACGTTGGGTGTATTGATATTATTACTCGATTTCGAAATTGGACGGAATAGTACATTTGTATGGAAGATACCAGAAGGTGCGTGGCCATGTACTAGTGTACCAGCCTGATATGCAGAGGGACATGGAACAAACGACTTAAAAAGTCATGAATCGAATTTAGATTAAAGAAACCTAGGATCTACAGTGACTACATCTATGTGTTACACTTTTGAGACGTATCAAATGAAGTATACCCTCCTACCCGTAGAGTGAGAGCATACAAATTCGTATGCAAACAAAAATGTATTAACATTTGTTAACACCTTCCGAAATAAGTTTGCAGGCGTACATTTGCGATGTTTTCTGTTGAACTCATCACTTTGCTTAAAAATGTGAGACGTTACTGCAGTCCCCTCAGATTTGGGGAACATCAACGGTTGACACCGTATTCTAACAATATTTTGTAAAACTGTTATATTATGGGACCGGCCATGGCATAGTGGTTAGAACGCGCGACTATCATGCGGGAGATTACAGGTTCAACTCCTGGCTCCAGTCATCTTAAAAAAAAAATATTTTTTTTTCTTTCTTTGTCGGCTTCCCTCGAATGTTGTTGACAGCAACTTCGCAGTATTAAGTGTCGAGTCAATCGGCGTGTCTTGTAAGAGCTTCACAAACAGTGACGTTCACATTCGTCGATAAACAAGTAGGTGCCGTAAGTTGTTAATCTAAAAATAGAAAGCGTGTTAATTCACAACAACGCGAGAAGCTGTCCCATACCTCATTCATGGGGTGCAAAGGCAAATTAAGAAAGTTAAGTATTATAGTTTATAGACTATCTCCTCCATATCCCGCCATGTAGGGTACCTTTCATGCACCTAACATGTCAACATCCCCCGCTCTTCCCTCCCCTATGTTCCTGCATTCTTTAGGAGTATAGCGACCTTCGCTAATTCTCACATTTCATTAAAATCGAAAGCAAACAACAGCTAATTAACCGCTACCGCTGCAAAATGCTTAACAAAGTTGTATGTTTCACTCAATTTACAATGCGGCACATGTACTAAACATTCCACCACAAGATGTAGTTGTTGTGCTGTGCTGTTGTTCAGTCATACATACTTGCAACTACGACGACGACAACAACATCAGCAGCAGCAACAGCCACAGCAACTTCAATAACACAAACAAAAGCCACATTTTTCATACCCTTCCAAGGAATGACACACAATTAAAACACAAAACAGTTAAAAACTAAAAAGAAAACAACTTCAACAACAACAGCAACAACAAATAACAACTACAATGTTTTTAATGAAATTGATACTGTGTTTGAGATGCATTTCAACTAAATGAGTTAATTAAGTAATTAGTACGAGCCGTACAGAAAATGTTGATAATGAGTGCAAAAATTGAAATTCAAGAATTTTTCTGAACAATCCACCACAAGTTCCCAAGAACTTTTGTCGTGCTAACACACAACAACTGCTGCTACAAAGTATTGTATGTACACAGAATATCATATGGTAAGCCAAGCAATAACTGTATGAAACCAAAAGCTGTAGTTTTTGGTATACAAAACATTTTTATCGTTTTAGTTAATATTCTTCCCTTAGCAAATCATTTGAAGCTGTTTTACAATAGAAACCAAACAACAACAATATACGCCAAACTAATATTTGTTTAAATATTTTGCTGTTGTGCCCTTTTTCAGGCTAACAGACAGACAGTATTGTGACACCAAGGATTTAATTAAAACTCCACTTCAAATGACATCTCATAGATTGCGCAATATAAAATAAAATTGCTATTGTTTCTATGTTGGAGATGTTGCCGTTATTGTCGTCATGTCAACAATTTTAAACGCATTTTAACATCACATCACACCCTTTTGTTTGTCGTAGTAGCTATCGTATCCTTTCCTTTACGCCCTTTTGCCGGTATCTAATAGGAAATCAAATTGGATTTGCTATGAAGAGGGATTGTTTTGTAGATATCACAAATATATTTGGTAATTAAATTGAAATGGAAAACCGAGAAATGGTCCTTGAAGAGCAGTTGTAGTATTGTTAACAGGCATGAAGATAGATAGGAAGGAACTTAGAGGAGTATGTTAGCAAAGGATTAGCACATTGATTTTATAATTAGTATTGCTAGAACTTTATGTTACAATTAGGAGGGTGAAATGTATTACAGACATATAAACAATTGTGAGAAAATTCAAAAACAAAAAATTTTAAAATTTCGAAATATTGGAAAAAGTGAAGTGAAAAAAAATTGTAAGATAATTAACTTCGGCTTAGATATCATGCACCATTTGTAACAATGGTTAAACAACTAGTTATTTGCAATTAGAATGTTCATAAACGAAATCAAAAACCGTCTATCCGGTTTTTTTTTCTCCGAAACCGGGATTTTTGATGTCGTTTAACCGGTTTTTTGATGTCGGTTGACCGGTTTCTAAAATGGTATTAAAATCAGTTTTAATATATGTTGAGTTACTTGTAAAGTACATACAGAAAGTTGCCAGGATAGTTCTGGGCAAATCTGCATAAAGTGTTGCTTATGTTTATATGATATTCTTTAGGCAAACCTCAAGTGATGCTTTCATTGAAATTTTCTTAAGCAATACGAAAATTTGTTTAGAAAATGCTGCTAGATGACTGTTTCCTCTCATCTTGAAATTGGTGGGAATCCGTAAGTGCAGTTATCTGCAGTTATCTCCTAAACTAAGTGTCCGATCGCAAAAATTAGTTTAATTTATGATCACCACACAAAAGTTGGGAAATCAACAAGATACTGTTGGGATCTCATCTTGAAATAGGTTGGGAAATGGGTGGGAAGTCATCGACATGCATATGCAAAGCTTAAGGTGCCCTTATCTCCTAAACCAAGGGTCAAATTGTACAATGGAGTTAAATTGTGTAATATTGAAAGTTTTACAGGAAAAGCGTTTAAAGATTAAACATTTATATGCAATGTTAAAATTTCCTTATAATTGCTGATTGGATTGACTGATCATTCTGAGATTTAAATAGGATATAAGTAGAACTAAACTGAACTTAAAACTGTTATTAATGCTAAGTCGACTTAGCATACGTTAGAATTAAGATATCGGTATTCATATGCTTTCATATATAATTTCATATTAAATGTATATTATAACTTCCGAAAACTCGGACAAAACCGGTTAACTCGGTTTTTTACTAAATAGAAAAGCAAATTCTTGAAAAAAGTCATGTTCGAAAAAAAAATAAAACCAGTTTTATGAAAAAATCACATACATTAACACTATAATTATTAAATTTACACCGCAAAAAAAGGACAGTTGTACGAGAGCTGAACGTTACTTTTCGCTGATCACATCCATTCTTTGTCAGTAAGTTTTTTATTACTAACAAATTTGAATTGTTAATATGAGCTGATAATATAGTTATACATATGGTAACCCCCAAAAATGGGGAGTTTTGTATGTAAGATGGGAGTTGCTTTTGACCGATTTCGTTCATTTTATGAATAAATCTTAGCTTAGGGGCAGGCCGTAACATAGTGGTTAGAACACGCGACTACCATGCGAGAGATCCGAGGTTCGATTCCCGGCTCCAATCATCTACATTTTTCTTTCATTGCCTTTTCATTGCAACTTTTGCAGTATAAGTGTCGAAATAATCGGCATGTCTGGTAAAAGCTTCTCAAACAGTGACGTTCGCTGTTTTGTTGATAAACAAGTAGATGCCGTTTGTAGGTCGCATTCTTCGATAAACAAGTAGGTGCCGTTTGTCTGCAATAGCGATGGTACAAAGACGGACCCTCCAAAAATGGGGTGTTTGTATGCGAGGAAGAGGTAGTTATTGTTCGATCGTGCTCATCTTTGCTTCAAAGGGTATAAGTTTGTATATTAAATTTCAGCTCGTTATATCTTAGACTACTAATGTCACCGCAAGGGCAGACAGACGAACACACCAAAAAAGGTAGTTTTGTATGGGAGGTAGGAGCAGTTTGTCCGTTCTTGCTCATCTTAGAACCCAACCTCTACTTATTGAATAGACGCTTAAGAACAAAATTGCATTAAATTGTATTTTCATTAATGTAAAGTACTGCTGTAAAAGCGGGGACGGACAGAAGGACACCCCCCAAAAAGGGTGTACTTGTATTAAAGGTGGAGGTAGTTTTTGTTCGATCTTGCGGTGACATACGTGTCGACTCAGAATTCGCTCATCCTTTATATATATATATATATACATTGTCATTCCTACCACGCCTCCTTATAGGCGTTACAAATGGAAGAACAACATGAATATACCCTTCACTCCGTTCGTGCGCGTGGCAAAGGGTGATATTTTCCCTAAACTTTACAAAAAAAATCTCATAATTAACTTTTCATATGTCATTTAAAATTTTTGTAGCATTTTGAAGGACTTTCGATCTTTAAATGTCATTAAAACATTTTCCATAATTTCAGATTATGACTACTAGTAGCGTTGTTCAAGAATAGTGTAAAAAAATTGTCAAACATTTTCTAAAAAAATGATTTTTTTATAGATTGAACTTTTTTTATTTCAAGGATAAACCTCTTCTAAAGTCGGTAAAAATGTTTCCATAATTTCAAATTGTCACTGCTTTGAATATACATAAATAAAAAATTTAAACATTTCTACAAAAAATTGCATAAAATTTCCAAATTGACATTTGTACGGCTGACCTTGACCTTTGTGTCATTTCAAGGACCTTCGGACTTTGCAATATACTCATGATTTTCCCGTAGTTTCACATTATGAACGCATAAAATATATTTAATATAAAAAAACGAATGAACGATGACTTTGACAAAATCATACAAAATAAAATAAATTTACTTTTCATTACACTTTTTGCCGTTTGATAGGTCATTGGCTCCTTTTTCTGTCCTTGAAAAATTTTCTATAATTTTGTATTATGGCTGCGAATAAATTTTTGACATCAAAATATAAATGTTAATCTAAATTATGCAAAAAAAAAATGAATTGACATTTATAAGCCAAACTGGACCTTATATATTTGTTAAGGACTTTGTCCCATTCTAATTGCGATTGTAAAAATTTACATAATTTTGGTTTATCATGGGGTTTTCGTTTGTTGCATAATTATAAAAGTGTCAACACTTTCATATATTTAAAAGTAAAATTAAAATTGCATTTAAGAGCAAATTTGACTTTTTCGATATTTAAGGACCTTTGTCCTTATTAATGTTATATTGAAAGTTTTCCATTATTAGCATACTTAATTTTAAAGTGTGAACTTATCACAACAATTGTAAAAAAATCTTATATTTTTATCTGTTTTGTGTGCCTAGACTTTGATAGAATTTCAAGGACATAGAGCGTTTTAAACCCAAAAACTTGAAAAATTTTGCATGATATTAGAATATGTATCAGTATATGTAATAAAATGAAATATAAAAGAGAGAAATTTTTACAAAAATAAAATGATTGCTTTCATTTTATTTGCGACTGAACTCTTCGCTACTTCAAGGACCTTAAACTCTTCCAATGTCATTAACAATTTTTCTATAAATTGAAAAATCTCTATGCGGGTAACAAATCGTGTAAACCTTTATTCTGAAATTAAACAAAAATGTTATACTTTTTCATGTCCTTTTTGGCCAAATTTTGCAAATTCTTCTATAAATTAAAAATTTGATGATAGATAACATACTTAGACATAAAATTGTGAACTCATCTCAAATGTTTTTTCATTTCATGTCCTTGCTAATTTTTTCATTATTTTAAATTATAAAAATAAAGATACTTATATAAAAGTAGTATCTATTCCTAAATGTTTAAAAAAAAATTAAATTTGTGCTATGTATGTCGGACTCAAAAGGAATAAGTATCGAACATCCGTTTTTCTCTGGACAAACAATTATTTCCACCTCCATTTCATATAAAATAAACATTTACATGTCGAATGTTTTATCCACCCATCTATCTGTAATATCCTCCCGCTATCTCACAACTTATCCTCAAATCCCACAAAAACACTTACAAATCCTTTTTTGACAATTTGAAAAACTCCCATAAAATGAATTGTTCATGGTAATCAAAACAAATTATAAACACCCTCAAAAAGATTATGAGGTTAATCTACAACATAAACTGGCAGACAGCCAGTAATACACCCCAATACACACACCCACACACCGGACACACACACGGGCACTATTGCGAATGAATTTAGTTAGAAAATCAAACCAACACCCACATTTTGTCAACACCAACCCCCCCTACAAGCAACCAGAGGGCTTCCCATAAAAAGTCGTAAAACACTTGAAGAAAAATTAAATCTGTTGTTAAACATTTTCCATAGACAGACCAAAAAGTAATAAAATCCCCAACCCCCGACAAAAAAAAAATATGTATGTAATAAAAATCTATTTGCCACATTTCCGACCCTCAGCATGCTGCAAAATTTCTGTGCTGTGTCAAGAGTGTAACAATAAGATAAGAAGTTCCTGCCCGTTCCCCTTGTGTTGTGTATCCCTCTTCCGGAGCTTTTGGAGAGCTCTTTTAAGTGTATAATCATTACCCATTTTTATGAAGTGCTTTTCTGTGGTAACTTTTAATTTAACTGGGGTGGTTTTGACTGTGATACAAGAGGTGGCTGTGGTGCTGCTCTGCCGCGGAGTTCAGGGCAATTTGTAAGTTGGGGATTATTAGACTAATACTCGTATTGTGTGTCTTGTATGTTAAAGCAACAACATTAACAACAGCAGCAACAATTATTTTATGGTTTTATTAAGTGTCCGGTTGTCGGTATTTAGGTAATATTTGTGGGTGGTTGAGGGGGGTGTGGGGTTGTTGTTTGATTTTTTTGGGTGTTTTATGTGCACTTTTTATTGAATTTTAAATATGTTCGGCAAGATAAATTCTTAGCACGTTTGCCCAAAAAGGACACAAGTGTGACCTGACAATATGTTTTGAAACTTTGTTACGGGTGTCAAGGTTTAAATTTATGTTGTATTGTGTGTTGTTTGAGGGTGGAGTGTGTTGTTGGGGAGATTAGGATTATTGTAAATCAATTATAATTAAGTATATCGTATAATGTTTATAGAGAGTAAGAAGGACTTGTTTGTACTGGTCATGCTTCAATATTGCCATTTACTTTAGAGTAATTCCAGTATATGGATGATTTTCGGGAAACTTTATTCTTTTTTGATAGAGTACCATCTTTTCCGCGGAACATCTCTCACCTTATACCTGCCTTACTCCATGTAATGAAGTAGTAAACTATTTTTTATAACCAAATAATAGTTTTATGGTTAAGCGAATAGTAATTAAAAACATCGTTTGTTTCGTTCGTTCGTGTTTTACTGGCCTCTTCTTTGTTTTTGCATTTCAGCCATATCTAATAACTCATTTATGTGGTCTTGAGTGTGTGGTGGTGATGGTGGAGGTACGGCAACAACTTTGTTTACATGTAAACAAATAATTACAAATAATTTCAGACGGTCCCCCCCCCTTTCCCCATCAACAAAAGGCACATGGGCGTAGCTAGACACATGAGTACCCACTTGCTTGCACCAGTGACAAAGGATGTCACCGCTTTGGCAATGCCACATCTCTGGTGGTGGAGTTGTTGGCATTTAATCGCTGTGTGGTTACAAAATAGAGAGACAATCGTATGACTCGACATACAGCTGGAAAACGTGAATTTGTCGTTTTGTGCAAACGGTTGTTGATTGTTGTGTTTATGGCCATAAAATGTTCCCAGGAGCAAAATAACTCAATTTTAAAATGGCAAACGACATGTACAGCAAGCAAGCAACACAACACAAACGACAGCAGCAGCAGCGGCAAAAAAAATTGACGCTTTCGATAACACAACACAACAAAATTACCACGTATCGCATATCGCAGCGTATCTCAATGTCTGTATGTTCATACTTACTTACACGTACTATTTAGTTGTTGCCTCGTTGTTCGTCATCATAAATATTATACACAGCCAAGTAGCACCAGCAGCAGCAGCACCAACAAACACCACAAGCACATTTCAGCCAACCCATCTAAGCGAACAGACACAGCCAGCTAGGCAGCCAACCAACCAGCCAACCAACCAGCCATCCAACTACCAGTCATCAGTCATCAGTCATCTAAACAAAATTATTTCATATCCAACAACTGCTGCTCGAATGAATAACTATATAGTTAAATTGTATTTTGCAACCATATCGAGTGTTGTTGGCTGAGATGAGGTTGTTTGTGGAAAATGCCTCAAATGTGTCATGCCACATAATAGGCCATGTTTGGCACATTCGTCAAAAGCGAAAAAACACAGCGATTGCAGCTACACCAACACCATCACTAACATCACCACAGCAATACGAACTAGCACCCTCCAGTATCATCACTAGCTCTTCAACATAGAAAGGAACCGCAAGCCCAGAACAGGGAACGGGAGAGAGATATAGCTTCATGTGTTTTATACAAGTACACATTACTAAAGTTTGTGTGTTTTTACACCCATTGCTCGTCTGTTGCAATTTAGTTTCACCTCAGTGACGTGTTATAAATATTTTTAGCCATGGCTTTTGTTTCCCGTTTTATATTAAAATGTTGTTCAATTATGACGCGTCTCTCGACCGTCTCTTGGGTTATGTTGCCGGCAACTAAACGTACTTACATATTATGGGATTGTGGCATATCAATGAGGTGTATGTATCACGGCTCCTTGGTGCATGTTATGATTTCATTAAAGGAACTTAACTCGAATTACATGTGTAAAAACATGAACATGAACATTAATTGCCCTGAAGGTTGTGATTTTAGCTACTATAAGTTAATTTCGTATGCCACCAAAGGGAAATTGAGAAAACTGATGGCACTTTAGGGTGGGTTGAAACGGATTTTTTCCCAAAGTATACGACTAGAGTCAATATACAATCACCCTCACCAAAAAACCTACGAAATACGCCCCAAAAAAAAAATTGGGCGAAAAAAGAATTAATACCTTAAACTCAGGCACGAAAATCTCTCCAACAATTTTGAAAAATCCCCCAAGCAATTTATGAAAAGTACTCTAACGAAACATTTCTTCAAAAATATGGCGTATTTGGGGAGCGTGACATCAGGATTGGCATAATGGTTGCGGCGCCCATGGGGCATTTTTTATAGAGCCCATGATATATATTATTTGATACGACAAAAAGTGTAACGCATTAAAGGAGACGTGTTAGACCACAAGTATCCTAAGGACAAATTCGTTTCAGGACTTTTTAAGACAATTGAGCCGTGTCCGTTCGTCTGGCTGGTGAGTTGGTGAGTACGATATCTCAAGTACACCTCAATTGATCCCTATGCAAATTTATCAGTATTAATATTTTCCAACATGTAGTAATGGGATTGTAAATGGTACCTCCCGTAAAAATTAACTTATTTTTGGAAAATAATATTTCTTGAATAACTTCCAAACGGACAGCTGGAGAACATTTAAATTTGGAGCGTTTTTTAAATATGTAATAACAGACAAACCCTCAGAAAACCAAAACATTAATCACTCCCCTTCTTGTACCCTCCATACAAATGTCGGAATTGATCCCCCATCTAATCTAATCTAGTATATATATATAAAAGGCTTGGGTGACTGACTAATCACACCCCAGCACATACGGCTAATGCTATATCCGTGGAATTTGGAATGTAGGTTCCATTTATGACTTAGGCGCGCAATAAGAAGGAATTTTTGGAAATTCAGACTGCGGGGGGGTAAAATGGACATGGCATAGACCCATACAACTGAACTTTAAACCATTATAAGTACGAAGATTTCGTACGTACATCGGTCGTATATACTTTGTTTGTGGAAAGTGGTCAGTGCCACGCCCCTTTTTAGAAAATCGTTATATGGGCCAAATAAATGGACCGATTGGCACCCCCACAAAAAACCAAAATTTCAATCTGTCACATTTTACGCTGAAAAATGGGCGGTGCCACGCCCCTTTTGAAAGAATTCGATTTCATAATATAATTTCCCAGGTATTTTTTTGTTGTTGCTCTGTGTTATCTATAGAAATATGCGTGTGTCCGTAACGTGTGTCCGCAACGCACATTTAGTTTGAAGTAGCATAAAAGGTAAACTTTTTTTTAAGTGTGATGTAAGTTGTTTATAAAACCCCAGCATGTCCTTTTTATTTTACAAAGGAGAATATACTGATCACATAAGAAATTTCGCTTAATTTCACAAACTTTAATAGACACTAGACTGGCCATAGCGTTATATAGAAAAAATTAAAAATGTGAAATCCAAAAGTTTTCGCACTGAAAAATATGAGGTTGGGGATAAAAATAATTATGCATATTTTTTTTTTTTTTAATTCCGAGTACCTCCGGGTTGAGCCCAACTTTTATTAAATTACCCATTTAGGCTGAAGTGCAGAATATGGGGCGGGAGCCCGATTAAAAACCAAAAATATGCCATTGTCTTCATCTTGGTCCCCAAACATCGGAATGTTAGGTCAAAGTTGGCGCTCAGGCCCATGGGGCCCGGGGGTCAAAATAAGGGCCCCTTTCGGTTCTATGATGACCCCCCAGGTGCGGGTACTCAAGTGAAAGATATTTTCGAGACGAATCCAACGATGTTATTTTTAGGTTCCTACGGGTCTCCTGGACCGAGTTAGAGCCATTTCCGGGATATACAAAAAAAAAAAAAATATTTTTAAAAAAATTTAAAAAATTAAAAAAAAACAAAATTTTGCGTGCGGCGGAAATGGCTCTAACTCGGTCCAGGAGAAACCTAAAAATAACATCGTTGGATTCGTCTCAAAAATATCTTTCACTTGAGTACCCGCACCTGGGGGGTCATCATAGAACCGAAAGGGGCCCCTATTTTGACCCCCCGGGCCCCATGGGCCTGAGCGCCAACTTTGACCTACCATTCCGATGTTTGGGGACCAAGATGAAGACAATGGAATATTTTTGGTTTTTAATCGGGCTCCCGCCCCATATTCTGCACTTCAGCCTAAATGGGTAATGTAATAAAAGTTGGGCTCAACCCGGAGGTACTCGGAATTAAAAAAAAAAAAAAATATGCATAATTATTTTTATCCCCAACCTCATATTTTTCAGTGCGAAAAATTAAACTTTTCAAAAAAATTTCCACTATGGCCACTCTAATAGACACTTCAAGTTGCTGTGGAAATTTGCGTGTGTCCGTAACGCACTTTGTTTTAGTCATAATTTTGAATACAACATCTAAAATCTAAATTTTTTAATCTCAACATAATCTTCAAAATATTTAAACTTTTCGAGAAAACTACAAAAGAGGAAAAAAACGTGCTTCCGCAACGCCAGGAAATACCCAGATATATTTAATGAATTTGAAAAGTAAAGAGTCTTTTATTCAGATAGAACCGAATTTGATTTTAGAGTTTCAATATGATATATAATTTAATACGAATATTGTATAAGATCGTTTGCATTATCCTGAAGATTCTGCCCAAGGCTAATAAAATAAAATTTCACATAAATTGCAATTGCAAAATCACAATTGATTGCAAAATTTTAATAGATTTTTAATCAAAATAATTCTCAATACATAAAAAATAGAGAATATAAAATTTTGCATCGAAAAAAATAAAAACTTTTTATAATTCTCTTTTTTCTATGATAAAATTTTGTACCGAAAAGAAAATAAAAAAAATTGTATCAAAAACAATATAAAAACTTTTTTAAATTATCTCCATTTTTTTTGATAAAATTTTGTATCAACAAAAATGAAAAAGCAAATTTCGTATCGAAAAAATTAAAACTCTTTTCAATTAACTAATTTTTTGACAAAGTTTATTTGTTATAGTGCCTCAATATTTAAAGTAATTTTTTGAGCACATCTTAAGAATATTTTTCTACTACAAAATCATAGAAATACATAGATTTTTCCCATATCGTTTTTTCATTAAAATTTCTTCGTATTATTTATTAATTAATATTCATATTTTCTATGCGTTTGTGGATCGCCTTTGTCATAATTTCTGTAAACATAATACATTTTGCTTAATTACTTTGGACGCGTGTGTTTAATAAAGCATATGCTGTTGGTTGCTTTATTCTAGCTTGGCATGCAAAAAAAAGTTCCAACACTTGATGCTGATTGCACATTTGTTGTCATCATGTGCCGGCAAAATCTCGCAGCCTCTTGCCTCCTTCTCACAATATCCATTGCCAACTTTAGGTTGCATACATGTCAGATTTTTGTCTCTGACACAGGGTCGATGGATCGTTCTTTTGTCCATATGGTTTTTTTTTTGTACGAAATGTGTGTGTGTGTCCCCTTGGCGGACCATATGATCTCAGGAGATACGATATGTGTCTCTGTGCTGTGTGTGTAGGGTAGAGACCCACAACAGCGTTTTTGCTAACACTAATTAACTCATTAACATTTAGTTGTGTGTCCTCATGTTTTTCTGCCAGAAGCACAACACAAGAGAAAACTTTGACATTAAGGGCTGGTGCGGAGATTTAAAGTAAAAAGATTCACACATGTCCCCAAGATATGCTCGAGATTATTAGGTCTGTGTGGATCACAGAGTCTCATACATATGGAGAAAGATTCTTTACTGTATATACATGTACCCCATGTTAGTAGAGGGATGTCTGCTATGGGATGTCTCTTTGGCCAGATGTACCCAGGACGTGCATCAGATATCATCATGTGGCATATTTAGTTTAATATATACTGGATCATTGCGAGATTTTAAACTTTTATCATATGTATGTATAAAAGAAAATCACAAAAAGGGAATTTGTGTTAAGGTCTGATCTTATGCGTTTAACACAATGCGATAAATGCCAGAGATAAACAATAAAGCACAACAATTTAGAAAAGATAAATATTATCATGCGTTAGATATAAAGGTCGTAAGAAGATCAAGACGATTTGGGCATCAAATTATATTATAATTATAACGCAAAAAACTAAATGAGGCACAACAAATATGTTAATTACAGAATTTTGCGCAGAATTTTATGATGTCAATTAAAAATTGTTGACATCAAATTTTTATATAATTATAGCGCAAAGAACTGAATGAGGCACAATAAATATGTGAATTTACAGAAGATTACATATCAGTGATATAAAAGTTAAATAAAATATGTTTTTTTTACTTTTAATGAAGCCCAAAGGATGCATGATATATGTATTATCAATATTCAAATCTGGTGACTATGATTTTTGCCACATATGCGGCATGTATAAAAATTCAATTTATTATCAACAACCTGCTGATATGATTAACTCATTTGTCCAACTTTGTGTGTGGCAACAGCTTAGTTTTCATAGCTATACATCAAATCTCCTGTCACACCTTCCTGGCCCTTTCACCCTTTTTACATACACGTAGCTTTAATAACAGCCTACGCACAGGAGTACACAGATAAGCCGAAGATAACAATCTTCTTTATGATTTACTTGTGTTAGACTTAATTCATAAATTATATAAAGATGACAAATAAATTTATGTGGTCGATCTTTAAGTGGAGATAGTACATCACAAGTTATCATAAATAAATAAATGTCATCATTTTTGAAACTAGACACTTGGCGCATAGGAGAAGGGCATACGAGTAGATAGATGTAGCTGGCTGGCACACACCACCACCACCACTAACCATTAAGATGGGTTATCTTGACTAGATTTATCTTTTTAGTTAAAGTTGAATATTAATGGGGCTATTTCGATTAATTTTATATCAGTCATTAGCACCATGTTTTGTAGATTTGTTTAAATTGTATGTACTATGTGGCCACAGTGACTGGCCTGCTCAACACATTTCAGCTAATTTGGCCACAAATCTTTGAAATCTTTTAACTTTTCCAAACACGACTATGAGTGGGTTTTATGGTTCGTATCATAGTAACAACAATTTGAATTTAAATAAAGTCCGGTTAAACATAAATCTCGGATATTTATAGAAACAGTTCAAATTTTAAATCACAGATCAATTTGGCCGATAGCGGCACTGGCGAAGGTTTTGGTATACAACTTAATAGCGTTTGGGGGAGCTGATCTTCAGCCAAATAAACATATGACATTTACCGCTGGATGGTTTATATTTAAATTATAAAAAATACTAGTTGGAAATTTTAGAGATCGCAAAAATAAATTTAATGTTAACCAATTGGTGATTTATGCGATCTTAAACGCAAATTTAAAATTTAGAAAGAACACGAGCAGGTGTGGTAGAGTAAATACGCAATAAACTGGTACAACTGGAAGAGCAAAATTATAAATTATAAGTGCAGTAAATTAAACACCTTAAATTTTATAACTAAATAATAAACATGAAACAGCTGAGGAATGAGCAACATTATAACAAGAAACAAGTGACACCAAAAAGTGGATGGCATTAACACTAAGTGGCAATAACTCGAGGCAACAAATTGAAACATAATTTGACATTAGTATTTTCATAATATTTGTTTTACGCATTATGGTCTTCCGATTACAAAAACAGTCAAAATTATTTTTTATGGTAAAGTTTTTTTTTCAGCAAAATGTTCGTGACCGAAGCACTCGGTCTGAGTTAGGATTGTCGGCAATTCAGTTTCATATCAGCAATACGGGATCGTCTTGGTACTTTGGGTTTATCGGCGATTCAGGCAAACATCAGCAATTCGGGAATGCATTAGTGATTTAGAGTCGTCGGCAGTTCAAGTTCATATAAGCAAGATCGTGTTTGTAATTCGACAGTCCAGGTTTGTATCTGAAACTCTGAATCGTATAGGTAACTCGCGTTCTACGGCAACTCAGCTTCGTAGCTGTGGCTCAGCATCGTTTTGAATAACGTACCCGACTTAAAAAAAACCTTAGGTTTCCTTTACACCCCATAAATTAGGTATGGGATAACTTCTCGCATTGTTGCGAATTAGCACGCTTTCTATTTTAGATTCACAACAAACGGCACCTACTTGTTAATCGACGAATACGAACGTCACTGTTTGAGGAGCTTCTACTAGACATGCTGATAGACTCGACACTTATACCGCGAAGTTGCTGTCGACAACATCGAGGGGGCCGGCAATGAAATAAATATGTAGATGACGGGAATCGAACCCGGGATATCTCTCATGGTAGTCGCATGTTCTAGCCACTAAGCCGCGGCCGGTCCCAATCGTACCCGACGGAGTGTTAGTATTAAAATGATAAGGTGCTCATTTCTATAGTGATACTAGAAGGAACATTTACCAGACCGAATTTTGATAAATGCACTGAAGTAGGACTCAACAGACCGATGTCGAAAAAAACCGATGAAGATGAGTATAACCTATCTAAATTGGGTTTAACCAACCGAAGCTGGATTCAACAGACTGAAGACCAACTTAACCGATCGGAATCATGTTAAACCAATCTAAATTTGGTTCAATCAACCGAAGTTGGATTTAACAAACCTAATACCGATTAAACCGTTCGGAGGCGAGTTAAGCCAATAGATATTGGGTTTAACAGATCGGTTTAAGCCGTTAAACCAACGGATGGAGTCGAGTTAAACCAATCGATATTGGGTTCAATCAACCGAATTTGGATTCAACAGACTGAATTCCGATTCAACTGACTGGGGTGAAGTTATACCAACAGAAATTGGGTTCATCCAACCGAAATTGTATTCAACACATCGAAGTCCGTTTCATCCGAACGGGGTCGTTCGTTCCAATAGAAATAGGGTTCAACCAATAAATGTCGGGTTCAACAGACAAAAGTCAGATAATACCGATCGAAGTTAAGTTAAACCAACCGAATTTCGGTTAAGCTGACTGAAGTCGAGTTAAACTAATCGAATATAGGTTCATCTAACCGAAGTTGGATTCAACAAACCAAAGTACGATTAAACCGACCGGAGTCAAGTTAAACCAACAGAAATAGGGTTCAACCAACCGAAGTTCGATTCAACAGACCGAATACCAATCAACCAATAGATATATGGTTTAACCAAGAAAAGTTAGCTTCAACATGCCATAGTCCGAATAAACCGATTGAAGTCGAATTAAACCAATAGAAATTGAGTTCAACAGACCGAAGGTCCAATTAAGCTGACCGAAGTCGAGTTAAATTAATGGAAATTGGGTCCAACCAACCGAAGTTGAATGAAACAGACCGAAGTCCGACGGAGAAGTACTAAACCAATCGAAATTGGATTCAACGGAAGTTAGATTTAACAAACCGAAGTCGAGTTAAATCAATAGATATAAGGTTTAACCAGCAAATGGTGGATTCAACAGAACAAAGTCCAATTAAACCGAACCAACAAATTTAGTTGATTTTAAGGGCCAATTAGGCCGATCGAAGTCCAGTTAAATTAATGGAAATTGGGTCCAACCAACCGAAGTTGGATGAAACAGACCGAAATCCGACGGAGAAGTACTAAACCGATAGAAATTGGTTTCAACGAAAGTTAGATTCAACAAACCGCAGTCGAGTTAAATCAATAGATATAAGTTTTAACCAGCAAATGGTGGATTCAACAGAACGAAGTCCGATTAAACCGAATCAACAAATTTAGATGATTTGAAGGGCAGATCTCACATGTGTTTTACACCTAGCATCGTCTTGTCGACCTGACCAGTCACATGTGTTTTACATCTAACATCGACTTGTCGACCTGTAGGCTCCACCCCACTAGAACCGACCACATTGCCACGTAATTTAATTATGCAATGAAATATTCAAATTGTACATATTTTTTAAGTCATTTAACAGTAACTCACTACCATGCTCCCACGCCGTCAACTGCTAACCGAAGAAGGTTCCGAAAGTTCCCCATGCGGCCAGCTACTCATCCTTCTCAGAATGACGCAGTATACTGCCGCAACAACTTCTTCTTTCACCACCATCTACTAGAAGCATAGCTGCCCATGCTGCTGGCATCCTTTACTACCTTCTACTAGGTGCCGAAGCACCCCATGCTTCTAGCACCCCCTTTCCAACCATTCGGTCACACTTGCGGGCAATAACACAAACATATAAACTAAGTCAGTTAATGTTGACTTGATAGGAAGCGTCAAAAAAATATGCACAATAATGGTCCTTAATATTATAAAGGCAAAAGCCACGTTACAACACAACTATGTTTCTGCAACCGTAATTACACGATTGTGGAAGCGTCGGAGCCATCCATCTCCTTGTGCCTGGATAATGCAACGAAAGCCACATCAAACTAAAGGATACATTGATGCAAAATTAAAAATAAAAGTATCGTATGGTGTCAAGGTGGCAACCAGCTCCATAACTCAAACTTTGAATTTACCACCCAAGCGGTTCCTAACCGGAAGTGTAAGAAACTACACTGGGTAGCCTGGCCTCTTTGGACGGAGATCGCAAAGGAACACAACCGGTGGCCTTCGATAGCTCAGTGGAAGCGACGTAGACTAGCAATCCGAAGGTGCCAGGGCACTGGCCAAAATCAACATTGATGAAAAATTACTTTTTCAAATACTTTCGAGTTCTCCAGCCAACATAACTCATCCTAGATGCTTCCACTACAAAAATCCAGATTGCGCAAGGATCAAGGAAAATAATTTATCAACATCTTATATAAATCAACAAGCCAGCTGGCGCCATCTTTGGTGGAATTTGGCATAAAAACTCACAACAACAACACCTAACAATGTTTGACACAAACCTTGTTATCTACAAAGGAACGAACAGAGTTGCCAACAATGATCGTATGATAATCGGATTATGTGCCCGATCGAGTGCCGATAAATAGAAAAATCGGTATAAAGGACTATTACTCCAGCTACCACCAGCTGTTACAGCAACAACAACAACAACAACCATGCTACCGCTTTTGATCGTTGCAGAGTCGGAAATTGGTACACCGTTGGTTCTCTTTAGGACGCGGTGACGATACTTGAGGGCCCAATGTAAGTGGTATATGTAAAAGAGTAGCTTTAATGCTTTTATCAATACAGTGTATTTTTTGAATTTCCGATTCTGACTCACTTTTAACATGTAAATACTTGTTCCAAAAAAGTAACTCCAAACATTTTAGGCTTCAACATTTGGGAACAAACTTTATTCCTTAAACCATGTTTGATTCAGAACACCAATAAAAGGTAATTTTTCATATTTGAAATGTTATAAACAATAACAAGTATATAACACCATGCGACCCATGGACGAAACTATATATATGTAAGAGATAGTAGTGACCATGTACTGTAAAACCGCATGCTCACTATTTCATCCGCAAGTTTCGATTCCTTTTTAAAGGACTTTTAATTTTTTAACAATATTTTTTTGGATATGTAATCCAAAACTCTTCGCATGCACGAATTGAATATTTTAACTCTCTTCTGATTAACTGTCAACAAAAAATGCAATTGAAATACTAAATCTGATAGTTAAATTCCACGTTATCCCTAACGATTCCCAGAAACACTCTCGTCTCTAAGTCTTTCAATATCTTCAATTATATTTTTTTTTAATAAACCCCAAACTTTGTCCTACTTACACACTCCCGCTGCCAACACAGCAGCTATAACTTCAGCAAACATGAAACAAGAAAACTAAAACTGGTGCATAAATTTAATTAACAGCCGGTAGGAAATCAAAGGAATCTGGGCTTATCAACCGATCCGACAATTGAAACACAAAAAAAGGGAGCATAGAGCAGCGGCAACAACATGTGAATTACAAAAAACCGCGTTGTTGCAGCCACAGACACAGAAGTGGCATTGGGGGCACAAGATATTAGCATTTTACATTGGGCCATACGATAACAGCTACTACTGTGCAACGTTGCCATGAATTAATGCGCGCGCGAACACTGCGCAAACTTTCTTATGATCTACACCAGAGAGGGGGAGAGGACAGTAATGTTTTCGTGCTGCTGTTAACCAACCATGTCATGTCAAATAATATTAACACAAAACAACAGAGCAAATAAAATGTAAAGCTTCTGTAAAGTCATTAAAACAACAATTCGGAGACAAGCTAAAATAAAAGTCAGCAGCAGAAGCAGGCAGTAAAATCGAACAACATAATGGGAGGACAACAAAAAGTCGAGCACTGAAATTCCTGTGCCACAATCGAAAGGAAAGAAAAGACAATTAGAGGAAATCCCCGAGAGGGAGAATCTCTGCTTACAAAAACAATTAGGGGAGCAAATTTCAATTGACTTTTACTCCCCGCACCCTGGTTAGTTAGGGTGTAAAAGGCAGCTACAGTTTGTCTGTTTGCTCTTTTAATTCATACCCCTAATAAATAGTTGCCAAAGAGGGGGAGGGGAGCACGAGGCATTAATAAAGACCACACATTTTGACAACGTCAGAGCAGACCACCCAAGTTGCTAATTTATGTCGTACAACATTTGCAACAAGATCAACATGCAGCTCCACCATACAGCCAACCAACCATACAGCCTTGCAACACATCGTGGCAAGCTGGCAGCCAGCGAGGGATTCATTGATGATGGGCTCTCTTTGAAGGAGTTGGCGGACAAAAAAGATAAACCAAATAAAGAATGAAATAAAACATTACTGGGTATGAGTATTCCCTTTAGCGTTGGTTTTATTGTTCCACTAAAATGTTCGCAAGCGTAGGGACAACAGTGGTATGGAAAAAAAATGCCAAATATAAAAGTTAATTTAATTTAAAAATATAAAAATTTAAAAATATAAAAATATAAAAATATATAAATATAAAAATATAAAAATATAAAAATATAAAAATATAAAAATATAAAAATATTAAAATATAAACATATGAAAATATAAAAATATATAAATATAAAAATATAAAAATATAAAAATATAAAAATATAAAAATATAAAAATATAAAAATATAAAAATATAAAAATATAAAAATATAAAAATATAAAAATATAAAAATATAAAAATATAAAAATATAAAAATATAAAAATATAAAAATATAAAAATATAAAAATATAAAAATATAAAAATATAAAAATATAAAAATATAAAAATATAAAAATATAACAATATAAAAATTTAAAAATATAAAAATATAAAAATATACAAATATAAAAATATAAAAATATAAAAATATAAAAATATAAAAATATAAAAATATAAAAATATAAAAATATAAAAATATGAAAATATAAAAATAAACAAATATACAAATATACAAATATACAAATATACAAATATACAAATATACAAATATAAAAATATAAAAATATAAATATATAAAAATATAAAAATATAAAAATATAAAAATATAAAAATATAAAAATATAAAAATATAAAAATATAAAAATATGAAAATATAAAAATATAAAAATATAAAAATATAAAAATATAAAAATATAAAAACATAAAAATATAAAAATAAAAAATTTTTAAAAAATAAAAAAATATAAAAAATAAAAATATAAAAATATAAAAATATAAAAATATAAAAATATAAAAATATAAAAATATAAAAATATAAAAATATAAAAATATAAAAATATAAAAATATAAAAATATAACAATATAACAATATATAAAAATATAAAAAAAATCTTAAAAAAAACACAAATATATTGGATATATTAGATTAATATACAAACTGCTGCTATTCCGGTGTTTTAGAGTTGTCGACATCGGACGTAGCTGCACTAGATCCGGAGTAATGTATTTAATGCTGCCCTTTGATATCCGTTCATGCAAAAGTATTTTATCATCGAAAGCTTTGCAGTCAGTATCTAAAAACATTCACCTGATGTTTCATATCTGTTTTGAAATTTAGACATAACATCAAGAAAAAGTTTTTAGAAATCCTTAAATTTGACTCATCTAGGCATACCCTACACCAAGGGTAAGAACAGATTTTAACTTTTGTATGGGAGCCACAATTCCGGGTAAAGAAAGAAGGTAGGCATGTTGATTTTTATATGGGAATCCCGTTTGGGGGAGAATATGGGGGTACATATGTTTGGGGACAATTTAATGAGGGGAAAAATACTGGGGGTATGTCATTCATTTTACCCCTCAAAAGGCGATACCGGAGCATTTGCCTTTCCCAAGAATGTTAAAAATGAAATATTAAAAATATCAGAAATATCAAACATATTAATAATATAAAAAAAATAAAATTTAAAATTTTTAATAATATTGACATTAGGAAAAAAATATGAATAATATTAATATTACTATAAATATTAAAATTTCTTAAAATATTTCAAATATTACAAATATTAAAAATTTTAAAAATATTAAAAATATTAAAATTATTAAAAATATTAACAATTTTAAAAATATTAATAATATTAAATAAATTAAAAACACTTTTCTGATCGTAAGCCGAATTTGATGTATCATTTGATACACTTGAAGTAAATTTAATATATAAAAACACGATCGACTAAAACTAACAAACAAACAATTAAAAATATTAAAAATGTTATGTGTTAAAAATATTAAAAGTAATTAAGAATATTACATATATTAAAATTATTTAAAGTATTATAAATATTTATAACTACTAAAAAAATTTCAAAAAATATAACAAATATTTTAAAGATAAACATTTAAATTGAAATTTTACATTTAAACCACTGTGTCCCCCTACCACTATCTGAAACCAGTACCGTATTTGGTTTCAGTTTTTATCTTCCAGTACCAGTTCTCCAGTCGATTTCATGGTCCAGATGATTCACTCACCCACCAGCACCACCATCACTTGGGCAAATTGTCTTTAGTGACCAAGCAAAGGTGTGAAAATGAAACTTTAAATTAGTTAATAAAATAATAAAAATCCTTAAATTCTTTATTGTCCATTTCATGCCATTTACTAAAAGCATCATTATCAATGTCGACGAATAAAAACGCCCCCAAAGTTTATACACATAAACTTAAGTTTATTATCGAAAGACCTTCACAGAAATATTAACTGCAATAAAGGGAGCAGATGTCTTTTTCTGCATGAAAAAAGGAGAACAATGTCTGTTAAATTCCAAAAGGGGCACCATAAGCAATATTCCAACATTCCAAGTTTATATGTGGGAAATAAAAACTTTCATGTTCTTGTAAATAGTTGTCAATGTGATAAAAGACGATTAAAAGCACGAAATGAAATTTGTACGCGAATGATTATAGTTTGGCCAAAGTGCTATAATGTTTTTCATAAAATTTGTTCAACATCAGATTTGGAGATTTCCCTACACCAACTGTAACGTATTAAAAAAATCTTCGATTTGGTTTAAAGATCTACAAATTTTAAAATTTTCCAATACTAATAACATTCCTTTTTTATATACTCTTTATTTGATGTTAATTTCCCACCTCTGTAGTCAACCTAAATTTCCATACCAGCCTCGTTAATTGCAATTACGTTAAATGATACCTTAACGTTTGCAATAATTACCATCATGGACGCCAGCTTTAAATCGCCAATTGAAACATTTGCAACATATTGCGCACGCTCTCTCGCCAACCCTCCCAGTTGACCATGCAGCGCATGTGCGCATGTGTGTATGGCTGGCTTTAATTCCCCAGTACTCGATGTACATAAAAATTAGCGAAATTGAGAATTTAGTGGACTGGACCACCCCAATCATGGTATGTAACATACAACGTACATATAACATCAAATACTTTGGCGACGTCGTTGGTGGTCTTTTACCACCAACTCCAGCCAGCATCGGCAACATCATCATTATCATCGCCGTCGTTGTCGTCGTCATTGCCGTCGCAGCTTAACCGCGCCATGCATGCAACGCTTACCAAAATCACATGCCACAGACGCGGACGGACAGACATCTAGACATCTCTACTGACCGCCACCATACGACTAGTAACTAAGCTAAACCAAAAGCTTTGCGCTCTTGCGCAACCATAAACGTTGGTGCACGTCTGTGGCCTTTACGCTCTGCATGTGAGTCATGCGGGAGCACTGGGCAGCCCAAGAATGCTGTCCTCTGTTGACGATCATCCCCAGAGAGCATCATCTTGTGCTATGCAAAATACCTTCACAGGCAATGATCATCATCACGAATGACTCATCTCGTGGCTAAGAAAAGGTATATTCCGGAATTACAATCTGCTTCTACGTCTCGACGACTGCTCAAAGCGGCTGCATCGAATCGTTTCGTGTGGATTCACTTTTGCTTTTGCTTTCAGCGTTTGTTACACTTGTTGGATTTAAAATTTGTGTACTGGCTTCTTTTCATCTACAGTCATTGACGAACCTATCGACTACTTTGGCATCTTGTATATTCACATCATATGTGGGGGTACCTTCATCCGTCGTCGTCGTCACCGTCGTCGAACTGTCCTCTGTAGTTTGTTTGGTTGTCTTAATGTTACCTATGTCCGCCCATTCGGTAACGTCTTCGATTTTCTTTGCGAACGGCGTGTGGTCTTCCTGGTTTCTTACTCTCAAACTAAATGAAGTATGTTCCAGTAAATGTAGTAAGCAAACATCTGAAATTCATCTCGTTTTTGTTGGTTTTTTCTTGTATTAGGGCAGAGATTGTGTGAGACTTTTTGAGAAATGATGCCAATGATTTGAACTTGGATTTGTTAACCCGTTAGGGGAGGGGAAGGTAAAAAATGAAAATAATGTTAACAATTTAGAATATTTTCCATATTTTTATTCTTTTTGATATTTTAAGTATTTTTAATATATTTAGTATTTTTAATATTTTTACTATTTTTAATATTTTTAATATTTTTAATATTTGTAATATTCTTAATATTTTTAATATCTTTAATATTTTAAAGATTTTTAACGTTTTTAATATGCTTAATATTTTTGATATTTTTAATGTTTCTAATATTATTAATATTTGAATATTTTAAAAATTTTTAATATTTGAAATAAATAAATATATTTAAATATATATTAAATATTTTGAACGTTTTTAATATTTTCAATATTTTAGTATTTTAAATATTTTAAATATTTTGAATATTTTTAATATTTTTAATATTTTTAATATTTTTAATATTTTTAATATTTTTAATATTTTTAATATTTTTATTATTTTTAATATTTTTAATATTTTTAATGTTTTTAATATTTTTAATATTTTTAATATTTTTAATATTTTTAATATTTTTAATATTTTTAATATTTTTAATATTTTAATATTTTTAATATTTTTAAAATATTTAATATTTTTAATATTTTCAAAGTTTTTAATATTTTTAATATTTGTAAAATTTTTAAATTTTTTTTATATATTTTAAAATTTTAAATATTGTTAATATTTTAATATTTATCATGTTTTTAATATTTTTTATATTTTTAATGTTTTCAATATTTTAAATATTTTTAGTAAATTTAATATTTTGACTATTTTTAATATTTGTAAAATTTTTAATATTTTTAAAATTTTCAATATTTTAATATTTTTAATTTTTTTAATGTTTTTAATATTTTTTTAATACTTTTAATATTTTTTATATTTTTAACGTTTTCAATATTTTGAATATTTTAAATATTTTTAGTAATTTTACTATTTTTAATACTTTAAGAAATTTTAATATTTAAAGTTATCTTAATATTATTCATATTTTTTCCTAATGTCAATATTATTAAAAAATTTTTAAATTTTATTTTTTTATATTTTTTATATGTTTTATATTTCTGATATTTTTAAAATTTCTAAAAAATTTAAATATTTTAAACACTTGGACATTTTTAAAATTCTTGGGGAAGGCAATTGCTCCGGTATCGCCTTTTGAGGGGTGAAATGAATGACATACCCCCAGTATTTTTCCCCTCGTTAAATTTTCCCCAAACATATGTACCCCCATATTCACCCCCAAACGGGACTCCCATATAAAAATCAAATTTTAACAATAATATTTGCACCCACCGCTCTAACTCTATGACCGACCCCCAATATTTTTGCAACCACAACAGAACAGCCCCAGAACATACATACCCTCTATTATGCCTCCTAGAGGGGTAAAATGTATGACAGACCGACCCCCAGATGCCTACCCTCTTTCTTTACCCGGAATTGTGGCTCACATACAAAAGATAAAATCTGTTCTCACCCTTGGTGTAGGGTATGCCTAGATGAGTCAAATTTAAGAATTTCTAAAAACTTTTTCTTGATGTTATGTCTAAATTTCAAAACAGATATGAAACATCAGGTGAATAGTTTTAGATACTGACTGCTAAGTTTCCGATGATAAAATACTTTTGCATAAACGGGTATCAAAGGGAATAAGAGGCAGAATTAAATACATTACTCCGGATCTAGTACAGCTACGTCCGATGTCGACAACTCTAAGACACCGGAATAGCAGCAGTTCGTATATTGATCTAATATATCCAATATAATTTTTTTTATATTTTTATATATTGTTATATTTGTATATTTTTATATACATAATTATATTTTTTTATTTTATTATATTTTATATATTTTATATATTTATATTTTTATATTTTTACATTTTTACATTTTTATATTTTTATATTTTTATATTTTTATATTTTTATATTTTTATATTTTTATATTTTTATATTTTTATATTTTTATATTTTTATATTTTTATATTTTTATATTTTTATATTTTTATATTTTTATATTTTTATATTTTTATATTTTTATATTTTTATATTTTTATATTTTTATATTTTTATATTTTTATATTTTTATATTTTTATATTTTTATATTTTTATATTTTTATATTTTTATATTTTTATATTTTTATATTTTTATATTTTTATATTTTTATATTTTTATATTTTTATATTTTTATATTTTTATATTTTTATATTTTTATATTTTTATATTTTTATATTTTTATATTTTTATGTTTTTATATTTTTATATTTTTATATTTTTATATTTTTATATTTTTATATTTTTATATTTTTATACTTTTATATTTTTATATTTTTATATTTTTATATTTTTATATTTTTATATTTTTATATTTTTATATTTTTATATTTTTATATTTTTATATTTTTTTATTTTTATATTTTTATATTTTTATATTTTTATATTTTTATATTTTTATATTTTTATATTTTTATATTTTTATATTTTTATATTTTTATATTTTTATATTTTTATATTTTTATATTTTTATATTTTTATATTATTATATTTTTATATTTTTATATTTTTATATTTTTTATACTTTTTAACATATTTTTAATATTTTTTGAAAATTATTTATATAATTGATAGCCCCCCATAAGGTTTAATGTTTTCTCCTAATGTCCCCCCTTTCAATAGAACGGCGAGTCTTTTTCTTTGGAGTTCAACAACGTCTGCAGTAGTGCAAGACTATATTCTGTGTGCGATCGTTTGCTGGACGTCGACGGCGACCACCACCTTACACAAGCTCCTCGATACAAGATATTCATTCGTTGTGGTCCAACACCGCCGTGATTGTGTTCCGTTGGGTGCTCTCTTCAGTTGTTGGGATTTTTTAGAGGTGGATGATACGGAATTTTGGTGGCAAACAATTCATATGTGTGTCGGTCGGTCGGTGCGGTAAAACTAAGGCCAAAACTCTTGTGATGGTACGTTATAGAAAATATATACAGCGCCACGGCAACTGCAACAGCAACAACAACAAAAACAGAATCACCAATTAGGCTGCCTTCTGGTTGATGACTTAATTAAGCCCAAATGGCGCCTGGCAAGATTTTTTTTGTTCCCTCTATGCCGTATCGTTTAAGGTCGATAAGGCACAACAACAACAAAAGCAATGTAAGATATAAAACGGAGTATTTTTTGTTGTAGAGTATTTTGGGATTCTGATAATATTTTTCAAGAAGATAGTAGGCCACAACGAGAAAAATCTGGTAATATATTGATTTTTTATGTGATTATTATGAGTGATAATTATTTCGATTAAAATCTTTTAGTATATGCAACATACACATGTAGTATAGATGTTATACATATATGTTCATATGTTAATCATTTAGTACCCTTTAGTTTTTTTTTTGTTTTTAGTTAATAAACATCATTTAAAGGTGCTTAATTATAGTGATTATACTGTTGATTTATAATCTTATGGTGAAAGGGCAAGACAAAAAATGAAACAAATCTTAGGTGGTCCCTTAACGTCATTCATTCCATTCTCAATTCCGTAGACATTTGTAATGACATGCTTACTAATTGTGTTGGACCCAACACGACAATTGTCACTCATAATGATTTAGTAGCTGACACACAACAAAATCACGCAGACAGGCAGCGGCTGTAAGAAACACTATGGCGAACAGTTGACTCTCCCTATTCACACGCACTTGACTTATGGGTGACACTGACACTGGGGATCATACTAAGGCGGCGGCTGCTTCTTTGCCGTTTGATCGCGTTAAAATTGCCCGAGAGGAAGGCAATGCAAAAGAGGCCGCAACTATGAATCTTGGTATGTAGAGCGGTGATTTATAGTGCAAAGATATGTAAAATATGTTGAGATACTAAAACCGATACATAGTTTTGCATTGCCATAAAATACCTTTTAAGGAGAGGAGACTAATATTTCTGAGGAAGAGATACTGTATGGTAAATGTGTACAAGTTGGCAACGTGGGTGTTTTTCATGGGAAACATCTTATGATGGGGAAAGGAGATGATATTATTTGAGGAAATATATGATGTAAAGTTTAAATGTTGTAGTATCCTTACGCATGAATTTGATGATTATTATGTTGGCAGTTTCTAATATTAATCAATACTAGGTAACAATAATGTAATATCGAGTATTACACTTTGACATGGAAAGGCGATAGACTTTTTCGAGCAAAGAGATTACTGTTGAGGATAACCTGTAGTGGAATACACAGACATACCTTGAGTTGAAACCCCATCTATTGTGGAACTTAAAAGTGTACGTACAATCACCACAAGGGATACGTTAAGTTAATATTGTTGAAAACCTTACCTGAAAAGAAACAAAGAAAAAATGTTTTGATTAAAAAATATATCACATAATGGAATATATATATATTAAGTTAGCATTAGATTATATATTATAGATGATATTATATATATATCAGGGATCAAATACATATTTATACAGCTTTGTGAAAACAAATGCATTTAAGCTGTCTTCTTTTAAGAAATATTATTCGTATCACATCGTTTGAAGAGTGATGCTTATGAAAGGTTTTTTTTCTAATTTCAAATGAAAATAAAAATAGAATTGGACATCGAAATGTTTATTACGACCCGATAAAACAATCTCCGACATTTAATTTTTAATTAAAATTTTATTAAAATTTTGCCTATGGCTACGCAGTAGGAGGTGTCTACCAAATATTGAGCTTCTGAAGACTATTTTCTCATTGCTCCGTGATGAGGTTAACTTTCTACGAATAAATGAAAAATAAACTTCTAACTGATTCACATCTTATTACTTTTAAATCTGAACCAATTTGGTTGACACAAATCTATCCAATTCAATGGGCGGCTTATAAGAGAGCTTATAATTTCAAAATTATTTGACTTATACTTAGGCGTGCAGCCTAATTTATTCGTATCTGTCTGCTAGCAGTCAACAAGTCTGTGTAGAAGGAAGATGTAGTAACGTGCTTCGTGTAAGAAGTGGAGTTCCGCAAGGTTCAGTCCTTAATGATCTTTTTCAAAATTTTTTAACATTTAGTAAACCATTTGCCTTTGCTGACGACATCCAGTTGTTGTTAACTGGTGAATATGGTTTCCTGGACGTTCTTCGAGGGAAAATCAAATATGCACTGGATACAATGTATGAATGGGTTTTGGAAAATAGATTGAGTATTAATGCTTCTAAGTCCAAAGCTTTGCTTTTTTCAGCTAAAAGGAATGTGGACTTAGGTGTAGTTTATAATGGGGTTGTTTTTGAGTTTGTACATAACATGACCTGTTTATGTGTTTTGTTGGATGACAGGTTGAGCTTTGAAAAACACATTAGTAATGTAGTTTCAAAGGTTAATTATGCAATCAAACACTTGTACACCACATATTTATCGCTTCCACTTTTTGTTAAAAAAAACAACTTGTTCATGCCTTAGTACGAGTAATGCCGAATATTTTGTACTGCCTAGAGGTATATTCTTCTGCTAATCAAAAATATAAGAAGCTTGTTCAGTTATCACTAAATCGCTTAAACGTCGTGTACACATAAGGCCTTTCGTAGCTAAATTTCTGGGATGTTCGTTTAATACATTTATTGACCGACGTTTGTTGTTATGTTTTTATAAAATTTTTGCAAGCCAATGCCCAAGTTTTGTGTACCAAACCTTTAAATTTTGCCATTCTGTTCGAAGAAGACAGATGCTTATACCTAAGCTTTGTCACGGAGTTGACAATTTTAGGAGGAAGCTACCGCGACTGTCAGCTCTTTCTTCCAGACAGAAGATACGCAATTTGGTAAGACATTATTTGGCCAAGTTGAGGACTATCTTACCACCTACGCTTCTATATGGATATGTAGCACCCGGTTGCAAAGCAACACAACATTCGAGTATGATGAATTTACCAGCGATTTCGTCATTAACCGCAGCCCGCGTGATCCTTCCACTAGTGGTCCTACACCAACGATAAGGCGGGAACAGGTCCGGGGCTTCTAATGCCCACACTACTAGTCCGCAATGAAGCTGCTACCAATTTGTGATTTGATGAACCATACTTCGCTAGATTGGTCGCCTTTGGCAAAAAGAGAACAGACTGGAACTTTTACATATTCGCAAGTACGAACACTTTTACATCAATACAACGCAGTACTCTCACTGGTGGAAGGCGGGGGAAGTTCTAAAACCCTTCCCCTCGAAAACGGTGAAGGGCAACGAAGTATTTGTTTGGCTAGGCCCGTCTGAACCCCTGTGAGAGCAATAAGCTTTAGATGAACAAGGGTACACTCTGAAAACTTTGCATGTGTAGATCCCATGTCACACACGGTATCAGAAAAAAGCTTATGGTGAGACGTCGTAGTCGAACTACTTCCAGTTTAAAGCTCTGGCACTGTGAACCTTTGTTAGGCCGAACAAGATTGTGGAATAGATCCGCACATTCCATTAATTTCCTACTCTAGTTATCGGTGCCGTGCGTACAGAAAAAGCCACCGCCGCTATAGACGTGAGTGTGAAAGGGAACTCGACGCCGTTACAGCGACTCGGTTTTTGCCCGTCCACTAACTGGAACATTTTGTAGATAGATATTGGTCTACCTTCATATAAGATGCAACTGGTGCAATAATTAAAGCCAGCGGACCATCAATTGTGTCGTCATATTATCTTCACAATCATAAGATTCCTTTACTACTTACTTAATTTCCCTTTTCACTCCATGAATGATGTATGGGATAGCTTCTCGCGTTGTTGTGAATTAACATGCTTTCTATTTTTAGATTCATAATTATACTGCGAAGTTGCTGTCGACAACATCGAGGGGGCCGGCAATGAAATGCATATGATTGGAGGCAGGAATCGAATCCGAGATCTCCCGCATGGTAGTCGCGTGTTCTAACCATCATGATACTCCTTTACATGCCGAAAACGTCATCGACCCAAATGTCTTTAAACCTGAAACAGGTGCCAACGCTTCCTTATGCCAGTGCATATCATTTGGAGTTGAAATGGTTTCAACAAGACGACGCATCAAGACGTTCAGAGCGTAAAACCATTACTTGTTGAGCCAAATGTTTGGTAACCGAATTATCTCCAAAAATAGACCTGTGAATTGGCCACCTTGTTCGTTTGATGTGACACCTTGGATACGTGACACCCCCGCTTTTTGTGGGGGTACGTTAAATATCTGGTCTATGCAGCTAAACCAACAACGAATGGTCATTTAGAAGCCAACATACGAGGCACTATTGACGAAATAAGACCAGGTACTCTAAAAAAATTTTATAAAAATTAGACCGACAGGATAGCGTACACAAGTAGCAGTCGCGGAGGTTATGTGCCAGATATTGTTTTTAAATATTGCATGTCATGAAATTTGTTAGCTTAATACATTAATTACATTTTTTGTATTTATTTAAAAAAGTTCCTTGTCAAAATATTCAAAATATTCTGAACCACTTTAGACCATGATTGTGAAATGACAAAAAAATTTGGTTTTTTCGGATGCATTTCTTCAGTGTGTTACAATGATAAAAACGTATCCTGGGTACTATTCCAATAGTGTAGACCAGTGCCGGACATTCCATTGTCTCGCCATTCCGGCAATAATCGTCCTTTTTCACACAGACATGATCAACAATTCACACGTAATCGAAAGTTTTGTTTGATACAAAGCAATCTCAGCTTGAGTGTTATGAAATCAACACCACACATGCTTGTTTCGCATTCAATACAAAAACAGACATGCATATAGAGAAACAATGTTCAACGATTGCTGGTAGAGCACAACATTTGCACCTTGTATTATACGAAAGTGCTGACGTTTCTTATGCGTCCACACACCAAATTGGTTTGTGCGTGCGTTCGTTTTTGCCTGCCACTGGTGTAGATGGTTATAAAGCCAAGCCTATGTCAATTGCAATGGTTCAAATGATGACTATAAACTTATTGCAGGTTTTTGGGACGAATTTTTAAAACCAATACAGCACAAATATAGTTTTAAGCAAACATCTCGATGGCAATCACATTTTTTCAACTTAATCTGTTTACAACTTAAAGCTCCTTTTCCTCCCTTGCTACCCCCACCACCCCTTTACCCCCACACAACACCTGTCTTTGGGGTATAAATGTTACTTTTTGTTTTTAACTCCACTAAAAATTCATGATCATGATTTTAATCAATTCATTATCGATTCAATTCCATTGAGACGTCAAGTTAATAGAATAGAAATAATAATAATAATAATGATAATAACGAACAAAACTGATTTTCAATTTTTAATAGACACTTGTCATCGCATTGAAATACTCTTAACACACAGTCATAGTCAAATGGACAGACGGACACCCAGGCTGGCAGGCAGGCACTTTACAATAAATAATTTAATCTTTTTCGAGTTGAAATCATTTGTTGACGGACTGTTTTTAGTGTTTTGTCTTGTTGTTTCTCTCGCTCTTCACAATGTGAGTGTTTGAAGTTTAGCGCAGCAAAAACTCGAGACAACACAAAAAGCGATTGGTGTCAATAAGATGGATTGTTCAAAGTCACCAGCAATAACAGCAATAGCAACAACAACAGCAATACTAGCAACATCAGCATCAACGATATGTGAGTACAACTAAAGTGAATTGTAATCTTGGATTTTTTTTTATTGTATCTATATTGATTAAGTTTTGATTAAACGGCGACCACACACGTTGTAATCGGCAATCGAGCAAAAGCTTGATTACAATTTCTATAACTCTACAGCAACCAATTGGACGGACAGACGGACGGATATAATTCATATAGGCTTAAGCCGTTGGCGACGATGCATTGCTAAGTGAATTGTGTACGTAGTTGGTTGGCTGGCTCATTGAGCATTAAGCTGTGTTAGTATCCCCATCTTTATCTGACGATCTTCTCACATGTATCGACGAACATTTCATTCATTACGTGAATTGATTGTTCCATCACTTGGAAGGGGGTCAATTAAAAAGTGATTGTTGAAATGATTTCATTGATTATGTGTGTGTGGTGGTGCTTTTGAAGCAAGACTTTATCGGTCCGTCCGTCTGTACACTCATTCATGCCATGATTGAGCCCATTCATAATTCTCATGTGGAGAGTGGTAGTAGGATGTTTTTACGTTCGTTAGTGTGTTATTACTCTTATTCTGTCTGGTCTGCTAGTGTAGATCGTAATTTGCACTTGTTCAATCGAGTTGCTGTTTAATTTCTGTTTCTATGAAATTAAGTATATAATAAAACGAGCCTAACTTGTTCCAAACGTCCAACAACATATGTAACGCAAAATTTTCCATTTCCATTTTATTTGGCGACAATTTTTTTTTCTATTTGCCACAGACCGATTGACCGTCCGAGATACTAAACTACTCCTAGTATTTGTCCATTAAGAAAAAAAAAAATGCCTGACATGTTGTCCAAAAGATACATCTATTAGATATTTACGTGATAGGAAAATTGATATGATTGTATTACATATTTGTTTTGTTTTTTTTAAGATTATTTGGAATTTTCATTTGCTTTGGGTCTGTCATGTTGATATTACCAAATCTTTGTTTGTTGAATTGTATAAAACGAATTAGTTAAATATGGTCATTATTAGGAAAATGTTCATTGAATATTAAATAGCTGGAAAATGTGCAATGCAATTTGTTCATGTGTGAGGGGAGGTGGTGAATGCCTATGTAATGGATGGCTGGGTTAGTAGCCGCATTTGGGAGGCCTACGAAACAATTGGGTTAAATGTGACGCGTCAACACATTCTCAAACAAAAAATGACAGAAATACCAAAAAAAAATTGTCCAAACTATAGAAAATCTGTATACATTTTAAAAAATCTTTAAATACTTAAGAATGAATTTTAATTATTTTTTATATTTTCAAGCTTTTGGAAAGGCCCTTTAAAACCAAGCTAAGAAAAGACATAAACTCCGGTAGGAAACACTTGAATAGGTCTACCTTAGTTCGCCCTGTTTTTGAGAGCACTAGCGTATTCACACCAAGTTCAGTACTCAGCGAGTAGGGCCGCGAAAACAACAGCGAAACTGAGCCGATTTAAGGCAGAGAGTGGGGGGGAACACTACAAAACTACAGTAGGCTTTTGATGAAAAGAGAATCCCCTTATATGGCTGCCAGATCATTGGAAATGCAATTAGGTGGAAGAAGAAAGCAAACGCCATACTCGCAGTTTAGCGAACATCAGTATACAGGATTACTTCGGCATTTCGCACAATACAGGCAGCTGCCGCTTTGAGATGGAAACTTGTCTGGAGATGCTAGTTACTACCTGACCCAAGTATTTTAAAAGAACGGATAATTAGGAGAAAATTATCGGTGCTGACCACACATTATTTGAATGTAGTCGATGGACCCAAAACGACGAAGACTTGACGACGTAACAGGATCCATAATTGTCACAATCCTTATTGACCAGATGGTGCGAAATCATGAGCAATAAACAAGTCCTGCGGTTGAAGAAACTAGATCTGGATGCAGCAGTCTGAACCCAAAGAAATAAGTGAGGGCTTTGCTGCAGGCCAAGACGAAGTCAATGGATGACTCAGTTAACAGAGAACCAACCCGAAATACATAATGCAAACACAATCCCGGGACGGCCTGATGTGTTTTTTTTAGTTAGTATGACAAAACCGAATGGCGATGGCCCTTCGTTAATGGAAAAATTAATTTTTACCCACTTTTCGAGAATTTTTTTTCTAATTTTTAATGTTTGTCCTATTTTTAAACCCATTACCAGGCGCCGCACAAACCGAATGGTATATTCATTTCATTCTTTCAGTTGTAACGCCCATAAGGTGGCGTGGTAGGTATGACAATATAAAAATAACGTCCACCCGTTTGTCCCTGCGATTTCAGACGTAGTTTAAGAAATATTGTGCTGAAATTTGGTACACAAGATTATATCATCTATGCGGAGGTTAAGTTCTAAGATGAACAATATGGGACAAAAACTACTCCCAATTCACATTCAAACCCCCGTTTTTTGGGGTTTGACCCTGCGAATACAATAAAAGTTTAAGAGCTATCAAGCTGAACGGTGATATGCAAGCTTTATCCCCTATGCTGAGGTTAAGTTCTAAGATGAGCAAGATCGGACAAAAACTACAAACACCCACTTTTGGGTATGTCCGTCTGTCTGTCTGTCCCCGTTATTACAGCCGTCTGTTCCCCATATTAAGAGCTATCGCGCTGATATTTGGCACACAAGCTTCTATCCTCCAAACGGAGGTTAAGTTCTAAAATGAACAAGATGGGACAAAATCTACTCCCTCATACCATACAAACTCCACCTTTTTGGGGGTTAAACAATTCAAAATAATATATTTTTAAGAGAATTGGATAACTCAAGACCTTAAGTGTCTTAACAATGTGTTTTAAAGATTAAATATAATTTGTTGTTTGCAATTCGATATGTTTTTTGTTTTAGTCAGTATTTGAAATTTACTTTAAATACTATTTTAGATATTATATATTTTTATATTTTTATATTTTTATATTTTTAGATTTTTATATTTTGGTTGGTTGGTATGCAGGCATCTCCTTCTTCGAAGAGAACATTTAGGTCCTTATGGACCCTTTGTGACACCCGTTGGGCATTTACGCCATCCCTTCAACCTTTGCTATCAGCGCGTGTGCTGCCTGATTGCGTTGCCAGTTGTCGATTGGGAATCCGGAGTTTCGATCTAATCCGTCCAGTTAATAATTTTACAAAAGTTGTTGATCCTTCCGATATCCAAGGACGCAAGTTCCTCTACACCATTTAAGAAGGGTTTCCCCAGGCTTTCCAGTCTCCTTCTGCATAGCGCTGGGCAATCACATATAATGTGGTCGGTGGATGGTTCACTGCTGCTATTCCCGCAGTAGTTGCATTCGCTTTTCGTTGCGAATCCCATTCTGCTCGCATGTCTGCCTATGGGTCCATGTCCCGTCAGGAAGGTAATAATTTTCCTTATCTGGTCCCTCTCAAGACTTGCCCGGTACGATGTACGTTTCGCGTTGTATTCTGGCCAAGTCTTTTTGGCCTATCTACAGGTTTCTTCATTCTTCCATCTGTCGTTTGCAATTCTAAACGTTAGATTTCCAATGGTACTTTTACAGGGCTGAGCCTCTTTGTCCGCTCTGCAGTTGCCCTCGATTTCGCTGTGTCCGGGTATCCACGTAACCAGAACTCTGTTATTCCTGGATATCTCGTTAAGAGATTTCCGGCAGGCACTGACCACTTTCGATTTGATGTCACAGGACTTCAACGAGTTTACCGCCGCTAGACTATCCGTGAACAGGAGTATATCCTCCTCACGTTGATCTTCCTCACGTTGATCACCTCCGCGGCTCGTTTAATAGCAAGTATTTGCGATTGGAAAACGCTGCAGAAGTCTGAAATTCTCGATCTTTTACTTAGGCCTAGATCCGCGGAGTAGATACCATAGCCGACCTTGTCATCCAGTTTGGACCCATCGGTAAAGATGTTTATTGGTCCATACATTGCGTTCTCGTTCTCTGGCCACTCCTTTCTGGAGGGCGTTCTAATTTCGTAGAGAATTTTTGATTTCCGTGTATTGTGCACGTAGTCAGTTTCAAGTGAGATGTTGATATGGTTCAGGATCTTTGAATGTCCGATGGAAGGATCCCAATGTTCAATCTCGTTTAGTCGAATAGCCGATTTGAGAGCGGAGCATTTGCAACTCACATCAGGTGGTAGTAGATTGAGTATCTTGTAGAGAGCATTAGAGGGGGTCGATCTCATACATCCGGTTATCAGGAGACAAGAGGACCGTTGAACACGATCCAATTGTCTAACTTAGCTTTTCTTGCCAAACTATAAGGCCATATTGTAGTATTGGCTTCACTATAGCATTGTAAATCCAAAGTGTTACCTTGGGTTTAAATCCCCAGGTTTTCCCGATAGCTTTACGGCATGTATATAAAATATTTTATATTTTTATATTGTTTTACTTTTATATTTTTATATTTTTATATTTATATATTTTTATATTTTTTTATTTTTTTATTTTTATATTTTTTTATTTTTATATTTTTATATTTTTTTATTTTTATATCTTGATATTTTTATATTTTAATATTTTTAATATTTTCTATATTTTTAATATTTTTAATATCTTTTAATTTTTTTAATATTTGTAATATTTTTAATATTTTTAGTATTTTCAATATTTTAAATATTTTTTAGTATTTTAAATATATTTAATATTTTTAATGTTTTTAATATTTTTAGTATTTTTAATATTTGTAATATTTTTAATGTTTTTAATATTTTTAATGTTTTTAATATTTTTAATATTTTTAGTATTTTCAATATTTTTAATATATTTAATATTTTTAATATTTTAAATGTTTTTAATATAGTTTATATTTTTAGTATTTCCAATATTTTTAATATTTTTAGTATTTTCAATATTTTTAATATATTTAATATTTTTAATATTTTAAATGTTTTTAATATTTTTAATATTTTCAATATTTTTAATATTTTTAGGGTTTTTAATATTTTTAATATATCTATATTTATATTTAATATTTTTTAGTATTTTAAATATATGTAATGTTTTTAATTTTTTTTAGTGTTTTTAATATTTTTAATATTTTTAATATTTTTAATTTTTCTAATATTTTTAATTTTTTTAATATTTTTAATATATTTAATATTTATAATATTTTTAATATTTTTAATATTTTTAATATTTTAAATGTTTTTAATATTTTTAATATTTTTAGTATTTTCAATATTTTTAATATTTTTAATGTTTTTAATATTTTTAATATTTTCAATATTTTCAAAATTTTCAATATTTTCAAAATTTTCAATATTTTCAAAATTTTCAATATTTTTAATATTTTTAGTATTTTTAATATTTTTAATGTTTTTAATATTTTTAACGTTTTTAATATTTTTAGTATTTTCAATATATTTAATATTTTTAATATTTTAAATGTTTTTAATATTTTTAGTATTTATAATATTTTTAATATTTTTAATATTTTTAATTTTTCTAATATTTTTAATTTTTTTAATATTTTTAATATTTTTAATATTTTTAATGTTTTTAATATTTTTAATATTTTTAATGTTTTTCATATTTTTAATGTTTTCTATATCTATATATATAAAAATGAAATGGTCCACGTATGTCATAGCATTACGTGAGAACGGCTGGAGCGATTTGGCTGATTTTTTTTTTATTCGATTCGAAATTTTCCGTAGATTGTTTGTGTTGAAAAAAATCAAATCCAGGTGGCGCTAGGTTGGATTTATATCGAAAATTTGAATGCATGTACCAATTCAACTGAAATTTAAAATGGATATTCGTTTGATGATGAGAAAACATTTTATGTACAAATGGACCCGGTAGGTGGCGCTGGGTCGGTTTAAAATCAAAATTTTAACGAATGGGCCAATTTAACTGAAATTCAGAATATACATATGTTTGTTTGATCATCAGAAAAAATCGTCTGTACAAATGGACCCGGTAGATGGCGCTAGGGTGGATTTATATCAAAAATTTAAATGCATATACCAATTTAACTGAAATTTAGTATTTATTTTTGTGGAACCTCGAGAAATTTTTTTTTTTTATAAACTGACGGTAGGTGTCGCTATGGTGAAATTGTAATGAAAATTTTAACGAATTAAACAATTTGACTGAAATTTAGAATGTATATTTGTTTTATTATGAGAATTTTTTTGTATATATGGACCCGCAGTTGATTTGGCTGGGGTTGAATTATTTCGAAAATTTATATCGATTGTGCGATTTTACTTAAACTTAAAATATATGATTTTTTTGGCATGAGAAAATTTTGAATGTATGTTTGGAACCAGTTGCCGGTGTTTAGCTTAAGATACACTTAATTTTTGGAAGGTCATTTAGTCACTTTTTTTAACATCATAGTTATACAGAAGTCTATATATGTGAACCGGTAAGTTAAAAGGGACCTATGCTCAGAAAATAAGTTTTGGAGAAAAACGACTTTGAAGTTAAAAAGTTGATTTTGATGCGCCTGAACGCTTTTATGACTTGAAGCTAATTTCTGCCAAAACTAATGCAGCTAGAAAGCTGTGGTTTATTGCATTAGAAAGTGCGTGTTGTCTACTATAAGAATCACCAAATAAGAAAAATCGGTTTTTTCGACCCATAGGTCCCTTTTAACTTACCGGGTCACCAATAATTGTGAAAACGGTTCACCCCATTTGTCCCAAAATTTCAGTGAAAGTTAAGGATTGGCTGTAGATGGTCACCCAGACCGCAAAAAAGCTTAAAGAAGAATGACTAACTTTCAAAATGGCGCACTTCCTACTAAATTAGAGAGCTTCACAAAGTGGTTTTTCCCATTTCAAATTTTTAGGGGACAATAACGAAAATAGGAATAACTGTTGATATCACCCATACCATACCGTTAATGGGGTTGCTGAGCCTAAAGAATGCATTTTTGGAAATTCGTACTCCTTAGGATAAAAAGGTACAATCACCCAGTACACCAACGCAGAAAGTTATCTGTCAGTCAATCGGCTTAAAAATTTAAGTTTTCATCACATCATGGACGACACTGCTGATCCGTTTTAGCAATTCTTATAATAATATATAATAATCTTTAAGATATATGAATAACAGAATTAGTCCGGGATAACCTCGGCATTTAAATTAAAATATTTTAGAGGTCAAAAAAATAAACCAATCGTTTTTAGATTTCAACTACACTCAACATATTTTACAAAAATTTGGAGGCAGGACGAAGTCTGCCGGCCAGCTAGTTTTTAATATTTTTCAGTATTTTAAATAAATTTAATATTTTTAACGTTTTTAGTATTTTGAATATTTTTAATTTTTTTAATATTTTTAATATATTTATAATTTTTAATATTTTTTGGATATTTTGCCACCTGTCTTTTATACTCCAAGATTAAAACCATTTTCTTTTTCCACCTCATTGCAACTGAATTACTTTTTGACCCGGTTATTTATGTTCACAACATTTGTCACACACACCAGCCAACCCAAACAAATAAAACACAATCAAAGATGCCTAAGTACAAAAAATCCCCTCCGTTTGTTATGTTTTCTTTGTGCATTTTTTTCCCGGAATCTAACAATGACAATAACATGGGGAGCAGCCACATCTGTTTGAAGTGAAAACCGGGGCACATGGGGCACTAACAAATGTCGAATAGAAGGTAAACAACAACACGAAGATGACAGCAAGCAGCAACAGCAGCAAACACAAAGAAGAAGACAACAACGACGACATTTTAACTGTTTTACAGTGCAACACATTTGGGTGAAATGGTAACAATTGTTGGGGCACTGCCACAACCGCCACCAACAGCAGCACAGCACCATCACTTGATGTGAGCAGCCGCCACTTGTTACTCCTCTTCTGTCAGTTTAGGTAGTAGGGAACTTGTAAATGCTTTTGGCTTCTGCTGTTGTCGCTGCTTCTGTTCAACGACTGGTTGATGTTCGTTTAGAAGTTAGGAGTAGTTGTAGTCATTGTTGTACGTTCATATGTTGTAGGTTATGTTGGATTAGTGTAACTCGTTATTATATAAATGAATTTATATAACAATCATAAGAAATCCAAAATTTATAATGATAAAGAAGACAAAGCCAAGGACCATTATGATGATAGTTTGGCAAACATGTAAAAAGCGCTGTCCATTCTGCCAGCTGTCATGTAACTAATCTTGAAATCATTATAATTACATAACATTAGTCATAAAAGTGTTTTCATTATTGAATTTGTAGCTAAGTTTTTCTGTTACCCCATAAAACGAGCCACTCTATTATAACATACTAGGAGGGTTGACACTGTTGTTTGGCCCCCTTTAAGTAATGATATAAACACTGCAACTTTGCTCTATAACTATTGTCAGTGTCGTTGTTATTGTTAGGCTACAAATGAACAACGCGACACAATTGCAGCACACCAACAATATGGGCAGGTTAATGTTGTTTGCTTATATGTCAAGTTGTTGGTTAAAGCGCTGCTCGTCGTCGCCCTCGTCGTCATCAACTTGGGCTATTCATTTTTGGGCTTAGAGTACAGAACAGAGACTTTGACTTTGTTACCGCTTTTTTTCTTTACGACTGAGTTATTATTATTAACAAATATTAACATTATTGCTGCTTATTATATGTAGTTGGCAATGTTATTGTTGCTGCTGCTGTTATTGCCATCTTTACTGTTTGTTGTTGAGTTGTGTTGTGTGTTTTGTTATTGTTGTAATAGATGTCTGTTTGTGTTTATGTTACGCATCACTTTCAACTTAATGTCTTTTTAATACTATTGCCTACACTCCCCTCCTCCAATCGTTAAAAAGGCCTTTAGCTAGTGCTGCTGCTGTTGCTGCTGCTGCTGTTGCTATTAGGTGGCTGATGCACTACCCCAGCTTGCCCTTCTTTCGTCTTTGGTTGGTTGGTTAACTTAACATGACTTTCGTTGACTTTTCTGTCAGTTGTTAAGTTGGTTAGTTGTTTTGTCTTCTTCTTCTTCAACTGCATCTTATTGTTTGTTATGGTTGCTGAAAGGTTCAGTTCAGTTCGGTTGTACATTTTCATTTGTGACAGTTGGTTTAATCGTAAACATGGTTGATCATTTGTGGCCTTTCTGTTTTTGGTCTATTTTAGTTGGTTGAATGGTTCCCAGCTAACAATTATGCTGCTGCTGCATAATTTTCAATTGCTTAGAAATTATGCGTTGTAATGTTGGGGGGAGTCGTAGTGAAAAGTTGTGAAAACTATATGTCATGTTTGTTATGACAACAACATAAGCAATGGGCGGGCGTTAGCCGCAATTAGGTGGAGGGATCTTTGATTTGATGATTGGCAATGTTGACAAATGGATGAATTTTGGTGTACAATTTTGTAGGCGCAAAGTTGGTGATTTGGATACCATGGATATCGTGGATATCAGTGAATAAAATCTCATATTGACTTTAAGCCTTGTATAGACAAGTTACTTTTCTATTCTCCTACTGAAAGAAGCTAAAAATAAACATTCTTGCCATGCCCCCTCCGCCCACGAATAGAAAAAACAATTTTTGTCTTCAAGTCATAATTTTTAGTGCCGAGTAGTATTTGTGTATAAAATTGTAACTCAGCTAGACTAAAAAAAAGATTAGCCACGTACCATCAACCATAAAGTCAAAATTTAAACATATATAGTCATACAACACTAAGCATCAGCGCTATCGAAGTGCACACGGTCCATATGTTGTGCTCTCCCAACAATCCAGCTCTAATGCTCTATCAAGAATCGTTGACATTGTTTCTGTGTCGGGACATGTGTGTCTGTACTCTGTCTGTACTATTGTGTTGAATACGAAATAAGCGTGTGTGGTGTTGCTTTCATAACACTTAAGCAGGACTGACAGTTTTAAATCACAAGAAAACTTTTGCGTACGTGTAAATTTCCGATCGTGTCTGTGTGAAAAAAAACGATTACTGCCGGCCTCGCGAGCCTGCGGGATGCCTATTCAACATCCATCTAAATAAACATTTTTATTTATACCCACTTCCTCTTCATTATGATTTTGACAATGGAAATTATTTCTTACTTACTTACTTACTTAGCTGGTACTTCTATGGAATCCCAGTGGATTATATACCGCAAGTAGAAAAAATATTGTAAGCGCCTCGATCTTCTGCGCTTCTTCTCCAGTTAGTCACACCGTGTTCTGTAAGGTTCTCAGTAACCTGGTCTTTCCAACGGAGTTTTTTTTCAGCACAGGACATAATACGCTTACATTTCAATCGTCGGGCATGCACTCTTTAAGCCAAACCGTGCGCAGGAGCTGGTGCATACTCGTTATCAGCTCCTCGCCATCGGACTTGAAGAGCTCTGCGGGCAGACCGTCGGCACCAGCTGCTTTGTTGTTTTTCAGCCGCGGTATTGCTCTTCTTACCTCGGCTTGACTTGGTGGTGGGTAATCTAAGCCGTCGTCGACAATTGGCGTGACAACTTCACGTGCGCTGCCTTCAGGAACCAGCAGTTGGTGGAAGTGTTCTCTCCATATGTGCAGCACACTCTGCGTATCCGTGACCAGATTTCCATTATTGTCCTTACAGGTGGGGGTTTTTTTTTAAAACCCAAAATTGAACATGATTTGTGTATTCCCCTTAATTCTTTTAAGCTCAAAAACTCATTTCATTAAAAATAATAAAGCGCCATCGCATGGTCAGCTTCTTTACCCTAATGTCCAATTTTCAAAATAAATAACAATATACATAATTGCCTTCCGTCATGATCACATTTGGAAGGGATCATCCGGACATCATCAGTCGGCTAACCTCACATCAAATATTATGGAGTACATTTGTTTAAAATGCAAATTATTTACGCATATTTGTTTTCTTGTTGTTCTCTGTGTCCCCAGCGCGCAGAAGACGAAGAAAAATTTTTATATTTATTACTCAATCAATGCAAAACCAATTGTGTTGTTATGCAGTGACTTTGTGGTCAGCACCCTTTCCCTCCTTTCACTTCGTATTGAGATTATCCTCCCTAAACTGTTGATGTCTTCTGCAAAAGGAAGTCAATCAACTGATCACATAGTGGAAATAAACAAACAAACAGACAAAGAAATGCTTAAGATATTTATACGACCTTCAGGCAGATGTTTTCTGTGTCGTAGAGTCACTAAGAAAAAAAAGCTAAGAATGAATGCAACAAAAATCTTTTAATCCTTCTTTCATATCATTTAACTTCAACTTTAGTATGTTGGGTTCATTCTTCATCTGCTGCCAATACAGTAGAAGCAAGAGCAGCAAAGCAAAAAATACAAAAAAATACATTCTTTATAACTTTTGATTGAAGTAATAATTGTATATCATTCCCATGGAAGTCTTGTAGCTGGATTTATCCATAAAATATCAAACATATTTTCATTATTTAAATTGCAAGTAAAAAATAATTTTTGTTGTCTTTATTTACGAGCACTTGTAAACAAGTTTTGAGCAGACAGCTGGCAAGAGTAACAAAGTTGGGAGTATATGATAAGTGTGTGTGTTGCGATGTATGGTGTGGGTTAAGGGGGTTATAGTGAGTTGACTAAATCACGAAAAATTGCTTTTATGTACAAAAGTGGTTAAATTTTGGGTGGATTTTTGCTATAGTAACAATTGGAAAACAACTTTATCTATTTTTGTACATTATAAAAAATTTACAAAAATTTGCACAGAAGACGTAAACATTAAGGCCAGAAGACGAAGAAGAATGAGATCGATGGGTCCTTAGGTCATTTAATACGAAATACTTACACTGGTGTGGAAACAAAAGAAAACGTTCTACTCAGAAAGGTTGGAATTCAAGTCATCTTAAAAACAAAAATCTTCAAGGATGGCCAAAAGAGATCACCCTATTGGAATATGCTCTTATTTTTGCAAATGGCCGCCAATATCAAATCTGTTTTGATATTTGTGGACTAGACAGATGTAGAATACAAGTAAACAAGCCATGGAGCGATACACTCCCCAAAAACGCGTAATAATTCGTCTGTTGTGTTGCCGCAGCGCGAATTCCGTCGCCGATTTCCCGGCCGTCCGACACCGACTGCGCAAACACTGCGCCGTTTGGCAACCAACCTTGAATAATATGGGACCACACGAGACGTTGCCAGGAGTGGCCGGCCCCGGAGCGCCCGTTCTGCTGAGAATATCGCCGATGTTGCCGAGGATGTCCAGCTGTCGCCGGAAATATCGACCAGACACCGTGCCTCGCGATTAGCCATCAGCCGGTCGTCCCTAAGGCGATTTTGGTTAAAGACCTGCGCATGTCCCCTTACAAAGTCCAGTCCGTGCTTCAGCTGCTGCCTGTCGACCGAGAAACGCGTGCAACCTACACCTAAGCCATCCTCAATCTTGAGGACGAAGTGGTCGATTTTTAGACTCAGGCTCATTTCCACTTCAGCGGGTACGTAAACAAGCTAAACTATAGCTTCTGGGGTACCTAAAGTCTACGAGTGATGCACAAGGAGTCATTACACCCGCTAAAAGTGACGCGTTGTTCACGCTGAAGGAGTCATCGGGTCATTTTTTCCAGAACGCCGCTGGTCAAGCGACAACAGTGGACGGTGCGCGATATAGGGCCATGTTAACAGAGTTTTTTCAGCCACAATTGGAAGAATTAGGATTGGAGGACATGTGTTTCCAACAGGGCGGAGCAACGGCACACACTGCGCGAGCTACAGCAAACATTCTCAAGGCGGCGCACACTGGGGATTTTCCGGAAAAAAGTCAAACTGTCAACATACTCTTTATGCAATATGCAATGGTATTTTTAAATTTAAGACTAAATGGTACAATCAAATCAAAAAGAATTACTTGGATCTGACTGCTAGTTTTTTTTTAAAGCCGTTTCAAAGTACTTTATGGTTTACAGAACTAACTTAATATAAACCTAAGATTTTAAAGACGAATATTATCTTACTATGTGAGCTAAAGGTTTTCTTTTTATTTTTTATTTAAAGTAGGATATTTCAATATACTAAAATTGAAAAAATAAACTCTGCTGACCCTTTCGCTTTTTTTATTTTTTTATTTTTATGAACACATATCAAAAATCCCTTTTTCTCCAAACATTTGGATCTGCACTTTCAGCTGTACGTGCCTGCAGTTGGAAATCACTACTTATACATTGTCTCATATCTGCTTTTACACTTTTAATCAAATTCAAGTGCATCCAGTTGCACCTTTCAATAAAATTTATATTTTTTATATTTTATATTATGTTTTGTATATTTTATTTTTTTTATTTTTTTTTTAATTCAAAGAGAACATTTTAAAAGAAGTTGTCTTATTACAAAAATGCGCATGATTGCGCAAATTTATTGCCCAATGTGCATTGCTATAAAATGTTCAACAAATATGGATAAAAGTACTGAACGTACATTCGGTAAAAAAAAAATTTATATGAAAAATCAGTTTTGAGTTATATGGGCGCTATATGATGGGCGTGGCCGATTTTATTGAAACTTTCAGGACATTTTCATTTTGTAAATTGTAATGTCTGTGCTAAATTTCAACACAGTCGGAATAAGAGAACAAATTTCGTATGAAAAATTCATTTTGAGTTATATGGGCGGTATATGATGGGCGTGGCCGATTTTGATAAAAATTTATATTTTTCTTAATAGCGTTAAGAGAATGCTCGGTGCCAAGTTTCATCACTCTAGGAGCACTCCTTATAATTTTTTCACTCAAATGTATGAAGACGTCCCCACTGTGCGGCGTTCCAGGGTCGCCTGATCTCTCGTGTTGGCGATTTGCACTGGCCCGCAAGATCGCCCGATTTAATCGTTCCAGACTTTCTTTGTGGGTTTTTTTAACGTCCCGTGTTTACGTGAACAAGCCTGAGATCCTGGAAGCCCTCAAGGACAACATTCGACACGAGTGCGAGAATCTGTCGCCCGAAGTTCTCGCCGAAGTGATGAAAAATGCCACAAAACGAGACGGTATTGCAATCAATTGTGACGGCTCCCATTTGGCAGATATCATCTTCTCGACTTAACCAAAAATATTCTTAAGATTCAAATAAACATAATCAAAAAAAGGGACGAAGTTTTTCATTTAGAAAAAAATTAAAGTCAAACAACATCGGACGACTTATTTTGGCCCACGCTATTTTAAATTCTTCAATTATAGCGTAACAAAAGTTTTGCACTTATTACTAAATAGATTTACATTTACATACTTACACAAATCAAATGGTAAAGGAATTAAAGCCTCGAGATCATGCTCATAGGCTTCAGTTTGCTAACGAAATGCTTGTGAGGTTCACCAATGTTACAGAGCAGTATGTTGTGATGCTGCAGAACTGTTTTGCTACAGCGGTACAGAATTTAAATCGCTTTAATCAACGATCGTGGTTTCAGCAAGATGGAACAACATATCACAACTCCAACGAATGATATGCAAATGAGAAAACATAAACCGTTTTAAAGTTTTTAAATAGAAATACCTGTCCAACCGTTTAAGACATTTTCCCTCCCATTTTATGCAAAAGTTCCAGGTGAAAGTTTTAACAATGTTTCGACAGATCTAGATCATTAAGTGTTCCTGAAAACGTAGATCGTGTATGTGTTACAATGAATACTGGAGTCTTGCACATATGAAATTGCTTTACTAAGACAACAAATGACTAACTTCAGTGTGCAATGCTTGCAAGACATTCGTTTTGTTTTTTTTTTTCAAACCAAAATAACAACACTTCGTGCTTACGATAAGCTCGCTACTCTGAAAACAGAAACAATATAGATCATAGCTATGTCAATAAATTCAGTAAATTATTTGAATTTTTCCGAAGCTCGCCTTTTCTTATTTGCTAGACTAGGGTGACAATCAGTGCTGTTGTTTTTGCATCACAGATAGCTTTTTGTTACAATAGCAGGTCTTTATTAATACATCAAATGTACTTTTAAATGCGATAAAAATAATTTTTGGCAAATTTAAAGTACTTTTTGCCACGATTAAAGTATTCTTTGGTACAATAAATTGTATTGGTTGGTACAATTAAAGCACTTATTGCTAAATTAAATTTTACTACTTGGTACAATAAATTAAACTATTTCGTACAATTAAAGTAATTTTTGGTACAATAAATTGTACTATCTGGTACCATAAATTGAACTTTTTGGTTCAATAAAAGAATTTTCGGCACAAGAACTGTTCTTTTAGGTCCAAGAACAATAAACAATAAATGGTACTTTTTGGTGCAGTAAAAGTAATTTTTGGTACAAGAAATTGTACTTTTTTATAAACTATAAATACTTTTTGTTATAATAAACTGTACTTTTTCGCACAATACTATATTTACAATTTGTTACAATAAAAGTACTTTCTTTTTGGAAAAATTGATTGTACTCTTTGGTACAGTAAAAGTGCTCTAAACTCTTTATTATAAAAAAAAATTTGTTTTGAATCATTTATTGTCGTGCATAACATATTAAAGTGCATTTGTTTTACAAATCTATCTTGCTTTCATTACCGGCCCATTCGATATTGTCGACCGCAATTTTGCAACACAGTGTCGAGTCAATCGGCATGTCTAGTAAAAGCTTCTCAGAGAGTGACGCTCGCATTCGTCGATAAACAAGTAGGTGCCGTTTAGTTGTGAATCTAAACATAGAAAGAGTGTTAATTCACAACAAAGCGAGAAGCTATCCCATACCTCATTCATAGGGTGTAAAGGGAGATTTAAGTTATTTTTTAAGTTTTGTTTTAGAAAAAACTGTTTTGGTGAAAACTCAAACTCTTTTGCTATTACTCCCTTATGCTTTTGTTTTGTTTCTTTACCAAAACAACACTGTTCTCGTGTACATGTCTTGTTCACAGAATCAAAACAATCACATGTGTTGAAAAAAACGAATAGTCTTAAAGATGTTTTAAGAGCACTTGTGTGTAGGGCTCTATTGTATACAGAGCGGTATATCCAGAAGAATTTGAATGGGTTTATTCAATGGTAGTGGTCGTGGCATGATGGGGCAACATGTCATACTTTCAGAGCAGTTATCAAAAAATTTTGGAAAAAATTTATATCCAAGAGAGTGAACATTAACTGGCCATCTCGCCAACCCACACATATTTCCCTTAACAGTAAATTTATATACAGCAACAGTGAGATATTAAGGAACTTTTTAAAGATGGAAAGCAGAATAGTTCGTAAAACACCTATCAAGCCATCATATAAAATTTCTCCTCCAGGTTACAGTAGAGTCAAAATAATAAAGAATCACATATGAATGATGTAATTTTAAAAATATAAGTCCCTATTTGTGTACTTTCATTACTTATACATAGCTTTTATTCCATTTATCTTCTTTTTTTACAATTGTTTATAAAGTAAATTTTTTTAAAAAATTAATATACCCTGTTAATTCTGAAACTGCATCCAGGCAGGCGCGGCACAATGGACTATGATATATCCTTAAACATTTTAGGGCAAAACTAAATTTTTCGCAAAACAAGAGTGACAAAAACGTTTCTTTTGCCAAATTTCGTCTTCAAATTTGTGATTGTAGTGCTGAGTATTCATACTAAAGTTCATATCTCTCCTCTCCGCCCACTGGTGGAAAATAAAAATTTCGTTGCACATTCAAATAAGTAAAAAATCCATCAAAATTCCATCCCCATAGACTTCGCCTGAATGACAAATGGGTTGACTTAAAATGGCAACAAAAACTATGAATGGGATTTTGTTGGGAGTCAATTGTACATTAAAAATCCACTTGAATCAATATCCTATCTGATCCTTTTTTTAAGATAAAAGGATTTTTTTGTTTTTTATCACCGTTTTGTGCTTTTTTAAGAAGTAAGATTCTTTGCCCCGTGATTCCATCAAATCGTAAAGATATTACATATTGTATTTTGTATTCTTGTATTTTTTCATAATATGTGTTTCATAAATTACACAGTGCAACACACTTTTTCGGGGGTGAACCAAACCAATATCAAACGATAGCATTTCACCTCAGTAACAAAACCCTAATCTCCATTTTGCTCCACTACGTCACAAATTTTTTTTACAGTGGTTTAAAGTTTGATTTTTTTGGTCAAAAGTCGAATCAAAGAATATGAAAAATCATCTATAAAAATACGTTTGGGGTAGTTCATGTCTTCGGAGACCTATATTAAAACAATCAGGGTAATATTTTCTCGGAACATTTTAACCCTCTAGCTGCCACCCGTATGGGACATTTTTGGCCCAATTTTAAAAAACTTTTTAAAAGTCAACTTTGGACGGAGGTCAAGGTTTAGAATCTTCGATAGAAATATTCTCCAGGAAATATCACTAAGAGTCACCGAAGACAAATAACCTCTACGAGTCAAAGGTTCCAAAATAAAATCAAAATGAAATGTTAAAAAGTCTATTTTTGAGCAAACAGTGCAACGCACTTTATCAGGTGTGAACCAAACCAATATTAAACGATAGCATTTGACCTCAGTAACAAAACCCTAACTCCATTTTTCTCCGCTACGTCACAATTTGTTTAAACAGTGGGTTAAAGTTGGATTTTTTTAATCAAAAGTCAAATAAAAGAAAATGAAAAATCATGTGTAAAAATAGGTTTGGTATAGTTCACGTCTGCGGAGACATACATTAAAATTTTCAGAGGAACATTTCATCAGAACATTTAAACCCTCCAGCTCCTACCCTTAGGATAAATTTTGAAAAACAGCTAAAAGTCAAATTTCTCAAAATGTTCAAAATGGGTGGCAGATAGAGGGTTAAAATGTTTCGAGGAAATATTTCCCGAAAAATTTTAATATAGGTCTCCGAAGACATGAACTATCCCAAATCTATTTTATTTTCTTTTATTTTACATTTGACCAAAAAAATTTAACTTTTAACCACTGTAAACAAAAATTGTGACGTAGTGGAGCAAAATGGAGTTTAGGGTTTTGTTACTGAGGTCAAATGCTATCGTTTGATATTGGTTTGGTTCACTCCCGAAAAAGTGCGTTGCACTGATTGCTCAAAAATAGACTTTTTAACATTTCATTAACATTTCATTTTGATTTTATTTTGGAACCTTTGACTCGTAGAGGTTATTTGTCTTCGGTGACTCTTAGTGAAATTTTCCGGAGAATATTTCTATCGAAGATTCTAATCCTTGACCTCCGTCCAGTGTTGATTTTTAAACAGTTTTTTAAAATTGGGCCAAAAATGTCACATACGGGTGGGAGCTAGAGGGTTAAAATGTTCCGAGAAAATATTCCCCTGATTGTTTTAATATAGGTCTCCGAAGACATGAACTACCCCAAACGTATTTTTATAGATGATTTTTCATATTCTTTGATTCGACTTTTGACCAAAAAAATCAAACTTTAAACCACTGTAAAAAAAATTTGTGACGTAGTGGAGCAAAATGGAGATTAGGGTTTTGTTACTGAGGTCAAATACTATCGTTTGAAATTGGTTTGGTTTACCCCCGAGACAATGACCATCAAATTGTGTCATAGTGTTATAAAATAGAAAATCGACTATTTGTTAATAAAACCACAAAACGTAAACAGTAAAATGCTGGAAGGACTATGCATTTTTCATCTATTTTGTTATTATAAGACTCTCGTATCTGTCTTTAGTAAGATCGTTGACCCTTCTTTCACATAGTGTTCACATGTCTCAAATATGTCATCTGTTTGATGAGTGTTTTGCCTGCATTTTTTTTTTTGTCTCATCTTAAGTTTGTTTATTTAGCTTTGAAGCGTCTAAAAGAGATCAATCAATTGATTGCGCTGTACAACAGGCAATTCGGTTTTTGCCATAAAACCACAATCAAACTATCACAAAGCTGTTGCTGTGGTGCAGTAGTCACCGTGCTAAGGCCTATATTTATTTTAAAATTAAACACGTAACTTAGTCATTCTCAGGCCCTGATGGCCTTGTGGTGCGTTTCTTACAATAGGTCAAAAGTCTTGATTTAATGTTTGCGGTAGCAGTTTGTAACTCAAATGGTTTTGTGATCGCATCAAAATTATGTAAATTATACGATTATCCACACACACACACACACACAGGTTAATGCTTAACCACAATATGAGTAGCAACTGTCTGGGACCGTAAACGGGTGTGATAAGTAAAATTTGTATTAATTTTGTGACTATGGAGACAATCGATTTGTGGCAGCAGGAAATCACGATTTGTGCAAGTTGTGTGTTTAAGTTTAAATTTGTTGGTATTAAGTATTATTAAGTAAATGTTTGTTTGGGCTATGAAGATTTTGGGATTTCATTTAATTGTATTATTTTCTTGAGAATAAACACGTAAGTGCGGTAGATGGCGGACAGCGGTTGGGTTGTTGCATGTAGGATGTGGTTGAGAGCCGCTGTAGAAGATTCTGGAAGAGATGTCCTTTGGCTGTGGATGTGAGGTAGTCAATGTTTGGTTATGTAGGGCGAGGAAACACCCAAGGGTAAGATGCTACTTGGTATGAACAAACACATAACTATAAGAGATTACAATGCTTCAAAAAAAGATACCAGATTTTTGACTTAATTTTTGTAAAACTGTTTAATTACACAGTACAATACAATGGTTTTTGGGACTCAATTCTGAGAACTGCACGTAAAAGTAGCCCCAAAAAGAAGAAGTTCTGCATCATCCGTTTTGTCAAGTTACATGCCACAGTAATCTAATATCGATTTGAAGTTAGTAAGTATCGTATAGGAGAATTTGTTACGTTTTAGGCTCTTTTGTTTGACATAACATAAATACTACATGTTGGCGTATGATTTTCATAAGTAATATTCCACGTAAAACATACGCCACGGAGTACAAAAGTTTTATTGTACTTGCTACAAAAAATCATTTGATGAATAGAAAAATGAAACAGTTGCTTATGTAGGGAAACGTTATATGAACAGATTAAAGGAATTGTAATTCTTGATTTTTTTTTTTAAATTGTTTCAGCTAAATCCGACTAGTGGTTCTTGAGTTATTACAAGAAAAAGAGCCTAAAACGTCAAAAATTCCACTATTCGATTAAAATTAATATTAAATTATGATGGCATGTATCTTAACAAAACGAACTATGCAGAACTTCTTCTTTTTGGGGCTACTTTCACTTGCAGTTCTCAGAATTGAGTCCCAAATCAATGAGCTGAAAAATTGTGTACTGTCTTCTAATTAATAACTAAAACTCTCTTTCAAATTATTGCAATTTCCAGGTTCATCATAAAAATATTAAGTCGAAAAAGTAAAACTGTCACTGTTAGCGAAAACCAACGTCCCCACAACGCCTTAAGCCCCCATTCCCATAAAACAATGTTGGCACTCCTTAAAGATCTCAAACATCAAAAGTTGCCATAGACACGTTAATACTAAACGTTAAAAGGCATTCTTAAACAATTATATGAGCCAATGTGAACGATATAACACTAAAACACAATAGAAATGCAAAATAATAAAAAAAAAATTGGGAAAACAAACAGATCGTATGAAAAACAAACAAATTGCTATGATGAGATCATAACTCAAATTTGAATAGAAGCAAAGCTATATACAGTGGATGGAATGATCGTTTGAAGGCATCATCATGATGCTGATGATAATGAAGTTGATGATGGCATGAATGACACATTGTTTGATTGTTGTTGCTGTTGGAAAACAAAATCGTTCAACCAAATGTAATCAGATGATCATAATGATGATTATTATTATCATCATTATTGTTATAGTAGCTACCAATGAGGGTGATGATGATGATCAATAGTCTTAATGCACATGACCTGAAAGTATAAATAAATCACAAGCTAATGGAAAAATTACAATACAATAATAAACAAAAGAGCATTGAGTAGATTTTTCCTCAAATACAACAATACATTAGCAACTAAGCCCTCTTTCCCCTCCCCCAACATTTTAACCAAGTTCAGCCACTCACACACACACACACACATTATCTTAAGCTGCACAAATATTAAAGTGCAATAATTTCATAACAAATTCTTAAAGTTATGACTGCCACAAAAAAGTTCCCAGGATACTTAAGCAACGTGCTCTTCAATATATTGAAGATTAATTTTCATAAAAGATCAATTTACCATTCCATCAACTCTACGTTTTGCAGGAGTTTTGATGAGGATGACAACAACAACATTGCCGCTGCTTAATAATGATTGAAGTTTGAAGCCAACCGTTGTATTAACGAGGAGCAGTAGTTATGGCCATACGAATGTAAATGTGAAAAGCAAACATCAAAAGATAATGAATGATATGTCATCAAACGATGAAGTTAAAAAAATCCGAAAAGTAATGCAATACTCACAGTAGTATGTGATTTGTATGTCTACTCCTTCTCTGCGCTCCTCAGCCAGTCACACATTTGACAATCGATGCTAATAATTGTCACACAAACATACAGCTACAACGTAACCTCAACATCACAGGAATGTTAAAGTCTTAACATAAGGCAAATTCGTTAAGATACACTAACTCATAAATCCTTTGGCAGTCAAGCCACCAAGTCTGTCTCCCAAGATAACCCTAACTCAGCTGCTACGCGGCTCCTCCGCTACTCATCAACATGATAATGATATGAAATTGAAACGGGAGCAGAAGCTTAAAACATTGAATTTCATCATCATATCATTGAAAGTCATCTCCCAAGCACACACACACACACACACTCACACCGACTGATGATCAAGCGGCAGCAGCAGCAGCAACATATCGTCTACAGTATCACAAGATAGAGTCCATGAAAATATGTAGAGACATTCAACAACAAATGATATGTGCAGGCACTCATCATATGGTCTGGACAAATTCAAAGTGAATTTTAACCAACATGGGGACACCATCACCATCACCGCCACCACCACGACCGGCAGGCAGCTTTGTCATCATTATCATATTGTGGTTATCATGATGATATGGACTAGTTTTGTGCAATGTTATATAACGCTTCATTTAAGCTTTATTGGTCAATTTGGTTGAATGTTACCGGTTGAATTCATTTCTAATGGCTGATGGAGGATGAAATTAAATAAACAGTGGTTTGCATAAGGTGGTAGAACAATTTTTGAATAACTTTATTGTACTTTCTAATGGAGAGTTTACTAGACGTTCGTAGATGGATTGATGTTAAGCTAACAATTTTATTTAAAACAATCACAGAGTGCCATACAATTAAGGAGCTAATAAAGGAAAAATATTGGTCATTCCATTGAATTTGTTGTGTTTTATTTTTAAATAAAGTTTTATGCTTCTAAAAAACAACACCTATATAAGTATATATAGGAGACTGGGTGACACGGAAAATATTATCTAAAATCTGAACAACAGCGCCACCTATCGGGTCCAAAGGTAGGCTATCTTTCAAGTTTGAATCAATTATACACATCCACATAATTCCATTGAAATCGGTTGGGCGCTTTCAGAGATTTTTAGCAATTGTACTGTGTTTGTTTGCTTATTTGTCGGTACACAACGAAACCGATCTTCCAGTAGTAACCGCCAGTCCTGGGCGTGGCACCTCCTATATAATGTACATAGGGATAAACGTATATCTAAAGCTCTTTTACAGTGAAAGCTTTGCAATTTTGTGTGGGTTACTTATTACTAATGTGTATAATTTTTCGAAAAACGGGCGCGATCAGATTCGTGGGCGTGACATTCTCTAACAACTTTTAGGTAATTTCCTATTTCACTAAAGTGTGTCATTAATAGAAATATCAAAGTGATCGGCTTAAAGAGCGTGACACCCAGTGATGGTATACAAAATTGGACAAAAATCGTCAATTTTGGGTTTTGAAATCGTCAAAATCGTCAAAACCTGATTTTAAAATCGTCAAAAATCTTTACACAAAAATTTACTCATTTTATCTTCTAATCTATCAAACTAATGCAAAAAAAAAACAATTAAATACGATTTTACAAAGTTTAATTTGAAATACATTAAAAATTAATTTAAATAAAATAATTCATTGAATAAAATAACTTAAAAAACAAACAAAAACTGAAAAAACATAACAATTATCAAAAAAAAGTGAGAGGTTACATAATAATATATTTTTATATAATTTGTTTTACATTGTACTTTTAGAAAGCTATCACCTTTCTAGTTTTCCCAGTCTTAAAAACTAATTAAAAAAAAAATAATTTTAAAATTTTTACCTTTAAATCATAACAATTTGCTTAAATTTAGGAAAGTCTTTTGTGAAGAGAATACATTCCATTGAATTCCTTTCTAATCGGTTTCTAAATTTTTTTTTAAATAAAATGACTAAAAGGTCTTTCTACATTTGCCGACGTATGTGGTAGTATTAGAATTTTTTTAATAAATTTTGTTAAAACTGGAAAAAGTAGTTTAGAATAGTAGTAGTAGTAGTAGTTCGGAGTCTAAACTTTGCAGTTCATTGTATTCAATAAAATGTTGATACTCTTCTACAATAATAGAGAAAGACTGTTCTGGACCATTTATTAATACATTCGGATTAATTAAGTTTAATGATTTGAATTTATTTTCAAATTCAAATCGTTTCAGAACATTATCACAAAGTTCGATGTAAAAATTAATGCAGTGTATTTTAATTTCATCTGTTTCATGTTGTGGTAATTTTGTTTCAAGTAAAATTTCACTTGCATATAGTGTGTCAATAAGTATTGTTGCCATGTATTGTAATGAATTCAGCATTTTTTTGGCATCACTTTCATTGTGTGTTGATTAAGTAAGGTGTACCAAGCGCAAACTTAGAAAGGAAAGTTGTAATATGTAAAAATCGTCATTTAAGGGGTAAAAATCGTCAAATCGTCATTTCTGTTTTTTTGGACAAAAAATCGTCAAAATGACGATAAATCGTCAAATATACCATCACTGGTGACACCTTCCATACAAACAAGATTTATCATCTGTATGTGCACCTTGATTATATTGACACTGCTGTTTAAAGAAATATTCAGCATTTCTTCCCGAATATGTTCCATTTATACCTGTAGGGATGCTTTGTTGTTATTGAAGTCTTTACTCAACCCCAAAGAAGAAAGTCTGGGTTACGAGGTGACCAATAAATGTCACCTCTTGTAAATATCACTTTTTGCCTAAAAATTAAGGAAACTACTATCCGATGAGTCGTTGGAGGTATGACATGTTTCCACATCTTAAGGACATTAATATAAATCATTGTGAAGATGTTCATGGCATATTTCAGTAGCTAGACCGCTAAAGAGGGTCAAATTTGTTCACGACCAGACGTTCTAGCAAGCCCTATCTTTTCTTGAAGATCTTGGTCGGTCAGAACTTGGGTGTTGAACCTGGCTCATCGAACTTCCTCATCCATTTTGAAATAAATTGAATCGATGCAGCTTCATTGCTATGCAGTAACATACGGCGCAAATTTTCGTTGCGCTATAATTAAAGAATCGTGATAGTACTCACGCATTCAGAACTAAGTACTGCGCTGAATGACGCCATTAGACTAAATTCCCATTGTCTTCTCTTGTATTTCGTAACTCTTCTGCCCCACCCCTCAATGGCTGCTTGATGCTGTTATCGATTCAAATGTAAAAGTACTTGTGGTTCGTTTTGTATAACTGTGATAGTCTTAGAACTTTACATGAATAATTTTGCCATTAATATGGGTAATTTGACATCAAATGGGCGTGATGGTGGGCGTGGCTCCTTTCATACAAAATAATAAATATTTATTATCAGATATTTGGAAATCTGATATAACGAAGGTCAGAAAATTTTATTTGTAGGATTCGATTTAGATATAAATAATCAAGCCAACAAAAGGGGTTGATAAAAAGTGGGCGTGGCATACCACATGCAAAGTAAATAATAAAAAAACTTAATTTCCTTTTGCACCTCATGAATGAGGTATGGGATAGCTTCTCGCGTTGTTGTGAATTAACACGCTTTCTATTTTTAGATTCACAACTAACGGCACCTACTTGTTTATCGACGAATGCGCAAAGCAAAGTAAATAATACATAACATATAAGAGTGTGCGTTTTGAACATCTATACGAGTTTAATACTCATTAAAGCGGGATCAAACAAAAAAAGGGCATGAAAAAAGGAAGGGTGTGACATCTCTCATACATAGTCTATAAATGTAACCGTTTATCTGGCAAGCTATGTACTAATAGTCTTCAACCGTTGTATAAAGCCGTATGCTATTAATGTAGTTAGTGGGCCACAAATGTGCGTCAGAAACACTGTAGGCATGATAAATGGCATACATAGCAATTATTGTTAAATATAAATCCGTAGGCATTCCATAACCTTGCGAGGCCGGCAACACACACACGATCTGCAATTCACACGTACTCCAAAGTTTTGTTTGATTCAAAACAGTCAGTCTATGCTTAAGTGTTATGAAAGCAACGCCACAAGCGCTTGCTTTGCATTTAATAAAATGACAGCTACATGTACAACATATAGCATATATGCACAGTACTACCTTTACCCTATTTTGATAGAAGGAGTCACATTCTTTGAACCAAATTCGATTTATGAGTTTTTAAGTCGAATAAGCCATGTCCGTTTGTCTGTCTGTCTGGCTGGCACGCACGATAACTTTCGAAAGACATAGCCAAATTTTTTAAACTTTGCACGAGTTAATATTTCCCTTAAACTACTAACAGGCCCCTTCGGGTACCTCCTATTTATATATATCATTCCGTCCACTTAAGAAATCGAGTAATAAAATCAATATACCAAACGCGATCGTGCCCAAATTCTGTATTTAGTAAAGCTATAGCAGGATAAAGTTTTAGAGAAAATAACTGGAAGTTTAGCCACGCCGCATCTGGTACCCCCATACAAATATATCACTCCGCCCACTTAAGAAATCGAGTAATAAAATCAATACACCAAACGCGATCGTGCCCAAATTCGGTATTTAGTAAAGCTGTAGCAGGATAAAGTTTTGGAGAAAATAACCGGAAGTTTAGCCACGCCGCATCTGGTACCTCCCATACAAATATACCACTCCGCCCACTTTAGAAATCGAGTAATAGTATCAATATACTAGAAAATTATATGTTGTACTGAGGGTGAGTCTATTTGTAAATCGGTTTTCCCGACTGAAACTTTCTTACTGGTTTGTACATACTTAAAACCTGCAAATTTATAACAATTTATAACACAGTACAACATTTTTCAGCTCATTGATTTGGGACTCAATTCTGAGAACTACACGCGAAAGTAGTCCCAAAAAGAAGATGTTCTGCATCATTCGCTTTGACAAGTTACATGCCATAATAATTTAATATCGATGTGAAGTTAGTAAGTATCGTATAGGGGAATTTGTCACATTTCAGTCTCTTTTGTTATATTGTTATATCATGGCGTAGGATTATCATAAGTAATATTCCACGTAAATCACACGCCACGGAGTACTTCTTCTTTTTAAGGGCTACTTTTACGTGCAGTTCTCAGAATTTAGTCCCAAAATCATGTGTTGTACTGTGTAAGGGTTACATGTAACTATTCATAGGTACCTCTTTTATACGTTTTTCGTATTAAAAAAAAAATTTTAAAAAAGTATTCTTGGCACGGAACATTTTTATAAAATTAATGTAATTATATTGTTTGTTCCTTTTTATCTCTAAAAGTAAGAATTTCGAAAAATTTCTCCGCTTAGCACAACTGCTCCATAAGAGAAATATGCAGCCCAATTTATTTAAATGTACCTTTACCCGTTTGGTCTGAGAGATGGTTCCACTTTGTCCCCTTTTACCCTTAAGGTACGAATTTTAAAAAATCTATTCGCCTCGCATCTATAAGATAAATTTTCACTCCAATTTTGCGGCTGCACCTTTAGTCGATTGGTCTGGACCATGGTACCATTTGCACCACCTCCTTTTTTCACCCCAAATATGCGAATTTTGAAAAAAAATTTCTTTGCTTCGCTCAACTTCCTAATAAGATAAATGTTCATCCTAATTTTCGCGATTCTACTTTTTGTTATTTGCTGTGGATGATAGTATCAGATTTATCTCTTTTATCCCTAAAATTAAGAATTTCAAAAACACCTGTCGTATTGCACAACTTTCCTATAAAATAAACACCCTTTTCGTGAAATTCTCTACTTCTATATGGAGCGTGCCTAAATAATTTTTCCGACTTTGTACAGATTTCTAATTATATAGGTAGCAAGCCCATAAAGGTTTTTGGCACTTATAGCTTTAGTCGTTTGATCTGGGTGATCGTACCAGTTTCATCCCCTTTTCTGTTAGTTTTACCCCTAAAAGTATGAAATTCAAAAAAAATCTCTTCTTATCGCCTACCTACTATAAGATTCTATGCAGCTCGTTGATTTACTTAAATGCGAGAAGCTATATCATATCCTTTTTAATGGAAAATATTACCCCAAAATTAAAAAACTAACTTTCACGTTATTATCGGAATTGGAATTGTAGGAGCTTTGACCATTTCTAATTAATTTCAGTTGTTCGTTAAAAAAAAATTTCAATTCAACATTCATATGGACGTTGTCGGTGCATATCGTTGCATTAAGTTGATTTATTCCTTAAGAATTTGTAAATAACACAGTGCAACACACTTTTTCGGGGGTGAACCAAACCAATATCAAACGATAGCATTTGACCTCAGTAACAAAACCCTAAACTCCATTTTGCTCCACTACGTCACAATTTTTTTCTACAGTGGTTTAAAGTTTGATTTTTTTGGTCAAAAGTCGAATCAAAGGATATGAAAAATCATCTGTAAAAATTCGTTTGGGGTATTTCATGTCTTCGGAGACCTATATTAAAACAATCAGGGGAATATTTTCTCGGAACATTTTAACCCTCTAGCTGCCACCCGTATGGGACATTTTTGGCCCAATTTAAAAAAACTTTTTAAAAGACAACTTTGGACAGAGGTCAAGGATTAGAATCTTCGATAGAAATATTCTCCGGAAAATTTCACAAAGAGTCACCGAAGACAAATAACCTCTACGAGTCAAAGGTTCCAAAATAAAATCAAAATGAAATGATAATGAAATGTTATTAAGTCTATTTTTGAGCAAACAGTGTACCGCACTTTTTCGGGAGTGAACCAAACCAATATTAGACGATAGCATTTGACCTCAGTAACAAAACCCTAAACTCCATTTTTCTCCACAGCGTCACAATTTTTGTAAACAGTGGGTTAAAGTTGGATTTTTTTTAATCAAAACTCAAATAAAAGAAAATGAATAATCATGTGTAAAAATAGGTTTGGTATAGTTCATGTCTGCGGAGACATACATTAAAATTTTCAGAAGAACATTTCATCAGAACATTTGAACCCTCCAGCTCCTACCCTTAGGATAAATTTTGAAAAACAGCTTAAAACTCAAATTTCTCATTATGATCAAAATGGGTGGCAGATAGAGGGTTAAAATGTTCCGAGGAAATATTCCTCGGAATATTTTAATGTAGGTCTCTGAAGACATGAACTATACCAAACCTATTTTTACACATGATTTTTCATTTTCCTTTTTTCATATTTGACCAAAAAAATCTAACTTTAAACCACTGTAAACAAAAATTGTGACGTAGTGGAGCAAAATGGAGTTTAGGGTTTTGTTACTGAGGTCAAATGCTATCGTTTGATATTGGTTTGGTTCACTCCCGAAAAAGTGCGTTGCACTATTTGCTCAAAAATAGACTTTTTAACATTTTATTAACATTTAATTTTGATTTTATTTTGGAACCTTTGACTCGTAGAGGTTATTTGTTTTCGGTAACTCTTAGTGAAATTTTCCGGAGAATATTTCTATCGAAGATTCTAATCCTTGACCTCTGTCCAAAGTTGACTTTTAAAAAGTTTTTTTAAATTGGGCCAAAAATGTCCCATACGGGTGGCAGCTAGAGGGTTAAAATGTTCCGAGAAAATATTCCCCTGATTGTTTTAATATAGGTCTCCGAAGACATGAAATACCCCAAACGTATTTTTACAGATGATTTTTCATATTCTTTGATTCGACTTTTGACCAAAAAAATCAAACTTTAAACCACTGTAGAAAAAAATTGTGACGTAGTGGAGCAAAATTAAGTTTAGGGTTTTGTTACTGAGGTCAAATGCTATCGTTTGATATTGGTTTGGTTCACCCCCGAGACAATGACCATCAAATTGTGTCATAGTGTAATTTAATACTTCATTCTATTTTCTAACATTTTCTATTCGCACATTGTCCTTTCCAACCACTGTCTCTGCACACACGATCATTTAAATTCACAAATCCAAATTGCCAACAATCATCAACATCATCAACATCATCATCATCGTCCATGAAAAGCAGCAGCATTTGCAGCGATATTATCATCACAACTCCTTAGCACTGACCGCATGATATCGCTTTAATATCATTTAACGCCATAATCAACCACAACTGCGCTTCTTACCGACCGCCGCAACAAATTCGCCATAGCGAAACTCACACAATCCTATTCGGCAGATAACTGCAAAGTAATCCAAGACATTTCATTAAGTCTGCCACACATTTGTTAAACCAGGAGTAAAACGACGACGACTCATATCACTTGGCCTGCTATCCTCTTACACTCAATGAGCAAAGAATGCAGCAAACTATCTTGAGCATTAAGCTGGAAAATCTATGAGGGGCAACATTTAAATCGTTAGCAGATATATAGATGGACCTCTAGTCGCTGGGCATATGTGGCATGCTGCTGCTGTTGCTGCTGCCTTATTTGACCACATCTGCATTGCACCAGTAAAATTTGGAGGACTGACTGTGAAGACAGACCGAGCGAAAGAGAGAGAGTAAGTAGTTAAGAAAATCTATTTGTTGCCCCACCGAAATTGACCAACCCATTAGATGAACTGCCAGCAATGAAGGCGAACCGAACGAGACCATGTAAAATGAAGTGACTAACTAAAGTCAAATAATAAATAGCTTTGTAGTCGTCGGTATTTGTTGTGGTGCTGACGTTCGTTGCTCCAGTAATGGGGATGGGTTGAGGTGGCCTCTTGTCTAAATCGGGACAAAAGTACTTTTTTTTTGAGGCAACGACATTTATTGATTCACCGAGAATGAATAAATAATCGTTAATGATTATTGACATTTTTAAAAAATTCATTGCGGTGTACAAGAGAACTATTTAAACGACCAACAAAAGTTGCCAAAAATACACAGTACAAAATTTTTCAACTCATTGATGGGACTCAATTTTGAGAACTGCACGTAAAAGTAGCCCCAATAAGAAGAAGTTCTGCATCATTCGTTTTGTCAAGTTACATCCCATTATAATTCAATATCGATTTGAAGTTAGTAAGTATCGTATAGAGGATCTTTTAGGATTTAGAATCTTTTTTTTTGACATAACTCGAGAACCACTAGTCCGATTTAGCTGAAACAAATTTTAAAAAATTACAATTCCTTTAACCTTTTCATGTAACGTTACCCTACATTAGCAACAGTTTCACTTTCACCATTCATCAAATGATTTTGAACTAGGTTTATTTTGTAGCAGTTACAATAAAACTGTTGTACTTCGAGGCGTATGATTTACGTGGAATACTACTTATGAAAATCATAAGCCACCATATAATATTTATGTCATGTCAAACCAAAGAGCCTAAATCGTGACAAATTCCCCTATACGATACTTACTAACTTCAAATCGATATTAGATTACTGTGGCATGTAACTTGACAAAACGAATGATGCAGAACTTCTTCTTTTTGGGGCTTCTTCCACGTGCAGTTCTCAGAATTGAGTTCCAAAATCATCGGTTGTACTGTGATATTAAGTCATAATTCTGAAAAAAAAAATATAAAAATTACTTAATTTTTCCACTCAGATATATAACTGAAGATATTTTAATTTTCTGAAATCGTTGGCCTTCCCTTGGTGCCCTTTGTTTGTTCAGCAATAGTTATCCCACATTCTTGGCCAATGTTTTAAAACTCCCCCAAAAAAAAGTACCCTTGCCCATCCCTGTCACATGGTAAACGCCGCATTTGTTACTGCTACAAAAGTGTGTGGTGGTGGTGATGTTATTTGGTGGCTACCACTGTGGGGCTGTCGGCGCAATTGCTTAAGCTTTATTAAAGACAAGATTTAAACACTGCGCACTGGGTACTACACATTCCTCCAATCTCCATCCTCGTCCTGCAAGTCTTGCAAACACACTCACAATCATCATCATAGTTGGCCATCCTTTGTAGTACCTTGGCCCACGATGTTGTTGTTGTTGTTGTTGGTGGTGGTGTTGTTGCTGCTGTTCTTGGCAGTATTGCAGTTGTATTGTTGTTACTGTTGTTGATGTTGTTGCTGCTCTTGTTGTTGCTATTGCTGTTATCGTTATTATTGTTGTTGAGTACAACGAATTTGTGTTCAGTGTGCTCCTCTGATCCATTCAGTTTAGTTCCGATGCATGTGTTCGGTATTTGTTCCCTGTCAACTTGGGTGGTCTTTTGTCGCTGCTGCTCGCTGGCTCAGCAATGATGCAGCTGCAACATTTCTGGTGATGGTGGTGGTGGCTGTGCTGCTGTTGCTGCCGTCAGTGCCTCACTGCTCGTAGGTGCCTCATGATGCTGATGCTGCGACTGCTACAACCAAAAGTTAAGGTAATTCCTGAGGTTTTTCTTTTTCCTACTGCTCTGTAGCTTTTCTTTTATGAGTTGGGAGTTTTATAAGCTCAAAAGATAATAATGACGACGATGGCCATGGTCATGGCGCAGCAAAAGTAAAAGATTTAAAATATTTGATGGCAATAAAATGAAGAGCTTTTCTTGTTGCGGTTACTGTCGTCGTCATCGTCGTCGTTGTTGTGTAATATTACAATTATGTACTATATAATCCATACAAATCTTGTTTTGGTGGTTGTTTGTTTGTGTTTTTGGTTTAAGTGCGCAAAGGCGCATTTTTTGGTGCAACTGCTTTGGGAATGTTGCTTTGGTTGGTTGATTGGGTTTTTGGGGTTGACTGTGCAAATTACTCTGGGGAGTCATTTAAATAGATTTGTTTTAATTGCGACAATATCGTAGGATAGTTATGTAATTAATCGGTTTTTGTTATGTCAAATAAATAATTGAAAATTATCATTGACATGGGGATAGAGGTTGGCCTGAATTACGTTGGTTTATGTATAATAGAATAACTTTGGTGTCAGGAAATATAACGAGGTAAAGGTGACCACTTTTTAACGATTTCATGTTCAACTGTAACATAACTTCAAAGTAAAATGCACCTTAAACCCCAATCGCCGACAGATGACTTTCACCCAGAATATAGTTGCCAAAGCAAATTTTTTATTGCAATTTTATATTTTTTCAATGAACAATAATATTATTATTATTTTAGACTTTGAAACCATCCAACCGGTCTATTCATGTAGTTCAATTCCTGGGTCCAGTCACTTAAAAAAAAATCGTTCATTGCCAGTCCCCTTCGATGTTCGCAGTATCAGTGTCGAATCAATCGGCATGTATAGTAAAAGCTTCTCAAACAGTGACGTTCGCATTCGTCGATAAACAAGTAGGTGCCGTTTGTAGTGAATCTAACCTAGAAAGCTTGTTAATTCAACACAGCGCAAGAAGCATCCCAAACCTCATTCATAATAATGGCGTGAAGAATAGAATACACAATACCTGAAGATCTATTGCACCATTTATCATGAAATTTGGTACTGATTTGTTTGAGATAAATACAAATATTCTAAGAAAAAAGTAACCTGGATCGTATCTAGGGGTGTGGTCCCTCAAATTTAACCTGAGTGACATGAAATTATGTGTAAATGCAATCAACCACAATGTGTGAGATCAAGCCATATACTGGTAGAATTAGATAATTAGGTGTGGCCCCACCTATAACAATCTAGCATTAATTGACGCCATTCGTCTTTGAAATTTGGTATTGATTCATTTGAGATTAGTTTTAAAATACCCTGCCAATACGACACCATTAATAAAAATGCAATATCTAGCTCAATAGGATAGTTATGATATGATAGTAAACGGATAAAAAGTTATTCCCCCTTATTACAGTCTCACAAACGACATAAGCGATGCCATATATTTAAAAACGATAAAAATTGGACGTGACTACGACACGTTTGAGTGTAATTGACCGAAAAATAGGCGAGATCGGACTGGAAGGCGTGACACCTTCTATATTTCTAACAAAAATGTTTTATATTTTATATCAGGAGAAGTATGAAAATGAGAGTCATAGAACTTTATATAGGTTCCTTTGGCACCCCTTGCGCTTTGAAAGAATAACTACAAAAATACTTTCATAACCCCCAGAAAAAAAAACGATGTCGTTCTCAAAGAACGACTTTTAAAGTACATGCTGATTATTAGGAGTTGATGATAAATCACTTCCGAACAAGAACTTTATAATTCTTCAAAAAAATCTAAAAAGAGCGACCGTCTTGATGAAAAGAGAATTTTTACATTCTGAACAAAATATCAATAATAGTACAAATATGAGGAACTATCGTAAAATCTGGCTAAAAAGTGCAACTATTGGTCAACTGAGTAATTAATAACGCATGCCAACTATAAAAAATCACATATCACTCCTCAGTATCGAATTTGGATCACATTTCAGCACTACTTCAGATTTAGGTAAAAAGTGTGCAAAAACGAACTACTTTCTTCCTATGACAAGCCAAATCATTGGTGATTCCCCAAATTTGAAATACTTAGGACCAGAGATTGTACTTCTTTTACTACTTCTTAGTAAGTTTTCTTTTTGCTGGGACATGGGATTGTTATGCAGGATATAGGCTATGACTTTTGGGACACTTTTGCAAAAACTTCTCAAGTTCACCTTTTGTGTTTCTGAGTTATTAATGATTTAAAGGTCATGGTCGCCTATGTTTGATGATGTAATTTTTTTAACGACTATGACTTTTGGAACACTTTTGCATCCTTAAGTCCATTTCACAAAAAAATAGACTAGAGACATTTTTGCAGAATACCGACGATATAAATTCGTACAATTTCCCAAAACTTTGCAAAAAAGGCATTTCCATGACACATGCCTCATTTTTGCTTCTTCAAGGACATATAGTGACGTATTTTTCAAAAAGTGTTTAATGATTCTGCGTAGAATACAAAAATAATAAAAAAGAATGAATGAAAACTTTTCAAACTTGGTATTTGTGTGGCTTTGACGGGAATTTCTTAATTTCTACCGACTTGCCCTTAAATATAAAACCATTAATATTTGCCAAAAGTTTGCAAAAATTTAAAAATTTTGTAATTTTTAAGGTAAATTCAATTTACATTTATTTATTGATATCTCAAGGACCTTGAGCCATTTTGAAAATGCTCAAAAATGTTTTTCATAATTTCATATTATCTTGGCTGTTAAAGTAATTTAATAAAAATGAGTTATTGTTCCCAAAGTTTTTCAGACAAATGTCCCAAATGTAAATTTTTGCTACCCCAAGGACCTATACCCCTATTAATGTCCTTGAGAATTTTAACATAATTTCAAGACTGACAAAGACTCTATTTTTTTGTTTTTTTGCTATTTTAGCGACTTTTAACTTTTTTAATGTCCTTAAATTTATTTTTCATTACTTCTGATCGTCTGGCGGTTAACATACTAAAATATTAACAGACCAAACTTTTTCCACAATTAAACAAATATATTAAAAATGTTTCATTTGCTTTACGGCCTATGACGCCCTATGCTCCAATGGGAGTTAGAGGAACACATATATATTTGCTTCACGGACATGATTTTTACTTTTATACTACGTCCTTAAAAATATTTCCAAAAAGGTAAAATTTTTAATGTTTTACCAAAATTTGAGGGAAATATTGTAAAGATTTCATTGTATGGCGATAATAAATTTTAAATTTCAAAGAAAATTTTTCGTAATTTCAGATTGTAATGCCTCATAAAATAATTCAGTACTTATGTAAAAATAATTTTTTTTTAGGACAAATGTAATTTTTATCAAGTTCAAGGATTTTGACCACTCTATGCCCATAAAACGGTTTTTATTAAATCTGTCGAATGAACTTTTTCGATAATCTAAAAATTTGTCATTTGACTAACTTTACTTTTTTTTAGCATTCTGCAAAAAAAACACTGGTCCAATTCAAAGTCCTTAAAAGTATTTCCAAAAGGGTAACGTACATTCATATAGGCAAAAAAATTGAATTAATTTTCCAAAATTTGAGCGAAATATTTTTAAGGTTTAATTAAATTACAAAATGTAAAGTCGCCTTCAAACCCGAAGTCAGAAAATCTTTACCATAAATAAAATAAATGTTGTTTGTGTGCAAACCTACGTTACTGCAGTATTCTGTCATAATCTCATAGTTTTTATACTAAACGCCTCCATCCTTTAATACCATTGCCTAAGAAAATGAAAACACATTCGTACATGTTAACCATATAGAAGACGCATTCGTATCTGATTGCGATACACCCTATTACAACTACAACAATAACAACAAATTGATGATGTATGGGGATATTTCATTAAATATAAATTTAATATTCTCTCATTAAATCCCACCCTCTAAAATTAATAAGAAAAGCTTCTAAATTGCACCAATATACTTTACAACACAAACGACCACCAATAAAACTCTTTAACATATACAAGAAAAATATCAATCAAGATATGCTGCTGCTGCTGCTGCTGCTGCTGCTGCTCTTCCACTAATAAAGTTAAGTATGTAATTCTTTTTGTTATTATTGCATCAACATTAAACAATTCCAAATAGTCCAGCAATGCTTAAGCTTGCTCTAAACTCCATAAATATGGAATTGTATGATGGAAGCAAATATCAAATCAATTCACAAACGGAAAACTTTATTATGAGCCATGCCGGCTACCGCTATTGCTGCTGTCGCAGTAATCCCCAATTGAATAGAGACAATAAAACCTAAACAGAAAAAAAAATACTTAAAAATTAATATAATCCAAAAAACAAACACAATAATCAGAGAAAACGTAAAGCTTCAAGCTTGCACATTTGGTATGAAGACAGCAAGAAATTGGTGGTGGCTGTTTGGCTGGCTGGCTGGCTAACTAACTGCCTGCATGCCTGCCTGCCTGCTCACTTGAATGGAGTTAGTGGATCTCTTTATATGTAGGCAAAAAGTCATCATGTGGTATCTGCGCCTCAAGATGAGGTGAGCTGTCAAAAAAAGTGAGTTGTTGTTGTGTTTGATTTGACATTGATGGCTTTTTGACAACTATGTAGACTTCTCAAATAAAACATTATTTCGTTTGTGATTTTCGTTGGCTTTTGCCTTTACTGAGGTAGTAATATGAAGGCATAGAGAGAGAGAGAAGGAGGCTGAGGAAGTAGCCGTCCGTCGTCTTCATCATTGTTGTGGTGGTGGTGGTCATGGAGATATCACATCACAACTCACAACCTCAGCAGCAACGTGTGTGGTCAATCGCAATTGACAGATCTCTTTGTTTGAGTGTAAGCGTCAAGTCGAAATAAAAAAAATGTATAAAGAAAATAAACAAAAAATAATAAAAAAAAAAAAATAATAAAAAAAAAAAAATAATAATAAAAAAAAAATAAAAAATAACAACGGCAGAGGTGGAAGTAAAATAATATAAAAAAAATATATATAGTTAAGAGATTTTAATATTGAAGCTTAAGGCTATTATCAAATAGTTATAATAGTTAGTTTTAATTATATAACAATACTAATGTACCCGGCTATGCTTCGCTATTGTTTACTTGACGAATACTTTTATCTCGGCTACTTAGAAGGTTAAGCTTAAGTTACTCCTTAACCTGATTAAACTAACAAGGTCTCACTTACCGATATTAAAACATACGCCTGCTTATTCATATCTATAGCGCCAAGCGCTATCTGTATACAAATATTACCTTATATAGTCCTTAAAACATTTTCCCCTATCCCTTGTGGTCACTGACCGGAAATTAAATTTTCTCCTTCATATTCCCGCTGGCCGAAAATAAATATTTTTTCAGTATATTCACGTCTGCATTTCTGAATACCATAAAGGCTCATTTTCACTACTGACATCATTGTCAGTATTTCCCTCTAAATGTGTCCGTATCGTATTTGATTTGTCAGAATATACCGAAATTCCGTTCTTTTGACGAATTATGGCCAAATTTTTGATAAAACAAACTAACACAGTGTAAATAGTTCTTAAACTTTACTGACACCACTTTACAGAATTTAAAAAAAAAACTCTTCTAGTCCATTCTCTTTCCTTCAAAAATAGTACTTTTTGATAAAAATAAAAGTACTTTTACATACAATAAAATAATTTTTTGGTACAATAAAAGTACTTATTAGTGCATTAAAATTACTTTTTCTTACAATAAATGTATTCGGTGGTACAATTAATTGTTATTTTGGTTACAATACAATAACATCACTTTTTGGTACAATAAATTCTTAATTTTTGGTACAGTTAATGTACTTTTTAGTACAATAAACTGTACTTTTACTTGTTGTACGTAAAAGTACTTTTTATGTATGTATTTTTTGATACAATAAATTCTACTTTTTGGTATCGAATATTATCTGTGTATTAAATATCACCGCTCTAGGGCTAAAACACAGTTTTGCCACGTCCTCTGATTCAGAATAACAATTTCGTCGGCAAATTTGAACATGTGTATCAACGTGTATCAACTTTTATCCCCCTAGGACTAAAATACAGTTTTAATACGCTCCTTGCCCAATTTGTCTGCATATTCATATGCATGTCTCCTAGTACTATCTGTGTATCAAATTTTATCTCCCTAGCTCTAAAAATATGTTTTGCCATGCCAACTCGGCCCACTGATCCAAAATTAAAATTTCGTACGCATATTCATATTCGTGTTGCCGAGTACTATGTGTGTATCAAATTTTATCTCCCTAGCTCTAAAAATATGTTTTGCCACTCCCACTCCGCCCAATGATCCAAAGTTAAAATTTTGTCCGCATATCCATATTCATGTTGCCTAGTACTATCTGTGTATCAAATTTTATCTCCCTAGCTTTAAAAATATGTTGTGCCACGCCCACTGAGCCCACTGGTCCAAAATTAAAATTTCGTCCGCACATTCATATTCGTGGTGCCGATTGCTATCAGTGTATCAAATTTTATCTCCCTAGCTCCAAAAATATGTTTTGCCACACCCATTCCGCCCACCGGTCCAAAATTAAAATTTCGTCCGCATATTCATATTCGTGTTGCCGAGTAATATGTGTGTATCAAATTTTATCTCCCTAGCTCCAAAAATATGTTTTGCCACACCCATTCCGCCCACCGGTCCAAAATTAAAATTTCGTCCGCACATTCATAATCGTGTTGCCGATTGCTATCAGTGTATCAAATTTTATCTCCCTAGCTCCAAAAATAAGTTTTGCCACACCCATTCCGCCCACCGGTCCAAAATATAAATTTCGTCCGCATATTCATATTCGTGTTGCCGAGTAATATGTGTGTATCAAATTTTATCTCCCTAGCTCTAAAAATATGTTTTGCCACTCCCACTCCGCCCAATGATCCAAAGTTAAAATTTCGTCCGCATATCCATGTTCATGTTGCTCAGTACTATCTGTGTATCAAATTTAATCTCCCTAGCTCTAAAAATATGTTGTGCCACGCCAACTGAGCCCCCTGGTCCAAAATTAAAATTTGGCATATTCATATTCGTGTTGCCGAGTTCTATCAGTGTATCAAATTGTATCTCCCTCTAGGCGCCTGCCAAATTAATGTAGCCTAAGCTAACGTAAGAAGCTGAATCAACAAGGTTTGATTATGTTAATCGGTATTTATCAATTTCTATTCGGAACTTAGTTTTTACATTTTTTAAGCTTTTATATTTTAAGGATATTAAAACTAATTTTTTAAATTAATAACTTAAGCAATTAAATTGTCACTAGAAAAAGATGGAAAGAAATTTCTCAATTTGTTGCCGATATTTACATCAGTTTTATTAACATAATTTTATTTAGCATTCTTTTAAAATAAAGCTTGGCCTATTTTATTACATTTCCCTAAGAATATGTACTTCGCCTCAACCAGTAGTTTTTTAATTTTGTTCCACCTTAATCCCTTATTATTATTTCCCCGAGTGTTCGTTATGTTCGCCTGAGAAAATCGTCAATTTAAGGCCTTATAGTTAAGTGGCAACAACCCATCACAATATTTTGACACTTAAGTGTTATTAAAGTTGTATAACTTCTTCTTATTTTTTTACAAATTTTATTTTCATTGCATATGATTCTTATGCGTTTTTCATTTCATGATAAACATGAATTTCAATTCTTCCATCATCATCATCATCATTCAGCCTCTGCCTCAGCTTCAGTTTCAGCTGTCTTCGTCGTGCTTCTTTTTGAGAAATGTTTCTATATTGTCTCGCTATGGCATTAAGTGAGAGCACAAGTGTCGGCGGTACAACGTTACCGTCCTGGGTATTCTGCAGAAGAAGATTGGTTTAAATCTCTTAATATTAGAGTGCCACACTTTCAACATTTAAGTGTTGTGCAAATAATGAAATAATCTTATACATCATCAATTTCGTTGCTATTGTTGTTGTTGCTGTTGTAGTTGTGATAGTGTTTATCGCAACCAGTTTCGTTTTTCTATCTATGTGGTCAACATGTACGAATGTGGTGTAATTTTCTTAGGAAGTGATATAAAAAGTGGAGGTGTATGGAGTTGGTTTGGTGTAAAAACTATGAGGTGATGAGATTAGATTGAATAGATTTCCTCAATAGTTGAATATTTAAGGTAAACTTTTTTTAACATTTAATTTGTATGCTATAAAAAAATGGACGTAGTTCAGAATCAGATCAAAGGATAAACCCAAAACTTCCTCATCGACTGCAGTATAATAGACCATACCAACATGAAGATGGGTTAAAGCAATATAAAAGGCTAACAAATATTGGCACTTTTATATTTGTGCATGCAAGGGTAACATGGGTGAGATAATGGAAAATTTGTCCACAACATTGAATATTTAATTAGAAATTACATATTTTTAAGAAAATTAAGGAAAATTAAAAGAAAATTTAATGAAAATTAACAAGGACTAAAATAGCTATAAGGTGCAGTCCAGAAATTGTTCAAGGACTTGAGTGGCCCTAAGTTATTATATAGCAAAACACTTCACATTAAAGTGGTAGATGATTTTGTCTGCTTTGGATCAACCTGGAAATCGAGAGACGAGTATTGATCGCAAAGCGCTGCTACTATGCGCTAAGCAAGCGATTTAATGACAAACAAAGATCCAACTCTAACAGATACTGATCCTACCTGTCTGATCAATCTATTCAGTGAGCCTTCAAGAGATTAAGATATCGCAAAATATTTGGACCCTTCACCGTTAACGGCTATTTAACTTGAATATATTAGCTAATATTTCCCACTGGTCCAACTGACGCACCTTCTCTCCAGATGACCACTATGGATGCACTTCATGCCAGCCAAATAGAAGTTTTAAAAATTTTATAAAAATTGCATTTTCAGGAATTTTTTGTTAAAAATAAATACATTATTAAAAAAGACTTAAAAAAAACTCTTATTTGCCACAAGTCCGATAGAAGTACCTTCATTCCTGTGTATCCTTACGTGTATAAAAAGTGTGCAGTGTAAAGTCACTTATATTCTGAAAGTTGTGACGAATGTCCTGTGAGCCCCAAAAGTGTAAGGTCACTTATATTCTAGAGTCTTGATGATATCCGGTGAGTTCAAGTTGGATACTGCGAGTCGTATAGTGATTTTTAGGCAGATAGAGTTTGTGAGAGTCTTTTATCCTGCGTGTCTTTTTTGTAATCTTAGGTGATTTTTAATTTTTATTATTTCAAGGACCTTGGTTCCTTTAAATGTCCTTTAAATATGTATTTTCCTAGACTAATTTGTCAAGTACAAAGCTGAACATTTTTCTAAAAATTTTCATATTTTCAAACTATTTAAAGTGCCGCCTTTACTTCATTACTGTAAACATATTCGTAATTTTTTATTTCCATAATACAAAAAACCATTATCAATCATTGCAGCACAGTGCTCCCAACACATATCGCATTACCTTATCAATCACCGGGCACTTGCGACATCTGTGATTGCCCACATAGTCTCTTCATTTGTGTGCCCGGCCCGGCCCGGCCCGCATTGCATTGCATACCAAATTTGTTTGCAACAACAATCTCATGTGCCATAATCGTTTGTGATTCGAATCAAATCTAGGCATTTTGAATCCTTGGGGTCCTATTGCTCGTGTGTGCGCGTACGTACACCCATAAATAAGTGATCATGTCACCGCTTTAATAACTCTTCAGGAACTACTTAAGCCGCAACAATCACTGACTTGTGAGATAGGAACTAGCCGCGCACTTCACTAGCTCAGCTCACAAACAACAACAACCTCTACAACAAATGAAGGCTAAACTAAAGTAAATCACCCAAAAGCGTAAACTTGCAACATCATGATAATTTTGACCAAAAACATAAACTAGCTAAAAAAAAACACACATACACACAGTGGACAGTGGTGAACGACAGTATTAATAAAGAGCGAGCGAGTGTATGGCCGTTTAAATGTCGGTTGCATGCATGCATTCAACTACAAGTACTATATGCAACATGTACATCTAACGCATGCCACCATATGCAGTGTGGATGGATGGATAATGCGGCAAAGTGGTTGCTGCTGACCAAACAAGTAAACATTCGCTAATGTCTGTGTGGTAGCCACCATCACCACCATTCAGCTCTGGGTTGTGGCAACTACGACAGTACGAGTAACTACCAACACAAGTTAGAGCTGCTTAGCTAAACATGTAAGCCAGCAGGACAGACGGCTTGAGAAGGCCGTATGTACGGAAGGATGGACGGACGAACGGACGACCGGCCATATAGATGATGGTCGCGTCGCACTCTAAGGCCGTTTGTTCGAACGTTTGGTCAGTGGCGGCATTATTTCACATTTTAACTCTTTAGCGATTACAGAGACCAGATATTGTCTCATTTTAGCAGCATGTGACAGTTTTATTACTCTGCGGCCCGAGTGAGCCCGGTCATCTACGGCTACAATGCTTCTTGAGAGCACCTCGAACTACGCAATAACAGCGAAAAAATTATAAAAAAAAAAAAATAGTCGCCCAGTCGCACTTTTTTCTCTTCCACGCCTGCCGCCAAAGTCAGACAAAGTCGTCTTCTTTTAACCATTTAAGGTTTAAGTTGTTTATATCTTTCACAGTGCAGTAGAGTGAGTTGGCCGCAACCAACCGCAAAGCAAAAGCTTAAAGAAAACGAGCAGAAGAGCAGCATAAACAACAACAACGACAACAAAAACACGCCAACTTAGATAACTTAACAGGTGAAATTTATTTTTTGTCACTTCATAAATTTATTGGCTGTTTCGGTCGTAAGCAGCGTGGCGGTCAATTGTTTCAAGTTGAGCTACCAATTTGCTGCTGTTGCTGGTGCTGCTTCTTCCTGGGCCACAAAGTAATTCATCAATTAAATATGGCAACTTTCTAGTTGCCAGGCTTTTCATGCTCACCCCACCACTACTATGGAATAAGTAAAGTTGGCAGCCGTAATGGTAGAAATATGTTAACAACACAATCGTTTAAATCAAGTTGCAGCGAAGGTGAGGAGAGGGAGAGAGAGAGATTTTACAACGAATGTGAAAAGGGCACAGTGGGAGAAAACATTTGAAAGGAGAAACATTTTTAATATTTAAGAAAAATTTTACATTTTTAACATATTGAAATGAAGCAATCACTTTTATTTTATCTTGTATGAGAATTTTGCTTTAGAGTGTCCTTAAAAAGGACCTCTTAATATTTCCTATAAAAACTTAAAAACAAACTTAATTTCCATGAATTAGGTGTTTTAAAGCTTCTCGCGTTGTTGTGAATTAACAAGCTTTCTATTTTATATTCACAACTAACGGCACCTACTAGTTTATCGACGAATGCGAACGTCACTGTTTGAGAAGCTTTCTACTAGACATGTCACGATTGACTCGCCACTTATACTGCAAAGTTGCTGGCGACAACATCGAGGTGGCCGCCAATGAAAGAAAAATGAAGAGGACTGGAGGCGGCAATCGATCCCAGGATCTCCCGCATGGCAGTCGCGTGTTCTAAACATCATGCCTCGGCTGGTCTCTCCTCAGACCATAGACAGTGTGATCTTTTATCCTTTCTTAACGGAAGGGTTCATGTTCCTAATTAATAATTCCTTAAAAACTTATAAAAAAAAACTTAATTTCCCTTTACACCCCATGAATGAGGTATGCGATAGCTTCTCGCGTTGTTGTGAATTAACACGCTTTCTATTTTAAGATTCACAACTAACGGCACCTACTTGTTTATCGACGAATGCGAACGTCACTGTTTGAGAAGCTCTTACTAGACACGCCAATTGACTCGACACTTAATACTTCGAAGTTGCTGTCAACAACATTCGAGGGGAGCCGACAATGAAATAAACAATTTTTTAAGATGACTGGAGCCAGGTTTGAACCTGCGATCTCCCGCATGGTAGTCGCGTGTTCTAACCACTAACCACATTCCTAGGCTGTGCAAAAATTACAAATTTCTTTAATTCTTAATTCTTTACTTGTTCATTCTAAAATACTTGTATTCCCATTGTCTCAACCATTTCCTCATTCTTTGCCTCAACACACATTTCATTCCCTTTTATTCTCTCCCTCTTCCCCTTTCCAACCCTTTTGGAACATCTTTCAAAGTTTTCCTTTCTCTCTCCCTATTCCCAAGTCGTCGTTATTGTGTTAAAGTTTTTGGCCAAAGTGATTATCATTTGACGTGACGTTTTGAAATATTTATGATGCATTTAGGTCATAGACATATAAGTGCATTCATTTCTACTTCTACTACATTCCGCAATTCTCTGGGCCTCTGCCATAGCTAAGAACAGCCCCGAGGGTGTTTGGCCAACAGAAATGGCTATAAATTTTCTCTCTGTAAGTTCTTACGTTGTATTCGTGGAAAGCAAAAAAAAAATTACTTTGTTTAGCTAAAGTTGCTTATTGCAGTTGAAGTAAACTAATATCTTTTAGCTAACGTTGCTGAGCTGCAACACGTGTAGTGAGCGAGGTGGTGGTGGCGGTTGGGCTGTTCCTGCTGCCGTGGCCATAATAATGTAATGTGTAACACGTCAATTTAGCGTTAGAGGGCGTTCACAGCAAACCCGTAAGAGTAGCGTAATGCATTCAGTTGATCCAGCTGTTCCTTGGATATTCCATGTAATTTAAGGTCTTTATGTCATTTGTATGGTGTGGCAATCGCCGCCGAGTTGGCCAAAAGAACTGTGTTTACTGGCATGAAATCGATAAAGAAAACAGCACACACACACAATGTGTACTGTGACAAATGTTGTGTAAACATGTCTTAAGTAATTTAAATACAATTGCAGCAGTAACTAAGAAAAAAGTAGGGGCTACATATGACCCCTTGCCATTTCTTGCTTTGTGGTCACTTAGCGCGCTCCCCCAAATCTTATCTCTCTGTATCGCGGCGTCACTAATGAGTATTCGCACATTTGTATTGGATAAATGTTAATTTAAAGCTTTTTTTACGAGCGTTCAAATCGCCAATAAAACAGCCATCACAAGCCCCATAACTACTGCCTTAATTAACAGTTCTGTCAAATATAATTAAGTTAAATTATTTATTTATTCAAAATGATTTGCAATCTGTTTGAATTTTAGACCAAAGTGCTTAAGTTCATTCGGTTTTTTGTCTAAATTTTTTATTTTTTTTATGTTTAATGTCTTGATGACTTTTGCTTTGATTTGTTTATAGAAATATTTCTTGTTTATTTTTAAAGCAAATAATTATTGATAATATCATCGTCATTGGATTACCATAAATCTGGCTAAAGGAGAAAGAAACTAAACAACTTGCAAACATGGCACATGATGATAGTGGTGTCGCAGTGTGGTCGTGGTATATGTGCCGGCAGTGTAAGCCTGTGATGAACAGTGGGAGATTTTCACAAGTTGATGGAAAGAAATTTAATATCATTTGAAACTGACTACATGCTTAGTTTAAGGAAATCACATATTCTCTATGAAAATAAATGCCCTTCAGAAAAGAGTGGACAGAGAACGAAAATGACATGTATGGGCCACTTGACATCTTTACTGATGGGTCAAAACTGGATGATAGGATCGGCTATGGTAACTACTTCGCGGATCTTAGCCGGAGAACAAGAGTTTCAGACTTCTGTAGCGTTTTCCAAGCGGAAATACTTGCTATTAAACGAGCCACCGACCGAACAGTCTGATGGGCCTGCCAGACATCACTTATCCTAAAATAACAGAGTTCCGATCACGTGAAGAAAACGTGAAAAGAGCATATCAGTCTATTTGTTAGAATCCTAATTTTTCAATTCGAAATCGCGCAGATGCTATAAATGTGTATTTAGCATAAAGATCTTTAACTTACTCATACAAATATCAACTGTTCCCAGAATGAAAAATTTCCTGGCAAATTGATATCCAGGAATGTTGACATAAACTGTCCTTTATGCAGTCCTGACTTAACTCCTATGGACTTTTTCTGGTAGAATTATCTTCAATATAATGTTTAGAACAATAAACTGGCTGCTCTGGTGCATCGCAACGAAATCGCAGCCATTACGGAATCGTCCTACTAAGCTGTCATTTGAAATTTAATTGTTCGTATATATGAATACCGTGAACGCCAAGATTTACATTTAGACAATAATATTTTTCAGAAATAAATTCCCAAATACTTTGCTTCGATAACACCCTGTTACAATTTTCAAATTTTGTTTTTCATTTGATGAAGACCATACCATATGTGAGAACTACGTTCTCAGTTTATCGCCAGAACGTCAGGATTTTTTTTAAAAGGACTTCAAAATTTCAAAGTATACACCACTTTCAAAAATTTAAATCAAATATATCCACGAACCATATGATAATGATATGGGTATCAAATGATAGTTAAGAATCTCAGCAATGCAAACAAATAACAGAGTTTAATGGATCTGGACCAAAAATTTCAATAAAGATTAATTTTCTAAACAACCATCTAGATTTTTTTCCCGACAATTTGGGAAATTTTAGTAATGAGCATGCTGACCGCTTTCATCAAGAAATCGCGACGATTAAAAATCTATATATTCAGTTTTTATATACATACAATATTTTGAAACAGGATTAATAATTTTTTATTTTTTACCTAACTAGTAAAGCTAGATTAATAAAATGTACATATAACTTCTTCAACATATATCTTTATCAGAAAAAAATATTTTATGATATTAAGCTTTAAAACTTTAAAAGGACATTTTTAAATATTTAATTTTAAATTTTTAAATTTTAAATTTTCGGTCCATTAAAATCTGTTATTTGTTTGTATTGCTGAGATTCTTACCTTTCATTTGATACCCATTTAATCAATAAACAGCTCTTTGAAAGACATCTAATTTTTTATTTTATCGACTCACAAAATTTAAACTTTTTTTGGGACACCCTGTATGTGACTGCCCTGCCCTATAGGTAACATAATGGGTCCATAAGCACCTAATAGATCCGATCCTATACGAATGGGAAGGAACCTAGCAAACCAACCAACCACAAATATAAAAGTTGTTGTTGTTATAAAAATTAAAAATATTAAAAATATTAAAAAAAAATTAAAAATATTTATAATATTAAAAGTGCTTAAAATATTAAAAACTAGCCGGCCCGGCAGACTTCGTCTTGCCTCCAAATTTTTATAAAATATGTTAAGTGTAGTTTAAATCTGGTAACGATTGGTTTATTTCTTTGACCTCTAAAATATTTCAATTTAAAGGGCGAGGTTTTCCCAGACAAATTCTGTTATTAATATATCTTAAAGATTATTTTATATTATTATAAGAATTGCTAAAACGGATCAGCAGTGTCGTCCATGATGTGATGAAAACTTACTTATTGTTAGGAATATATTCTGAAACCACATTTTTAAGCCGATTGACTGACATATAACTTTCTGCGTTGGTGTACTGGGTGATTGTATCTTTTTATCCTAAGGAGTACGAATTTCCAAAAATGCAATCATTAGGCTCAGCAACCCCATTAACCGTATGGTCTGGGTGATATCAGCAGTTACTCCTATTTTCGTTATTGTCCCCCAAAAATTTTGAAATGGGAAAAACCACTTTGTGAAGCTCTCTAATTCAATAGGAAGTGTGCCATTATAAAAGTTAATCATTCTTCTTTAAGCCTTCTACAGCCAATCCTTAACTTTCACTGCGATATTGGGACAAATGGGGTCAACCGTTTTCACATTTAGTGGTGACATTAAAATGTACATCTTTTATATATATATATACACTTCTGAATAACTATGATGTTAAAAAAAGTGACTAAATGACCTTCCAAATATTAAGTGTATAATAAGCTAAACACCGGCAACTGGTTCCAAACGTACATTCAAAATTTTCTCATGCCAAAAAAATCATATATTTTAAGTGTAAGTAAAATCGGACAATTGATATAAATTTTCGAAATAATTCAACCCCAGCCAAATCAACAGCGGGTCCATTTATACAAAAAAAATTCTCATAATAAAACAAATATACATTCTAAATTTCAGTCAAATTGTTTAATACGTTAAAATTTTCATAACAATTTCACCATAACGACACCTACCGTCAGTTTATACAAAAAAAAATTTCTCGAGGTTCCACAAACATAAATACTAAATTTCAGTTAAATTGATACATGCATTCAAATTTTCAATATAAATCCACCCTAGCGCCATCTACCGGGTCCATTTGTACATACGATTTTTTCTGATGATCAAACAAACATAGATTCTGAATTTCAGTTAAATTGGCCCATTCGTTAAAATTTTGATTGTAAATCGACTCCAGCGCCACCTACCGGGTCCATTTGTACATAAAATGTTTTCTCATGATCAAACGAATATCCATTTTAAATTTCAGTTGCATTCAAATTTTCGATATAAATTCACCCTAGCGCCACCTGGATTTGATTTTTTTCAACACAAACAATCTACGGAAAATTTTGAATCGAACAAAAAAAAATCAGCCAAATCGCTCCAGCCGTTCTCAGGTGATGGTATTACATACGTGGACCATTTAATTTTTATATATATAGATATTAAAAATATTAAAAATATTAAAAATTATTAAAAATATTAAAATTATTAAAAATATTAAAAATATTAAAAATATTAAAAATATTAAAAATATTAAAAATATTAAAAATATTAAAAATATTAAAAATCTCAAAAATGTATATAAAAATATTAAAAATCTCAAAAATATTAAAAATATTAAAAATATTAAAAATATCTTGAATAAAAATATTTTGGCAATAATAAATAATTGCCAATAGAAGTGATCTTAAACAGAACTATGACAATATCATAATTCATTACAGATCAACAAAAAACAAAATTAAGGACAAATATTAAAAAAAAAATAAAAATATTAAAAATGTTAAAATATTAAACATATTAAAATATTTAAAATACTAAAAAATGGCTAAAAATATTAAAAATATTAATATATAAAAATATTAATAACATTAATATAAAAAAATATTAAAAATATTGAAAATATGATATTGTCATAGTTCGGTTTGAGATCAGTTCTATTGGCAATTATTTATTATTGCCAATAGGTTTTTAGTCAAGAGAGTGAACCACAGTGACCACACACTGCCACTGCAATTTACACACTCACTTACTTGACTTCGCATTGCTAGTAGAGTTAAGTCGTCCGTCTAGCTGCCAAATGATATCGTTGCCTATTTATCACCGTCATGTAGTCACATCTCTCTCTCTCGCTCTGCAACACTTGTCTCGCAGCCACGTTGTACTATTGCACTTTTGTTATCTGTGGCTAAATAATTAATGCGAAAATTATATGTTTAGATTGGAGGCTTTTAATTATGATTTAATATTTGGTTTGTTGCTATTGTTGTTGGATTTGCACTGCAAGTCAAAGAGACGGGCCTTGGGGTGACGAAGTAAAGAGGGTGGTATGGGAAGGTAATGCAAACGAACTATTCAATATGTTAAAAAAATTAAAAATATTGAAAATTTTAAAAATATTAAATATACTAAAAAAAAAAATATTAATATTATTAAAAATAAATAAAATATTACAAATTTAAAAATATTTGATAAATATTACAAATATTGAGAACTTTACAAGCTGTAAAAATGTTACAAATATTTAAAATATTAAAAAAATTAAAAGCATTAAAAATGTTTAGAATATTGAAAAATAATCTAAATATTCAAAATATTACAAATATTGATTTAAAAATGTATTTCAAGCTCTACCAGACCGAATAGTAACAAGACAACAATATTACAAATATTAAAACTATTAAAAATAATAAAAATATTAATAATACTAAAATATTAAAAAAAATTAGAAACATTAAAAATATCGAAAATTCTAAAAAAAATTTAAATGTTGAAAATATTAAAATCATTAAAAATATTAAAAAAAAAATTTAAAATATTAAAAATAAATATTGAAAACATTAAAAATACTAAAAATATTATAATAATTAAATATATTAAAACAATTAAATACATTAAAAACATTAAAAATATTAAAATGGACAAGCATAGACAAGAGCTTGTGTGTATTATGTTGACGTGTGGTCTTCGTTGATACCATTTCCGCACCGGTGTGTGTGAGCTTCACATTGATTACATGAAGATTTTGATAATGATAATGGTTGTGATAATGAGTGGAGAAGGCACAGCAAACGGCACTGATTATGATGGTTTGGCAACCATCGAAATAGCTACCTGCCCTGCCAACTGTCAACATAATACATTTCACACAACTCTTGTAAAACAAATTCTATTAGCGATAATAGAAAAAAGATCTCAAACCGAACAATAAAAAACATATTAATATTAAAAATATTTAAAATGATAGTGTTATAGTTCGGTTTGAGATCAGTTCTATTGGCAATTATTTATTATTGCCAATAGTTTTTTACTCAAGAGTGTGATCAGTTCTATTGGCAATTATTTATTATTGCCAATAGGTTTTTAGTTAAGAGTGTGAAATGTATTATGTTGACAGCAGGTTAGGCGTATGACGTCATTTCGACATTAACCACAATGTCTCGTCAGCGCCCTTTGCTGTGCCTTCTCCTCTATCATCACAAACCTTAAGGGAAGAAAACATCTCAAAGCTAATGAGAACTTTTCCCAACGGTGCGAAGAAAGCATCCTCGAAGCGCACAACATGCCAACATAATACACACACAAGCACTTGCCTATGCATATGTCCATCGGACACAATTGAAAAGGAGTTTTGTTGTTGGCAAAGTGCCAACCCCGTTTTGCGCACCGTCATGTATCATCGTTCTTGATTTTGTTTTTTGTTGATCTGTATTGAATTATGATATGATACCTTAAGGTTTGTGATGATAGAGGAGAACAATATTGAAAATATTAAAAAAAAAAAAATAAAATATTTATAATATTAAAAATATTTATAATATTAAAAATATTAAAAATATTAAAAATATTAAAAATATTAAAAATATTAAAAATATTAAAAATATTAAAAATATTAAAAATATTAAAAATATTAAAAATATTAAAAATATTAAAAATATTAAAAATATTAAAAATATTAAAAATATTAAAAATATTAAAAATATTCAAAATATTAAAAAAATTAAAAATATAAAAATTAAAAAATATAAAAAAAAATTAAAAAATATAAAAATTAAACACATATTAAAAATATGAAAAAAATTATAAAAATATTAATAATAAAAAAATATTTAAAAATAGCACAATATAAAAAATATTAAAATTAGTAAAAATATTAAAATTATTAAAAATATTGGACAACAAATTTATATATATGTTGAAAATGTGTATTTGTTTTGGTTAGTTTTTAGTCAATCTTACTGTGTATTATATCAATTTACGTTAGTGTATCGTATGATACATCAAATTCGGCTAAAGATCAGAAAAATGTTTTTTTTTTTTAAATATTAAAAATTTAATAAAAAATCTAAATTTTAAAAATAATAAATGTATTAAAAAAATTCAAATATTTTTTATAATACTTATATATTTTATATTTCAATATTTGTCATATTTTTTATTATTTATATTTCTAAGATTTCTAAATTTTACTTAGTACTTTTAATATTCTCAGTATTCTTAATGATTTTAATGTTTCTAGTATTTATAATTAGTTTTTACTTAACACATGCCCCAATGTGCCACTTTATTTTGTACCCTTTCACCCCTCAAAATCAATCGTTAAAAATCAATATTAACTCATCTAAAACCATTCGTAACCTAAAGCTCACCCTCCGCGCCCCCAGCTTTCGACAAATTTGGTTAATACGAGAGAAACATTGCTATTAGTTATTAACAATTTCTGTTTTTTTTTTTTGCTTTTTCGTTGTCGTCGACGTCATTCCGTTTGTTGATGGTTTGTTGTCAATGATTAATGAATTAATTTGTATGAACGTAAAGGGAAAAAAAACGCTAACAACATTCATGCGCTCATACTACACCGTATCGCAACAGCAAATGTTGGAAACCAATTTTTGACAGTAAAGCTAATAAAGTTATAAAAATCTTTTGCATGTCTACAATGGATTTGGTTTCGTTTTTTCTTCTACACTCTTTCACCGTTGTTTTTTTTTTTTTTTTTTTTGGCGGGCGTTATGGGTTTGTGTTGGATTTTTTTTGGGGGAGAGCACTAATAACATTTTCTGGGTGGTCTTCTATTTCAAACAAACAAAAACACAAAAACGGGAAAAAGCTAACCAAATTCTGTGATTAGAAAGAAGATTATGAAACTTTGGATTGTGGAGTCATAAGTCATAGACATAAAGCCGCTAACTCTACACGAAAGCCTTCATGATAACATGAAGGCATAAAGGTGCGTCGTTAAACAAGTTTTGGGTTTTTTTGTTGAGGGAATTTTCTGTCTCTCTCTCATAGTGCGTTTAGAGGAAGCTTATTAAGTAATTTAAGATATTTATTAGTGAAAACTGTTGTTGACGGGTTTATTAGCGACAGCCAAAGAGGCAGATTTAATTGAGACAGATTGATGGCGCTTCATTGTAGACTCCAAAGACTAGCGTTCAGCATGCCACAACTTAACATGACTTTCGACAACTGTCTGTTGACCCAAAAAAAAATGATTGCTTAAGCACAATTTCTCTATAAATTTATATTTGGCAATCCACTTGTTATTGCTCTCTCCCTCCCATCAACAAAATTGTTTTGCTATCATGTACGAAAATATTTTCTACAATTTATCACGAAATATGAACGCAACGAAAACAAATAGACGATAATTTATACTTTAAACCACTAATAAGCACATTGTTAAAATGTTCGACAACAACAAAAACAATAACGACAACAACGAGTGATATACTGTAAAGATTGAAAGGCCGCTGAAACAAAAATCGATTGCAGTTCATAATCGATAGGAGACGCCAACTAAATGGGAAAATGGCACAAAATGCCACTGCACAACTGCTAGCACAGCTAATGAAGTTTGTAATGAAGACAAGACACAATGATGATTATAATAATGATGATAATGACGGCGTAGTCATGATGATAATCATTGGAGTGGCGATAGAATTGAAAAATACACGTTTGCGGAGGGATATCTATATACGTTTTACATAAATGGTAATAGAGTGATTTAAAAATTATTAAAATTGGTATTATTTGACATTTTTAATATTTCCTATGTTCTCAGAATTTTTAATAATTTTTAAAATTCAAATGTGTTTTTAATATTTTTAATACTTTTAATATATTTAATAGTTTTAATATTGATAATATATTTAACATTTTTTAATATTTTTATATTTTAAATATTATTTATATTTTTAATATTTTAAACATTTTTATAATTTTTAATATTTTTAATAATTTTAATAATTTTAATAATATATTTTTAATTTTTATAATATATTTAAAATTTTTAATATTTTTAATATTTTTAATATTTTTAGTATTTTTAACATTTTTAATATTTTTTAATATTTTTAATATTTTTAAAATTTTTAATATTTTTAATATTTTTAATATTTTTAAAATTTTCGCTATTTCTTTAATATTTTAGTAGTTTTATTATTTTTGATTTTTTTTAATATTTTTAGTATTTTGAATATTTTTAGTATTTTGAATATTTTTAATATTTCCAAAATTTTTAGTATTTTTAATATTTTTATATTATTTAATATTTTTAATGTTTTTAATATTTGTAATATTTGTAAAATTGTTAATATTTTGAATTTTAATACCTTTGCAATTTTTTAGTTAAAATAATACTACTACTTTTAATATTTTTAAAATTTTTAAGTATTTTCAATGTTTTGTAATATATTTAATATTTATAATATGTTTAATATTTGTATGTTTTATGTTTATATTTTTGTATTTTCATATTTTTATATTTTTATATTTTTATATTTTTATATTTTTATATTTTTATATTTTTATATTTTTATATTTTTATATTTTTATATTTTTATATTTTTATATTTTTATATTTTTATATTTTTATATTTTTATATTTTTATATTTTTATATTTTTATATTTTTATATTTTTATATTTTTATATTTTTATATTTTTATATTTTTATATTTTTATATTTTTATATTTTTATATTTTTAATATTTTTAATATTGTTATATTTTTATATTTTTATATTTTATATTTTATATTTTATATTTTATATTTTATATTTTTATATTTTTTATATTTTTATATTTTTATATTTTTAATATTTTTAATATTGTTATATTTTTATATTGTTATATTTTTATATTTTTAGATTTTTATATTTTTATATTTTTATATTTTTAAATGTTTATATTTTTATATTTTTATAGTTTTATATTTTTATATTTTTAATAATTGCAATATTATTAATATTTGCAATATTTTTAATGTTTTTGATATTTTTAAAATTTTTAATATTTAATATTTAATATTTTTATTATATTTAATATTATTAACATTTTTAATATTTTTATATTTTTATATTTTTATATTTTTATAGTTTTAATATTTTTTACATTTTTAATATTTTCAATATTTCGAACATTTTAAATATTTTTAATCATTGTTTTTTTTTAACTTTTAATCTGTTATTTTTAAATTTCGTATATGTTTGCATTATCTGCCCATACCACCCTCTTCACTTCGTCAACCCGAGACAGGCGAATGTTAAGAGTCCTGTCTCTTTGACTTGCAGTGCAAATCCAACAACAATAGCAACAAACCAAATATTAAATCATAATTAAAAGCCTCCAATCTAAACATATAATTTTCGCATTAATTATTTAGCCACAGATAGCAATAGTGCAATAGTACAACGTGGCTGCGAGACAAGTGGTGCAGAGCGAGAGAGAGCGAGAGATGTAACTACATGACGGTGATAAATAGGCAACGATATCATTTGGCAGCTAGACGGACGACTTAACTCTACTAGCAATGCGAAGTCAAGTAAGTGAGTGTGTAAATTGCAGTGGCAGTGTGTGGTCGGAGGAATGGTGGCTCAATGCCTGTTGTTCGACTCACTCACTGTGGCATTAGTTTTCCGAATGGTGTGCAAAACATTTAATTGTGATCAATTTGTGGCACTGCACTACAACTAACCACACTCACACACACATTATGCGATATCCATCTATCGAACTATCGAACGTATTGAACTGCCTGACACTCTATCTTATGTGGTAGAGTGGGGAGAGGGGCAGCCTATTGCAACATCCACCGCATAAAACTGTCAGGCAATTGATATTTGTATGGATGTCTGTGTCTCTCTAGTCCGTTCATATGAGTGGTGGCAACATTGCTGGTGGTGCCTTTAATTTGAACAAATGTTATGAGAACTTAACAAACAACACAATCAAAATGCAATCACAACAACAACAATAATATCGATTCACTGGTAATTAACAATCGATTTTTATTATTTGTTCATTATTTATTTAGCGTAATTGCGATGTGACAACAACAAACAGACACAAGAAACAGCTGAGAGTTTATACATAACATACATATTTGCTTTTTTTTGCCTTCTTTACTTCACGTGTCATTTTAAATTGTTTTTATTTTTTTAGCTTTTTTTTCAAATATGTATTTTGGTTTGTCGCTTAGCCTGTATAGATATAAATCTTTCAGTTTCGTTGTGCATTTAAATGATGTAATAATTAGACAAAAGCTTAAATGTTATTGTGAATGAACTTGTGTGAAGTGAAGTTGTTGCGTTGAGTTGCCGTTGCTGTTGAGTGTTTTTGGTGTTAAATGATTTTGAAATTCATTGTTAAAGTTCGAGCCTAACCTTAAAATGTGTTGTTAGCTGTTTTGACGTCTTGACGATGTTGTTGTTGCCGATGATGATGGCATAGCGATTATGATTATGATGGGGTTTACAAGGTTAAACGGTGCACATTAGACTAACTGAGATGATCTAAAAGTGTTTACTATTTATGATAGATGGGGACCAAATTTTGGAAAATGAATGGTAAAGTGGGGGTCTATAAACAGTTAAAGACCGGTCGTGAGAAAATGGTTAAAACACGTGACTATCATGCGGGTAATATGGATTACACAATTACACATATCGTTCATAATTTCTCTCTATCCACCAACACATATTTTTCGAAATGACTTTCGTCACGACTTTGGGTCTAAAATTGAGCCACAAAAAAATTTAAAATTGAAATTCCAAATGTTCCAGATTTCTGTTTAGAATTTCCTTAATATGTATGTATGTATATTTTTTTAACGATATCGGTAAAATTCAAACTGGAGCCTAGAATATTGGTTTTTGAAATATGATAAATAAATTTTTCAACAATCTTTCTTAAATTTTAACACCTTCTAACTATTTGTTTCTCAGATATGTAAAGGGGATAGATATATGTTGCAAACAGATGGCGCACAAGATATATCTGCTGTAATACAAAATTTAGAGATTTAAAATATTGGGTGAGTTATCTTTTGACTTATATGTGCAATTATTGAAAATAAACATGATCGGATTAGGGTCGTGGCATCTTCCATACAAGATGAATAGTTGTTCACATATATCAGGAGGCTAATAAAAGGGAGAGTTTTGAACATTTGTTTAAAAATATTTTCACGAATATGTGTAGCGTGGCGCCCCCTAAACAAGGTGAATAGTATATACAGAGTTACAGGAAAGCAAGAGCTTTTAAATTTTGTATGAGTTACCTTTGGAACAAATGGGCGTTATCGGATTAGAGGGCTTGACATATACAAAGTTTCGAAACTCAATACATACAAAGTATATGGGAGACTTTGTACGTATTGAGTTTCGAAACTTTGTATGAAGTTCCTTTTCACTAATATATGTGACTTGTTTTCCTTGACACCCCATGAATGAGATATGAGAGTGCTTCTTGCATTATTGTGTATTAACACGCTTTATATTTTCAGACTGACACAACGGGGGACCTACACTTTATCGACAAATCTCAACGCCATCTATTTGAGAAACTTTTACTACACTTTTACTGCATAGTTGCAGTCCACAACATTAAGGGGCCACCGATAAAAGAAATGTAGGTGGCAGAGACAAAAAAAGAACAGTGATCTCCCGCATAGTAGTCGCGATTTTTTTCACCATCAAGCCGAAAATGGGTGTTGTAGGGTTAGTGGAAGTGGCACCCTCCAAACCCTATGGAATGAAATTGAAAGCTTTGAAACCTTATGTGAGAGTCTTTCTTATTAATGTGTGCTAATGCCCCAAAAATCGATGTGATAAAATTGGTGGGCGTGGCATCTCCTATATAAAAAAATGTTTCAAATCAGATCTTGATTATTTAAACAACGAGAGTATAACAAAATTATAAAACTTCATTTATCTCTAATTGCATGGTTCGAATGACGGGTGTGGCATGTTCTAAAAACTTAAAACTTAATTTCCCTTTGCACCCCATGAATGAGGTATGGGAAGGCTTCTCGCGTTGTTGTGAATTAACACGCTTTCTATTTTTAGATTCACAACTAACGGCACCTACTTGTTTATCGACGAATGCGAACGTCACTGTTTGAGAAGCTCTTACTAGACACGACGATAGAATCGACGCTCAATACTGCGAAGTTGCTGTCAAAAACATTCGAGGGGAGCCGACAATGAAAGAAAATTTTAATTTTTTTTCTTTTAAGATGACTGGAGCCAGGTTTGAACCTGCGATCTCCCGCATGGCGGTTGCGTGTTCTAACCACTATGCCACGGCCGGTGGCATGTTCTATAAAAACTTATAATCTGATACCTGGGAACTGTAATACGGAAGGTCAGGAAACTTTATAAGTAGACATCTGTTTTGAATGTGAATAGTAAAACTTTTTATATGCCACATCATATACAAACTAAATATTATGAAACAGGGTGGAACCATAGTCCGTTAAGAAAGGGTGGTGGGCCCAAAACAAGTTTCTTTTGCAAAAGTGCAATAAAATTAACAAAATCAATTTATCCATGCATTATGACTCTTTTAGTCAGAGCAAACTTTCCCATTAATTTTGGAATACAACTTATTGTTGTTGTAGCATTTTGAGGAAGTAGCTAGGGTGATAATTCTTTATACGGATTTTCAATCTATCGGCACTCGAACGGTTATGTAATCTGATTATCATACGATCATAGATAACAAGGTTTGTGGCAAGGAATTGTTAGATGTTGTTGTTCACCCGCCAAATTGCTCCAAAGATGGCGCCAGCTGGTTTTGTTGATTTATTATTTGATAAATCATTTTCTTTTTTCCGTGGTCCTTGCGCCATCCGAATTTTTTGCAGTAGAAGCATCTACGATGAGTTTTGTTAGTTGGACATATATGACAAGTATTTTTTTATCAATGTTGTTTTGGCCAATGCCCCGGCCGGGAATCGAATCCTGCACATTCGGATTGCTAATCTACATTACACACGCATGACATTCTAAGTACTTAAATCGCTCGTTTACAATGTCATACTGATGTCATGGATTACTAAATAGGTACTTCGTTTCATTTCAATGAGGAGTTGCTATTTGTGGATTAAGTCTCAAACTCTCGGCTATAGCAGCCACATTCTTGTATGTGCACACATTGGAAATATTCCAGCGGTAAATGAAACGAAGTTCCTATTTAGTAATCCATGACATCAGTATGACATTGTAAGAGAGCGATCTAAGTACTTAGAATGTCATGCATGTGTAATGTAAAAAATATCGTCCATTTATTATAACTCTGATTAAAATGGCACCTACTGACATCGTCACTTACTTTGTAATCAAGCGTGTTTGCAACCGAAATGGGACTTACTGTTATCTTCCCTTACTTTGTAAGCAAAAGCGCACCGATTAAACGAGCTATGACACTCTTGTGTAAATGTAAGGCGGAACATAAGCGAGAGTATCATCACTGATTGCTACTAAATATAGCAGACATCAGCGATTACGTAATGGGTATTTTTACCGCTGGGTTGCTATTTGTGGATTAAGTCTCAAACTCTTGGCTACAGCAGCCACATTCTTGTCTGTGCGAACATTGGAAATATCCCAGAGCTAACTAAAACGAAGTGCCTATTTAGTAATCCATGACATCAGTATGACATTGTAAGAGAGCGATCTAAGTACTTAGAATGTCATACGTGTGTAATGTAAAAAAAATCGTCCAGTCATTATAACTCGGATTACAATGGCACCTACTGACATTGTCACTTACTTTGTAATCAAGCCTGTTATCAAGCTCGCCTAAACTCCGCTTATAACGTAATTGCAACTGAAATGACACTTACTGACATCGTCATTACTTACTTTGTAAGTAAGAGCGCACCGATTAAACGGCCTATGACACTCTTATGCTAAATTTAAGAAGGAATATAAGCGAGGGTATCATCACTGATTGCTACTTAATTTAGCTGGCATTAAATAATGGCTATTTTTACCGCTGGAATGTTTTCAAAATTTCCCAACGTTGTTTAAGCGTAAAGCGTTTTCTATGATGCTGACTCTCTGTCAAGATTTCGAGCGAGAAACAGCTGTCAGTGTCAAAATAACTTAAACATAATCTATACATATCTCATGTATATAGATAAAAAAAAAGGGAAATTATTCTTTAAGAGATAAATTTGCTTCAAATATTGTACTTTTTATTCTTGAGCGTTATTCAATTTTTAAACGGTTTTCCTTTTTTATTGGGGGTTATTTATTTTTCTTTCGAGGTTGTTTTCGTTTGTAGGTTATTTTGTACGGCCTCTAAAACATTTCCATATAACACTGCTTTATGCTTTTTTCGAGCCTAGTGTCATTGAATTCGTAGAAAATTGTTTATTTAATTTTAAATTTAAGTTCTGCGTAACTAGTGTTATTTGTACGCGTAACGCCTATTACCCTTAATTTATAAGACATATTAGCGCACTACTTAACTGAGTCCACATCAAACACTATTAATAATATTTGCTATATCTCTCCTCCCTCCCTCTCTGTCAGTACAATGAAGTCTAACTTCCAACGCTCTACTCCATTACATTTTTGACTCTGGCCCCCCACCCCACTAAAATTCAACGCATGTAACTTTCCCAACCTAATTATGTTTGTTTTTCCCATTGTTAACCACAAACACAATAATAATAATAATTCAACTATTTGTTTTTCCTACTCGTCTTCCCTTCTACTGTCTCCCTCTTTCTCGTTAACGCTCTTACATGCATCTGCCGTTGGGTGCTCAAAAACTACCACAAATATGTATTCATAACCCAAAACCAGGGCGACAACGGATGGCAAACCACCCTCATAAACTGTGAAAATGGATAAAGAAGATTAAATGCCACCAATGCTACACCAACAAAACATCATCAAACTCATCATTATCATCATCAACATTTTCATGTTTACCATGTTGATCATCATTACAATCAAAACGAAACTCATCATATTGCCAGAGCATAAAACATAGCACGTCATGCCATCCATCTCTACAACTGACTCGGAGTCAAGACATTTTGGACTATTATCATCATTTGTTAGACCTTTTTTTTAGAAGGGGGTATTACCCTCTTTGGAAATTTTGGGCTAAGTGAACATACTACTACTACAACAACAAACACTCTTTACAATGTTACATTGTAACAATATTACATTATTGTTTGCACAAACACTTGAGGCTGGAAAGTTGAAGCACTGATATATACACATACCTATATATATATATATGTCTGTTTGTGTATGTGTGTTTGCGTGTAAATAGAAATGAAATCCCATTATAATCCATATTATACTTGTTACAACCCAAGTACAAACAATATTTACGCCTATTAGAGTAGTGTTAAAATCATGATTGTTAATGAACATTATGATGATGAACACAACCACAATGATAATTATTTATTATCATTATGTTGCATATGATGATAACTATGGCGCTGAGGCTGTTGAAGATGATGATGACGATAATGATGATTGTAATAATCATGTTGTTTGTTGGTGTTATCTCAAATGTGTTGTTCTTGTAACACATAATACATACTAGTCTTCCCGTGTGCCTGTCTGTCTGTCTGTGCGCACATCCGTTCGCCCGCCCGTCCTTATGTGTGGTATCATTGTTGTTGTTGGTTGGCACTTAATAATTTGTTTATGATCTCCAACAACACCGTGGGGAATTTGGTTTAAATGTGGGGATTACAGATACTTTGTTTTTCGTTTTTGTATTGGTTGTAAGTAATTGAATATAAATTTTTAAACAAAACAAAAAAATACGGAAAGTAAAATAAAACATGATAAATGAGAGTCAAAACAGTAATTTTTCAAAAATAATTTGCAAGAGGGGAGGTTTTAATAAATTAGGTTGAAATGTTGGTATTAATATAAGGGAAAATTTAGAATTATATGAAAGTTACCAATTTATACAACAAATTGGGAGCTAAGTTTTGTGTGTTGTAAATTTTTATTTTAATTTAACAAAACAATCATCTAATAAAAATAACTGTCACTCAAATTTGTATATGGTATTGGATATAGTGTTCTTGGAAGGCCAAAAAAATAAGAAAACAGCTGGACAACAGTCAAACGTGATCTGTAAAGTAAAAACTAATACAAAACCAACCTCTAAATGAATCAAACTTTATAAGTGGCAAATTGTAACCAACTCTTTAAGAAAAATCATTATATGTTGAGGTTTTTACGAAAGTTTCATCTTCTTATGTACGATATTGAAATGAGGACAATTAGGCACACAAAATGTTGTGTAAAGTTAACCGAAAACATGTTGCACAGGACGCTGCTGTTGTTAATTCAACAAAATAATTTGCAGACTTTGTTGCAGTCTGAATCTGTTCGTAACAAATTGTCAAATTATACTGAACAAAAATAAGAAAACAGCTGGACAACAGTCAAACGTGATCAAACCTCTAAATGAATCACAGGTTACAAGTGACAAAATTTAACTTACTCTTTAGAAAAATCAATACGAATAGAGTCTTTTACGAAAGTTTCAACATAAGAAGTATAAGAAGCTCAAATCAGGCCAATTAAGCACACAAAATGTTGTGTAAAGTTAATCGAAAACATGTTGCACAGGGCGCTGCTGTTTGCAATTCAACAGAATAATTTGCAGCCTTTATTTCAGTCTGAATCTTTTGGTAACAATTTGTCGAATAATACTGAACAAAAATATCGTAACAGCTGGACAACAGTCAAGCGTGATCTGTAAAATAAAAACTTATACAAAACCAAACTTTAAATGAATCAAACTTTACAAGTGGCAAATTGTAACCAACTCTTTAAGAAAAATCATTATATGTTGAGATTTTTACGAAAGTTTCATCATAATAAGTGTAAGAGGTTCAAATGAAGCCAATTAGGTACACAAAATGTTGTGTAAAGTTTACCGAAAACATGTCGCACAGAACGCTGTTGTTTATAATGCAACAGAAAAATTTGCAGCCTTTATTTCAATCTGAATATATTTGTAATAAATTGTCGAATAATACTGAATAAATATATGATAACAGCTGGACAACAATCAAGCATGATCTGTAATATAAAAACACTAACAAAAACAGTCTATAAATGAATCACACTTTACAAGTGGCAAAATGTAATCCACTCCTTAGGAAAATCATTACAAATACAGTCTTTTACGAAAGTTTCGACATAATAAGTGTAAGAAACCCAAATGAGACCAATAAGGCACACCAGAGCAGAGCAGAGTTCACCGAAAACATGTGGCACAGGACACTACTGTTTGTAATACAGCTAAATATTTTGCAGACTTGGTAAGGGGTGAGTCTTTCCACGACAAATTGTCATATAATACTGAACAAAAATATCGTAGCCGTTTGACAAAAGTCTCGTGGGATCTGTATAGTAAATGCCTATACAAATACAGTCTCTAAATGAATCACACTTTACAAAGGGGCAAAATATAACAAACTCCTTAGGAAAATCAATAGAAATACAGTCTTTTACGAAAGTTTTGACATAAGATATGTAAGAGCCTCTAATAAGACCAATTAGGTACACCTAATCTTGTGGAAAGTGCACAGAAACACATGTAATATAGGATGCTAATTTTTATAATACAGCTGAATAATTTGCAGCCTTTACTGCGGTCTGAGTCTTCGCCTGATGTATTGTCACATAATACTTAATACAAACAAGATAAAACATTTGGCAAAGTTTCACATTATCTGTAAAATAAAAGCTGTTACAAAAACAGCCTATAAATGAATCACTTTTTACAAGTCAAAACATGTACCCAACTCTGTGAGAAAATCATTACAAATAGCGTCTTTTACGGAAGTTTTATTATAAGAAATAACTTGTTATTGCAGAACATTTTGTCATCTAATTTTTAATTATTTTAAGTCTAAGTTCATGAGGGCTGGGAATCATAAAAAATTTGGAATTTAATTCCGATTTAAAAACAAAACTAATAAACAGTCTTTCCTTAACGTATTGTCAAATAATACTAAAGACGAATAACGTAACAGCTTGACAAAACTTACAGACTCTAAATGAATCACTCTTTACAAATCAAATCTTTAGGAAATGCCATTACATACAGAAACTTTTATGGAAATTTCGGCAAAAGTAGTGTAACCTATTTTATTGTTGTAACAAATTGACATCAAGTTTGTTAGCTGCTTAAATCAAAATCCTTAAGGGTGGGAGGGTATAAAGTTTGAAACTTAATTTCGCTTTGAAAAACAAAACTAATAGCAAATCTTTCGTAAAAAATTGCCAAATAATACTAAACGCAAATAAAGCAACAGCTTGATAAAAATCATGCGACATATGACATATAAACCCACATAAAAAAACAACCTCTAAATGAATCACCCTTTACAAGTCGCAAATTGTTACCAACTCTTTAAATGTTATTAACTCTGTAGCAAAAACCATTACACACAGAGACTTTTACGAAAATTTCGGCATAAGAAGTGTTTAACTTTTTATAAGGGCAACAAATTGGCATTAAATTCTTAGCTACTTAATTCAAAATTGTTAAGGGTAGGTGGGTGAAAAATTGGACATTTAATTTCGCTTACAAAAAACTTCTAATAGAAAAAACCTCCCCAAACTAATTGTCAAATAACACTGACCAAAACTAAGAAAATAGCTGGGCAAAAGTCACGCTTGATTTGTAAAATCAAATGAGAAATTATTAAAGCTTTTAAATGAATTACTCTTCGCAAATAGAAAACATAATTTAAAATAAAAATCCTCTTCAAAATTCTGTATTTATTCAGGATTTTTTCCTTTAGATTCTTAGAAAATTTGTTTAATTCTTAAAAAACAAGTTTTTTATTGTGTTTTTACACGACATTTGATACAAACTCAGTTTTGACCTAACTCGAGTAAAGCTGTTATGGTTTGTAAACACACATTTATGTATATTGTTTTGCTTTACAGTACTTCGCCCAACATTTCAGCACATTTTCGATTGTTTCAGCCCCCTCTCCATCCAATGATGTGCATTGAAATTTCGATTAATCCTTACCATCTCCTTTCCAAACGTCCCTCATACTTGAATGTTAACTTGCCTAAAATTTAATCGATTTAACACAAACATCCAACAGTCAGCTGTATATGATCTTCAACCCAACTCTAAAACACAACGCCATATTTATCAATTTTACAAAATACAGAATTATTTTGAGATCATCATTTTTTTGGTTGTTTTTATTAAACATGGTTACCGCAACCAACAAAGGGTTAAGCAATAACTATAGCATTTGGTATATTGAGTTTTTTTGTTGTTGTTAAACTCTGTGCCAGTTAACGTTGCCATATCATAACTGATCTTAGTCTTATGATTGATAAATAAATAATTATTACCTTGTACAATAATGACATTTTGTATTAAAGATGTTAAAGTTTAGCAGGAACAAAGATACACATAAAGAGAGAGAGAGAAGGATAAAGTGGGCAACAGCAAAAAAGAGAATCGTTGCGGTTTTATGACAACTAAACGCTGTTTGTTGTATTTTTAAGTGCTTTTTTTGTCACTTTATTTAAAATTATTAGTTTAAGGTTTATCTTGGTTAACTTAAGAGTTTTTGTCATCTACGGTATGACATTTGAGGTTAGGTTTTAATCGTACATCATTGCAAGATGTATTATTAGGGGTATTGGATATAAAAACGACGAAATTTTTTTTTCATTTAACATATTTGGATAGAATTACTGTATGGGAATTTCAATACACACAACCGATGGCCGCAGACATCAGCCAAATGTTAATGGTTAACCACTACGACAGGATACAGCAACATATTGGTCAGGAGCTGGATGCATGATCTACGACGATAGGTAACAAATCATAGATGTAAACAAGGTGTTTGCATGTCTAGGGACTACCATGAAACAATTTAACTTTACTTAACATGAGGTTGATAAAGAATACCAAGATTATTCAAAGGGTTCGCATGAGATGTGGAACAAGAGCTACAGTATAAAGATGATTGAGAATGTTGGCTTTTTAAGAAGCTTTTACTAGACTAGACTTGACGTGTGCTCGGCTACTTTCAATTTGGGACAGCCGCTCATATCAAGGTAGACCAAAAATAGCTTTCTAAGGTGCAAAAAAGAAGAAAAATGAATGCAGTAGAAGTAGTGGAAAACTGTATCAATACTACTGAATTTTACATTGGGTTGTAATAGGGAAGAAGCACATTTGTGATTCATCTTCAGTTCATTTTTATTAGTGTTTATTATTACATCAAAATTTGACGGCCTTATTCATTAAAACTTATGAGGTTTATAAACCATTTTTAAGCAATTTTCCAGAAAACAATATTCATAAACGACTCACATCTTCAATAAGTTAAAGTAGGGTTGTCTCTACTTTAAGCATGCTATAACTTGACGTTTGTACAATTTATTGCATATTTATGAATTTGAGATCTTTATTTTGTGTTTTTCGGGATTTTTCCTATTGAAAAGAGTTATTGCATGCATTCATTGTGTAGGAGATTTTCTTCTTAATCATTGCGCACATAGAAAAGTATCTAAATAGACATCTTTCATTCATGAATACCATTTTGAAAAATATTTCTCCAAAATTCTTCAAAAATAATTTGTAAATAATGAAATAATATTCGTGATGTATAAACAATCAAAACAAGGAAACAATGTAATCGGTATCCGATTATAATTTCAACATCAGGAAAAGAAAATCACATATTGTAATATAATTTTTACTTTAACGTGTTTCTTATCATCATGAGAATTGTAGTCAATGAAAAATTGAGCTACAATAATGTTCATAGTTATTATAAGTGCAAATTCATATTTGGTATCCGATTATAAAGATTTTGTATCCGATTATAAAGCTGTTTTTTTACATCAGTAACGACCAATAACAGTCGGCGTTGCCACCTAAACACATAAAGTTAAAGTGCTGATAAAAAACGTTTATGAATACAATTTCTTATTAAACGTTTTTTAGAGCTAAAGAACGCTTCATACCTACTTTAGAAATTTTTTATGAATATGGCCGTGATTTTTTAAGGCAAATATTTATTAGTTATATTAGAAACTAGAATAAAAAAAAACTATGGGTAATTTCATAGTCACATACGTGACAGGTCGTACGTTTCAATGAGATGAGAAACAATGAAAAACTTGATTTTTTTTTATGTCTTCTTTATCTTTTTGTGTAGGACCGGCCGTGGCATAATAGTTAGAACACGCGACTACCATGCGGGAGATCCCGGGTTCGATTCCCGCATCCAGTCATCTAAATTTTTCTTTCATTGCCGGCCCCTCGATGTTGTCGACAGCAACGTCGCAGTATATGTGTCGAGTTTATCGGCATGTCTAGTAAAAAGCTTCTCACACAGTGAAGTTCGCATTCGTCGATAAACATGTAGGTGCCGTTAGTTGTGAATCAAAAAGTAGAAAGCGTGTTAATTCACAACAACACGAGAAGCTATCCCATACCTCATTAATGGGGTGTAAAGGGAAATTAAGTAAGTAAGGCAATGAATTTTTTTTAATCTTTGGTCATATCAATGATTATTGTCGTATTGATTCACTAATGAGATAATAATATTTGCCGTTCATAGCACTGATTAGTACTATTTGAATTAAAACAAAGTAGGAATTAACTTCGGCTATGCCGAAGCTCAAATATCTTTCACTATTTGTAAAAATTGTGCTAAAACTAGTAATCAACTGTATTTTAAAATTTTATTAAATTGTGTACCGCAAAAATAGGGAAGTTTGTTCGATCTAGCTCGTCTTAGAACATAACATCCACTTAGAGGATGGAAACTTGCATACCAAATATCAGTTCAATAGCTTTTAAACTACGGCTGTAATTGCGTGGACAGACAGACGGACACCCCCAAAAAGATGGATTTGTATGGGAACAGTTTCGTACCACCTTGTTCGTCTTAGATATTAACCTCCGCTTAGAGTATAGAAGCTTGCATAGCATTTACAAACTACTTTAACTTAGAAAAATAAGGGTTGTGACAGTCTGTAGTTTTAGTGGAAGCAGTTTTTTGTTGGCTGGAAAATTAAATCATCGGTTTAAATAGGAAATTTTTAACTGATAAAAAAACCTAATAATAAATTTTAATTGATGGGGTTAGAAAGCAAATGGATGCAGGTGACAAAAAGTTCATTTCAAGATATTTGCCTTCAAAGTTTCAGTCTCTAGTGAATTACTTGAACTGTTTTTCGGCTAGTTATCAGCACCGGTAATAAATATTGGTCGCATCTCATTCTGGTAGACGAGATAGGGTCAAAGAACACACTGCACACTTATCTCATTTTTTGTCAATTGGTTACTTGCACCCCTTTGCTTCTCAATTGTTTAAACGCTATTATTATTGTTGAAAAATTAAGAACTTTTCATAAACTTATCAAAACTGTTATAAGAAAAATAGCCATACAAATGTTATCCTTTATACGCTAACGGGGATAAAATGATGTATATGCTAAGCAAAAATAGTAGTAAAAATAAAAATGTGACCAAATTTGTTATTGCGGATGTTAACAAAAAATAAAAAGGAAAAGAGAACGTCAATTAAAATAATTTGTATTTGAGTGATATTTTTTCAATGAAATGTTATTCTACAGCTAATTTGCTATGCAAACCCTAGAAAAAAGTTCCAATTTGTGGCTTAAGGTCTTTGCGGAACATTAGACTCTAAGAAGGTTCATGTGAATCATTTTTTTATTAACGTTACATTTTTCGAAAATGTAAAAAAAATATCAAAACTACAATTAATACAATATTTGCGAATGAATGAAAAGAAAACTAAAAATTTTTTGACATAAATTACTATGCTATGTTTACGGCGAAGCATTTTGTTGGTATCATATACCGGTCTCCTATATAGGATACAAAAAAAAAACACTGCTATTTTTTTTTTAACAAATAATGTTTTTGCGCAAGAAATAAGTTTGTATTAACGTGATTCATTTTGAGTGTACCACATTATCCCCAAACAAAAAATCCCCAAATCAATACCCTCAATCCAAAATCCCCATAATCACTAATTTCTGTGTGAAAACCATTCAAATAATGTTAAAAATCGCCGCGATTTTAAACAAAATTTGAATGTTATTTATAAAGAAATTGGAGATTTCATGTTTGGCATTATTTCGTAAATAAAAATTTAAATAATTCACAAATTTGTTTTGGGTATTTAAATAAAAATTACTTATCATTATGGAAATATTAAAAAATAAAATTTCATTAAAGGACACTAACATCAACAGTAAATCAAACACAACAATATTTATTTATAAAAATATTTACACAATATAAATTGACAACATTTTATACAGCTATTAATTAAAACGTGAAATATTAGGCGATACAGATGCCAAATAAATTATTTTATCTAAATCAGCGCGAGATAAAACAACTATTTCTAACAACAACAACACCTAACCATCCTTGACACAAAGCTTGTAATCTACAAAGGAACGAAATAGAGTTGCCAACTATGATCATATGATAATCGGATTATATACCGAATCGAGTGCCGATAAATTGAGAATCGGCATAAAGAGTTCACTTCCACCAGCTGTTACAACAACAACTATTTATAATTTTCTTATGATATTTCAATTTTTTTTTTTTTCTTATACATAGTGTCTCTTATCTACGTTTGTTTTTATTTCTATAAATTCTATCTCTAACTCCTATATAAATTCATAAGCGTTACATTTGTTTCCATAATAATTTTGAGCCTAGGGAGTCAAGACTAAAGTTTGTTTTGAGTGCGCCGAAAATTGTCCCTAAAGGAATCCGAAACAAACTTTGACGACTGACTATGAATAACACTGTTCGACAAGGGTTATTTTCTTGTGTTTCATTATGTGTTTATAAGAGTTTTTGACATGGGAAATTTAAATGCGTTCTCAGAATTTTGATATCAGGCATAGTTTTTTGGCTATTTGCAAATAAGTTTTGTTTTCCATTAAAAGTTTGTATGAAGGCGATTGTTTACAAATTTAGTAGAAACAGGTGGCAACATCAGCAACATGTCTTTTCGGCTGCAATTATCGTCCTATTCTATTTTATAATCACCTTATCCTCTTTTTAATATTCTACGTAAAATTGGGATGCAACATGTCCTTGAAAGTGAATTGTTGGTATTTCATTTATGAATGCTGCAGCTACGTGTCCGATGAATATGGTAAAAGGTTCCAGAAAGACATTCTAACTTTAGAAAAGCGTTACGAAGGAAAATATATGCCTACTATATTCGATGACTGCTCCTGGAATATTTTAGGAGACTGCAAGGATATTCAGCTTAAAATAAAAAAAACTTTGTTAACTAATAGAAAATATATATTTGTTCTTCTTATTTTTAATTTTTTAAGTTCTACTAGTATCGGTTATTGTATTTAAAAAAGATTCTGTTGGATTAAATAAAGTTTTCTTAACATTTATGCAAAATGTATTTTAATGCAACATAAAGAAAGTTGAAAAAAAAATAAATCCAAATAACTAGAAAACTGTGCTTGATGAAAAAATTCTGAAAACATATTTAAAATCATGATATTAAAAACCATAGAAATTCCAATTCAGATAACCAGATAAATATTCGTTGACTGTTCTTGGAACATTTTAGAACACTGCAAGGATATTCAGCTTAAAATAAAAAAAAAAACTTTGTTAACTAATAGAAAATACATATTTGTTTTTCTCATTTTTCATGTTTTAAGCTCTACTAGTATCGGTTATAGTATTTAGAAAAAATTCTGTTGGAACAAGTCAAGTTTTCATTACATTTATGCAAAATGTATTTTAATGCAACATGAAGAATGCTGAAGAAATTTTAATCCAATAACTTTAAAACTATGCCTAATAAGAAAAATCTGAAAACATATTTGAAATCATGATATTAATAACCATAGGAATCACAATTCAAACACCCAGTAAAATTAAAAATATTTTTTTTTGTATAACAGTGTAATCATTTCCCTAATAATAATTACAAATGTATAAGACAATAGAGTACAGCTACTGCACATAATAAAATACAAAGACTTAGGCATTAGTTACGTTACTATTGAATGCTGGCTAATTGCTGAGATCGTGTAATTATTTATTTTAAACATTAGCGTTATGTTTTAATACGAACTTTGTTAAAAGAGGCATTAAACTCATGTTTCGATTAATTTTACAATTAATTTTTTACGTTATTTACTATTTTGGTAAACAAAAAAATTATTTTGTTTTTCGTTTCTTGTGCTGTGTGTTTATTAATTTGCCGTTCCTAGCACAATGACATATTTTACCCTAACAGAGGCTCTGTTGTACTATTTTTAATTTGATATAGGTATTAACCAATATCTAGGTGTAACAAATGTGATTTATTCTACAAAAATTCAAATAAGTTCAACTTAGACACAAACTTGAAAACGTTGCAAAAAACATAAAAAACTACACAATACCGTGTATCCATTATGTTCAATAGTTTAAAAGGAAACTTAAATATTCAGATGAAATATTGTCTATTTACAAAAAAAAAAAAAAAAAACTATGCCAATTTTATTTTCCTTCCATAAATTCGTAAGATTTTCAACCGGCTGTATTATTTTGCGGTATCCAGTTTTTTATAAAACTTGTAGGTTTGTAATACGTTTAAATTTAATCAAAATTATTTTTTTAATTTTTATTTTAAATTATCGCCACTATTAACATTTCACGAAATGCACATTATTTATTTAATATTATAGATAATTCTTCTTTATTTTCCTTCATTCCCATCATTCACTCGCTCTATTTGACGAAATGCACTTTATTTAATATTATAGTTGATTCTCCTTTATTTTCCCTTATACCCATCATTCGCCCGCCGACGGCTTTTATTAGTACGGAGTTCTAGGTCGTTACAATTTTTGTAAGGGCAATGGAAAAGGGCAATAAAAAAAACTAAGAGTTTCATGCACCCCATGAATGAGGTGTGGGATAGCTTCTCGCGTTATTGTAAATTAACACGCTTTTATTTTTAGATTCACTACAAACGGCACCTACTTGTTTATAGACAAATGCGAACATCAGCAGTTTGGAAACTTTTACTAGAACAGCCGATTGAATCGACACTATTCTACGAAGTTTCTATCGACAACTGAAGACAAGAATCGAACTATATAACTCTCGCATGATCTAACCTTTGTGCCCCGGCCGGCTTCTAAAATTATGAAATAATTCACTTAAATAATAATAATACTTAGATTTCAATTTTCTTGAAGATATGGTAATGTGCTGTGTGTTTCTACTTTGCCGTTCCTAGCACATTTTTATTATAAAAACAATTTTAAAAATAAAGAATAAATAAAAGATTTAACATCTTTTGTTCTGCACGAGTTTCACAAATTAGTAAGTCGCAAGCAAATCGTAACTTTACATTGATATGCTAACACCTATGGCATGTTCTGTGACGTCTCGTCACGTTAAGGGGCGGTAATATTGAGACATGTCTTCACCTTGTTCTTGCTATTTCAATGCAAATACAAAATATATGGTGGTTTGTAATATGACCTACATTGTACTAATCGTCTCCTTAACATAACTATTGTCACATACAGAGTATTGAAAAGATATCACTTTATTTTCACTTTAGAAAACATTGCAAAAATAAAATTTTTAGCCCATGCAAGACTTCAACTCTTAATATTTTGAAATTTTGTTGAAAATTTGTTGAAATTTGCCTCAAACATATTTGTTTGCTATTGCCCAGGAATATATTTGTGGGTGCAGTCTTAAGAGCTCATTCTTTAGATTAATTCCTAAATACACACAGAGTATAACTATTTTTAATTTTCTTAAGAACAATTTTTAAACAGAATACGAGACAAAATTTACTTTTTGTCAAATTTTTAAATTTATAAAACATTTTTTTAATTTAGCGTCTTAATGCTACCAAAGTAACATTTATTTTCACTTCCGTTTAAAATATTTTTCTAATTCCCGTTTTCGGTACAATTAACTCATATACAGTCCATTATCACTCGTCGGCACTTACCCGAACTAGGACGATCACTGTAGCGCGTACAATAAACCCAAGCCGGCCATACGATGGGACCATTATTGCCGCCGCCCGTTGTGCCACTGCTTGTAGTTGTTGTTGCAGCCGTAGACGAAACAGCCCCCTCGTCCGTAGATGATTTTCCCGACGCTTTGCCGCCTCCAGCCTCTAAACCACCTAGACCCGGTGACAGCGTAGGTGTCTGGGAGGGTGACGATTTCACTAACTCGCCAGTGCCATTGACGCTGCCATAACTGCTGCTGACCGCTGTACTACTCGAGTCATTACTGTTTGTACAGATTGAGGCTAGCGATGAAGTAAATGTCTGTGTAGAAGGCGGGATATTAGCGTGACCATGACCTAGAACAGCCGCAGGAGGATGCCCCTCTAGGCTATCCGACAGCACGGTGTTGTTTGAAGCCGTCGAAGATGAAGATGATGACAAGGATTTTTGGCGTTGTGTTAAGGATTTACTGCTATGATGCTGATGCGTATGCGGATGGTGGTGATGGGAGGCTTTCTTCGTTTGTGGCGGTGACTCTAAGCCTTGGCCTCGTCCAAAGTCTGCCTTTAAAATATTATCTATGCTAAACTTTAATGCCCTTTCGTGCAGGTTATCATTATTGTCATGCAGCAGGCCAGGTAAGTGAGCCTGCATTTGGGTTTGTAGCTGGTTAAGCGTGGACATCATGTGGGAATTGCTGGAGCAAGAGGTTTGTTTACTCAATGCTGTTAGCTTGGCCAAGGTGTCGGAGGGAAAGTGTCCTTGCTGTAAGTGGGCCGGATGATGTGGCAACGTGTTTTGATGTTGCAAATGAGGCGCCAAAGGTTTATTGTGTTGGGCCGCTGCTGTCAGAGCCGCCGCCGCGGCTGCTGCACTAATTTGGCTAATTTTTGTTAGAGGATTTAGATGAGCCAGGTTGGGCGTTGCATTAATGTGCGGTCCATTGTGGCCCAAACTGTTGCTGCGTTGCATGGTAAATGCACTCGCCCTAGCAGCGGCCATTAAATGCATTTGATGCTTCATTAGCTCCTCGGCATATAGATGGGATTTTCTAAGGAATTCCTCTTGGAACGGAGATATATTGGCAGGCACCGTGGCTGTTGCGGCGGGCAACCCAAATGGCACGGGAAATCTTAGAGTATTGGCCAAAGCAAAGGGATTTAGAGAATTTTCGCCAGGTGTGGAGGGTGTGTTGTTGCGCTCCTCGTGCGAAGAACTGGAATGTGTATCACTCACATCCAGTATTTCATCGTCCTCCATTTGCTGATGCCTTAGGGAGCGTGACACATTGCCCGGATGCTCTTGGCCCACAGACAGTTCACTGCAAATACTGTTATTGTCCTCCAGCTCATCGTTGAGCCGGTGCAAACTTTTGCCCGGTGTCTTGGCACCGAAGCTTTCGTCCTCCTCCAAATCCTCCTCGTCGCTGACAATGCTAACCAAGTGCTCCTCCTCCTCGGTGTCATCCTGGGGACTGTGTGCGGACGACTCGGCCGTGGAGCATGACATACTACTACTTCCGGGACAGTAGACTACTTTGGCAGGATTGAAATACAAAAACGGTTGTTTATGCTTTAAGCTGAGTTGAGAAGCACACTTTTGCAACACCAGACTAAAGTCCGGGTGCATGTTCAAAAGTGGAGGGCTAAAAGGGGGCTAGTACGAGTACAACCACAATGCCCGTATTGCAAGTTTAGGTTAACAACAATAACAACAACCAGTTCAAAGGGTTGATAAAGATGGTCTTAAAAAAAGTTTAGCAAAGCCGTCGGTAAATTAAAACTTTTTTAACATTTGACATATTCGCTTAGATTTCAATGCGATGCCGCTAGTTTTGCCAATAATCAATTATTTTTCATTTTTTGGGCTGACAATAATCATATGATTTAATTAAGTGCCTCACACACACACACATATACACACTCACACGCGCACACTAGCAGACGCGCTTACGCTCACACACATCTCATAATCATGAACATGCATGCATGCCAGCCAGCCAGCATTAACCCAAGCGCGCTTAAGAACGGCAAGAAGAAGCAGCAGCTTATTTTTTTATTGTTGGAGCTAATGTGGTTACGGTTAACACTTGCGGTGCAGTTGACTCTACTCTAATTGTAATAAGAAAGCGCCGCACACACAGATCGATCGATTCAAAGAGTCACACAGAAACCGCTTTACGGTTATAACAACTCAGAACGCGTTCGTTAACTGAAGAGCGCAAATATTCAAGCGTATACCAGCATACAATTGAAAATTGCCCAACGTCAGCGCACACGATGGCGTCAACCGCAGCGTTAATGGGAGTGATTACGAGCGACGGGGCACTCACAACAGTGGTGGCGATGATGACGACGGCAACGACGACGAGTGCTTAACATCCAGTTTGACTACATTTCTATGCTATGTACTACCCACTAACAACAACAATAGCAACAACACCAACCAAATACAATCAAGTTTCTCCACCAAAAATACAGCGAGAAAGAGATGGCACGAATATAAGGCAAACACAGTCGCAAAATAACACACACACACACACTCAACGTTACACAAGTGGTGGCATTATTCGTTTAATCATTGAATTACCTTCATCTCTTTCTGTCTTCTAACCATGCCATGTTATTAGAACTCCCTTCGTTGGAGCTGCTGTCTTTCTCTGTCTCTCTCACTCTTTTGTTGGTTCGTTTCCCAATTTGTTGCTTTTCCTGTGGTTCATTTCCCTTCAAGTGTAATTAAACTTCCTTTATGGGTTTTTATTGTTTACTCTCAGTTTTTTTATTCATCGCCTGTGTTTGTTATGTGTGCGAGAGAAGTTCTCATTGGATTTGTTGTTGTTGTTGCAGTTGTTATCATCAGCGTCATTATGCTCATCATACCTCAAGAACTGTGCTGTGCAAGGATGACACATTAAGTACTTTGGTACTTTGTTTGTTGTGGATACAAGATGTGAAAAGTACCACGTGAGTCTTTGTGAATGGTTGTTCGTGAGTAGATAGGTACTTGAAGGGATTGCAGCAACTTAACTTAATGATATTATTATATAAAGGATAAGTGATTTTAGGACACCACAGAATATTGGAATACAACGAATTCTGCTTGTTCTTATATGGCAGCAACAGAAATTCATCATCAGGATGATGGGTCCAAATATTTTGCGAAGAATTTTTTCTATCTGGTACAGTTGGATCTTTGTTCTTCGAGAGAGGGCTTTATCATAAATACGCCTGCTTAGCGCATAGTAGCAGCAGTTTGCGATCAATACTTGTCTCTTGATTTCCAGGTTGACATTATTATTTTTGTTTACGGCGAATCCAAGGAAGATAAAATCATCTACCACTTCAAAGTTTGTTCAAACACATAACTTTGTTTTGTCCTCATTAATCACCAGAATCTCTTCTACAGACCGTTTCTCAATGCTCGTAAAGACCGCAGTAACATCGCGCAATCCACGGCCAAACTTAAACTTAATTTCCCTTTGCACCACATGAATGAGGTATGGGATAGTTCCTCGCGTTGTTGTGAATTAACACGCTTTCTATTTTTAGATTCTCAACTAACGGCACCTACTTGTTTATCGACGAATGCGAACGTCAATGTTCGATAAGCTCTTAATAGACACGCCGATTGATTCGACACTTAATACTGCGAACAACATTCGAGGGGAGCCGAGAATGAAAGAACATTTTTTTTTTAGATGACCGGAGCCAAGTTTGCGCTTCCGATCTCCCGCATGGTAGTCCCGTGTTCTAACCACTATGCCACGGCCGGTTCCACGGCCAATGATATGTATATCATTGGCATACGCGAGCAGCATGTGACTTTTTTTGAAAATGGTGCCAGTCGTGTTCACTGCAGCCTTCCGCATGATCGTCACCATTATAATGTTAAAGAGATTGTAGACGGACTATCGCCTTGTCTAAAGCCTCGCTTGGCAGATAATGTCTCCGTCGGATTTTTGCCTATTTTTTCTGAAGGCTTCGTGTCAGTCAGTGTCATGCCCCTAAGTCGTAGGTATCAGATACGCGGGGGTACCATGTTCAGTCATAGCTTCTAATAATTTCTCACCTATTTGATGGTCAAATGCAGCTTTGTAATCAATCAACATATGGTAGGTGTCGATCACGCCGTGAGTCCGGCTGTGGTATAGTGGTTAGAACACGAGACTACTATGCGGGAGATCCGTCGTTCGATTTTAGGCTCCAGTCATCTACAGTTTTCTTCCATCGCCAGCCCCCTCGATGTTGTCGACTGTATAGGGTTGAATGTATAGTGTCGGGTCAATCGGCAGGTCTAGTAAAAGCATCCCACACAATGACGTTCGCATTCGTCGATAAACCAGTAGGTGCCGTTTGTTGTGAATCTAAAATAGAAAGAGTGTTAAAGCACAACAGCGCGAGAAGCTATCCCATACCTTATTCATGGGGTGTAAAGGGAAATTAAGTTTTTTTTAAGTGTCGATCTGCATTTCTTGGCTCTTCTCCAGGTTATATGTGGTCGGTCGTTGATTTATTATATCTAAAGTTACACTGATAAGGATGGGCTTTAGTCTATCATATAAGACACAAAACTGGACTTGGTATGCGATGGGTTAGTTGGCACACACACTTGGATCGCCTTTCTTAAGCACAGGATATAGAACACACAGATTCTAAAAATCGTGCATGCATTCCATGAGCCAAATCATGTGCTCATCGTCGCCGGCCTTAAGCCCCGCAGCTTTTTTATTTTAAAGTCGTGCCATTACGTTTTGACTAGATGGTGGACAATCTACTCTATAATTGGTGTGATTTCGTCACATATACTGCCTTCGGGAACGAGTAGAAAACGAAAGTGTTCCCTCCATATATGCAGCACACTCTGAGTGGCCGTGGCTAAATATCCATCTCTGTCCTTACAGGGGGATCCCTGTTCAAAAACGATTGCCTTTTATCTTTGGGTAAAACTTTCGGTCTTTACCTCTGTCCCTGTACTTTCCATATACTAGCACTAATTTTTTTTCTTCCATAGACACTTTTTCTGCTTGAAAAGGCGTTTCATCTCCCAGCTTTTCGCATTATATCGCTATGTCAATGCACGCGTTGCCATTAGCTGCAGTTTTGCGCTGTATGCAACATCCTTTTTCGCAGACATTCCTCATCTTATCAGGGTTTGCCTGAGCGTGGTTTGTCATAATCCAGTACGGTCGTTTCGAGGGTGATCATAGATTTTGCAATATGCTATCCCTGTGTGTCGGGAACATCAGAATTGAAATTAATTGAGAGCATTGGCTATCTTTGTGCTATGCGGATTTGTGATGTCTAGATTTCTTTGCGTTTGGTTACGAACATCACTTCAGCGCGTCCGTACTTTGGCTGGACTACATGGCATAATAATGTATAATAAAGCAGTTGATGCTGCCTCTTGTTCCCTTTAAAACTCGCTTATGCACTTTATAAGGTAATATATTTGACTCATCTAGGCCCACCCTATCCTAAAGGCTATTTTTGTATGGGAGTCTACTTATGGAGTGAAGATAGCGTGGATGGTATGTTCGGAGAGAAAATTAGTGTAGTCGGTCGTAAGTTTCAGCACTCTAGTGGGCTCCACGGGAGCGGCAGGAGGTGATTTCATAAAAAAAATTATAAATTTAAAAAAAAAAAATTGTATCTTCAACGTTAAGGTTTAAAGATAGAGAGGTTGCAAAAATATTGAAAGCCGATCATACATTTGAATTCTCTAGGGGCACCTTTGGAGTAGTTAGCATGGCGGGAGTAAAATTTATAAAAAAATTATTTTAGTATGGGAGCCCCCTTATGGTTTGAAGATGTGGGATAAGTATGTTTGCGAAAATTTTAGGTGGGAAAAATGACTGGCGTCGATCATTTACCTCTCTAGGGGCGACTACGGGGCGGTTGCGAGGCTTCATGCGTATTTCTTGCCTTCCCCACCAACTTTTACCGCGATGCGCTGACATTTGACCCCACCCCACCTTATCCAAATTTTGGCTGATCCATTTACCCCCAACCCCACAAAACCAAGAGGGTGGTTCGTATCCCAATCTTGTTACTAAAGATCTCCCTACAACACTATCGCAACTCTATCGGAGGTGTTGTTGTGTATACTGAATTTTCCGACTGCTGAATTAAAAGCATGTTCCCTTCCTATTATAGCATTAAAATATCCCAGTAAAATTTTAATGTGGGCAGGGCAGGGCAGCGGTCATAGATTTCCTCCAGGCGCTCATAGAATGCATTTTTAATGACCTCGTCTTTATCTTACGTCGGGGCGTGTACACAAATCAGTGCAATGTACAAATATTTTGCCCGGATGCGAATAGTGACTATTTGGGCACTTACAGGATAATACCGCGAGACTAGATGTCGATGTCTATTGCTGACTATGAATCCTTATCTAAATTCGTGTCTTTTTGCATTGCAGCTGTAGAAGATGCCACAGTTCTATCGTCCTGTGCATCCTTGTCCCGTACATTGCATTTCCTGTATGGCGATGATGTCAGCCTTGTAATTGTCGAGGACATCCGTCAGGTAGAGAGAGGCACTGTACACAGTTCAGGCATTCAAGGTGCATATCCTTCGGATCCAAGGATCGTCAACTTGGGGGGGAAGTTATTCTAGTTTTTCCTTTTCTTCTTGTTTTCATAATAATTGTTGTATTTTAAGAAGGGTGGCTTATTATTATTTTTCTCATTAGGCTGCCGCTTCAGATCCTAGTTTCTTAGGGCTGCCAAAGCCACTAAAAGAGCCTTTGTGTTGAGCTTAAACAACTTCTGCAACCTACTTCCTAAAAAGCATTGGTGGTAGCATGTCATTTAGTTTAACCAACACTGCGTCTTCACACATTTGCTACCACTGAACGGATGTTCAATGGCATTGCCCGTGGAATAAGTGATCTCACGGACGTTGCGAGCCGCTTGGGAGCATTTAAAGAGATAATTCTATTTATACTTGGGAATATATGATATTTATTTGTAAAACTTGCGGTAAAATTGCTCTTATATATTTTCTCGATTACAATGATAAAAATCGAAAATTATGGAAACATTTCCAAAGACGTTAAAAGGACTTAAGTCCTTACAATAGGATTTAGTTCTTAAATAAATAATGCACTTCGCTTTAAAAATAAATAAGTTGTAAGTTTGCGGAAATGCATTAAATGTTAACGGCTATACAAAAAAAAACCTGAAACTGTGGAACAGTTTTCAAGGACAATGGAAGGATCTAAGGTACTTGAAATAGGACAAAAGTGCACTTCAGGTTACAAGTGAATTAATATGATTATTTAATGTTAAGCAAGTTCACAATCAATTTTGTATTTAAGTAAGAAAATGGCGATAACAATATGAAATTATAGAAAAAATCTAAGATCCTAGAAATAGCACAAACTGTACTGCGCCATAGAAATGAATAATTTTTTTTTTTTAATTTTTGGTGGAAGTTTGTAATTTTTTATGAAATACGATACTTGCAATAACGCTCTGATGTTGTGAAATAATGCTTAAGAATGTTAAAAATAACCAAAGTCCTTGGATAAGAATAAAGTCCAGTCCGTCATACGGTTAGAAAAAGAGACCAAAATAAACAGACATATAGAAATCGAGGGACCGGCCGTGGCATAGTGGTTAGAACACGCGACTACCATGAGGGAGATCGCAGGTTCAAAATTGGCTCCAGCCATCTAAACAAAAAAATAATTTTTCTTTCATTGTCGGCTCCCCTCGAATGTTGTTGACAGCAACATCGCAGTATTAAGTGTCGAGTCAATCGGCGTGTCTAGTAAGAGCTTCTCAAACAGTGACATTCGCATTCGTCGATAAACAAGTAGGTGCCGTTAGTTGTGAATACACAACAACGCGAGAAGCTATCCCATACCTCATTCATGGGGTGCAAAGGGAAATTAAGTTTTTTTAAGTTTATAGAAATCAAGGTAAATAAGAGTGAAAGGTAATTAAACAGGTTATTAAACTGGTTGAACTGACCGTGGCATGATGGTTAGAACACGCGACTACCATGCGGGTGATCCCAGGTTCAACTCCTGGCACCAGCTATCTAAAAAAAAAACTTTTTTTTCATTGCCGGCCCCCCTCGATGTTGTCGACAGCAACTCAGCGTAGTATAAGTGTCAAGTCACTCGGCATGTCTAGCAAAAAGCTTCTCAAACAGTGACGTTCGCATTCGTCGATAAACAAGTAGGTGCCGTTTGTGGTGAATCTAAAATAGAAAGCGTGTTAATTCACAACAACGTGCGAAACTATCCCATACCTCATTCATGGGGTGTTAAGGGAAATTAAGTTTTTTTTAGTTAATTAAACGGGTTATAATGTATAGGTTCACACGTTTTAATAACATATATGTCCTGAGTAAGGACTTATAAATATTGTCTTCTACTTATATTATCATCCAACTTGCAACATTCCTTGTTGTTGCAATTAAGTACTTTTAACAAATTTAGGATTTCATCCCTGCCCTCATATAGTGCTTTCAACGCCTTTGTTGTCGTTGTTGTTGTATTACATAGTTTGGCTGTTGCTGCTGCTTCTCCTTGTCAGTTTGAGGTTATGCTTAGTAGTGCACCACCAATGCTGCTCATCTCTGTGTGGTTGTTGCAGTTGTTGTTGTTGCTATTGTATTTGTTAATTAAGTGCAACGCCACGACATTTGAGCTTAAGTTTTAAATGAGTTCTTCTCGTTTTTTGGAATGTTATGTGTACATTTTGCTTTGCTTTACTTTATCTTCTTTTTTGCAATTCATTTATGTTTGTTCTCAGTTGTTGTTTGGGTGTTGTTGGGATGTTGTTAGTGTTGATGTGTTTTAGTGCTGCCACTATATCCTTTTTAAAGTTTTTATGCCATTGTTGTCATTGTTGTTGTAAATTTTGGTTTCGAAAATGTATTTGCTAGATTAATGATGGCACAGACTACAACGAATACAAGAGTGTAAAAGTAAGTATTGCAAGTTGGCTGTCCTTCATTTTTTTGGATAGAGTTTCATATGGTCTTATCAGGACCAAAATGATGATGATGATGTTGATGATTTTGCTACTGATGGCTGGGATGATGAAGACTATGTCATAGGTAGCTATTTCTATATTTTACTGATGGCTGAGGTGATGAAGAGTATATCATCATATCAGCCATTTCTATCTTTCATTGTAACACAACTAGTGATATAATTTCTCAAAAAGGATCTGTTTGCCATGACGTATTTAAGCTTCAGCCTCGGGACTGGACATCGAAGATGTGATTTAAAGCATTATTGAGTATGTATTAGATTCAGCCAACTTTTACTAACTTCGCGTAATTAAATACAATATAACTAAATTTGTACATTTATATTTTCCAGAATCTTTTCTTCTTTCTTTTTAATTTTTTTAAAATTTTAAAAATTTTTGATATTGAACAACTTTGTCAGCCACTTGTTCCTTGTCTACGCTCTAGCATTTATTACATACACAAGAAGGATAATATCCCATGGCCCTACAAAAGCATCTGCAGTCATCAACATTTTGATAAAGCATTTAAGAACAAACCACAAGGAGACAGAGAATTCTTCTAGGTAGATATTATAAAATTTCTATGAGTCTAATATCTGCATTACAGAAAATTCGTAGCACAATTGTTTAAATACAAAGCTAAGCAAGTACATATGGTTATGTGAAAGTATGTTACATATACATAGGAATGTAAGTATCCTTACAACAATAAAGAAAATAATGAAGGGAAATCCTATTCATTACATGGTTTCTTACTTACCCTTTTACTCGATGATTTTATCTGCAAAAGATTTAAGGTTTTATTAGTTGTATATCCAGTACATAAACATATCTATATACATACATATATATATGTATGTATAAATGTAGTATTAGTATAAAATTTATTATTGTTGTTAGTTTTTGTGTTTTTGCTTTTAAATTGTTTTTCATCTAAATCTAAAAAGCAATCATTTATTTCACTCATATTACAGCTGTTGTGATTTCACAATTGATTGTTGTCTGTTAGTTGTAATATTGCTATTGTTTTGTTGTTGTTGTTTCTGTAATAGCAGATATATGTTTGTGTGTAAACACAATTTGTTGCAAGCAGCAGTAGAAGTAACATCATCAGCATCGTCGACGTCATCGTCATATTACATATTTCTTTTATGCTTTTTTTGTTGTTAATGGCCAACAACAATTGTACTGCTTTACCTCTTCGAGTAGACACAAATGTAGTGGAAGACGGGGAGGGCCACCTTCATCTCTACAAGTTCATACTGAGAGGATGACTGTTCATCTGCGTGATGCCTGTGTGAGTATTACGTTCATTAAGATAATTAGTTTGTGGTTGGCCAAGAGACCAGGAAAGAAGTAACGAGAGAGAGCGAACGACAGAGTAAGAGAGAACTGTATGGCTGGAGAACGTTTAAGCATCGTCCTCTGGGGAATTAAACATTCGCATTCATAGATTATTGTGCAATTTACTCAGGCACATCAGTGTTGTCTGCAAGAATTGTGAAATATCTTGTTGCTACTGACAGCACTTTGAATATTAAAGGAATTTATGTTTGTGGTAAAGGAAATTATAACTGGTTAATAGGTAGAAACTTTAACTAATGGATGGGTTTCAAAACGGAAATATAAGAGAAATTCTTGTTTAATATATAACTATGATAACGTAAAGAGAAACAATTGGTGTGGTAGATGGAATATGATTCACATGATGTACTAGTGAGGAGTTAAACCATCCTGCAAACATGTCTCAAGTCCACTTTTTGTGTTTCTTTACAGGTCATAGACTATGACTTTTGGCATAGGATATGCACCTGGAATGTCCGAACTCTTTACAGAGATGGTGCCTCTATTCAACTGGCGGATGTCCTCGACAAATACAAGGCTGACATCACCGCCATACAGGAAATGAGATGGACGGGACAGGGATGCACACGACGAAAGAACTGTGACATCTTTTACAGCTGCCATGCTGAAAGACACGAATTTGGATGTGGTTTCATAGTCGGCAAGAGACTTCGACACCTGGTCTCGCGGTTTAACCCTGTAAGTGACCGAATAGCCACCATTCGCATCCGGGCGAAATATCGACGGAAGATAAAGACGATGAGATTCAAGATGCATTTTACGAGCGCCTAGAGGAAACATACGACCGCTGCCCTGGCCACGACATTAAAATTGTTCTGGGAGACTTTAATGCAAAAATAGGAAGGGAAGCTGTTCAAGGTCCATCGATCGGTGAATTTAGTCTGCATACCGACACGTCAGACAACGGGTTTAGGCTGGTTAACTTCGCAGCGGGAAGGAACATGGTAGTGAGTGGTACCAGATTCCAGCACAAAGATATCCACAAGGCAACTTGGCTATCCCCCGATCAAAACACCAAAAATCAAATTGATCATGTGGTAATTGATGGCAGGCATGCATCTTGTGTCATGGACGTGCGTGTGATCCGTGGTGCTAATATTGGCTCATTACCTGGTTGCAGCCAAGGTGCGCACAAGATTGAGCAGAGCGAAAAACGCACGTAACCAAACACAAAGAAAGCTGGACATCGCGAAGCTGCAAACCCCAGAGATAGCTACTGCCTATTCCAACCAGCTCTCCCAACTTTTACGACACAGCGCCTGTACTTCTGACGTTCCCGATACACAGTGGCAGCATATTGCGCATTCCATGGCAGCCGCCGCAACAACCGTGCTAGGATGTGAAAAGCGGCGCTCAGACGAATCCTGGTACGATAAAGAATGTCGCATAGCGTCTGAGGAACAGGATGCTGCTTATAGGGCAACGCTACAACCAATTGTAACCCGTGTTGTTAGGGAACGGCATAAGGAGAAAGCAAAACGGGCGAGACAGCTGTTTAGGCAAAAAAAACGTCAGATGAAGGAACGGGAGAACGAGGATATAGAGCGAAACAGGGATAGAGGTGAGACCCGAAAATTTTACCAGAAAGTAAGAGCAAATGGATACGGTAATGGCCTCCCCACCTGTAAGGACTGTGATGGAAATCTGGTCACGGATACGCAGAGTGTGCTGCACATATGGAGAGAACACTTCCAGCAATTGCTGGTTCCAGAAGGCAGCGCACGTGAAGTTATCACGCCAATTGTCGACGACGGCTTAGATTGCCCACCACCAAGTCAAGCCGCGGTAAGAAGGGCAATATCGCGGCTGAAAAACAACAAAGCAGCCGGTGCCGACGGTCTGCCAGCAGAGCTCTTCAAGTCCGGTGGCGAGGAGCTGATAACGAGCATGCACCAGCTCCTGCGCACGGTTTGGCTTAAAGAGTGCACGCCCGACGATTAGAATGTAAGCGTATTATGTCCTGTGCTGAAAAAAAGGTGATCCAAGTGTGTGCTCCAACTACCGTGGGATCAGCCTTTTACCCATCGCATATAAGGTCCTGTCGAGTGTGCTATGTGAAAGATTAAAGCTAGTGTTATCCAACCTGATCGGGCCTTATCAGTGTGGCTTTAGACCTGGAAAATCAACAACTGACCAGATTTTCACACTTTGGCAAATCCTGGAAAAGACCAAAGATAAACAGATCGACACGTACAATCTTTTTGTCGACTATAAAGCTGCCTTCGACAGCCCGATACGGCAGAAATTACTTAAAGCCATGGCTGAGTTTGGTATTCCAGCGAAGCTGATACGTCTTTGCGAAATGACGCTGACTGCACGAAGTCTTCAGTGAAGATTGGCATGGACCTTACGGAGCCATTCTATACCAGACGAGCCCTAAAACAAGGCGACGGCCTATAGTGCGATCTCTTTAACATTATGATGGAGATGATAATGAGAAAAGCTGCAGTAAACACGAGTGGCACTATATTCAACAAAAGCCACATGCTACTTGCGTACGCCGATGACGTAAATATCATCGGTCGAAAACTGCGGGATGTGACTGCAGCTTTCTCAGGTATACAGAAGGAATCAGCGAAAATAAGACTAACGGTGAACGAGGACAAAACGAAGTTATTAGTTTCAACGAACAAAGAATCTACTCGTTTGGGAAACTGCGTGAACGTTGACAACTATAATTTCGAGGTGGTAGATAACTTTGTCTACCTAGGCTCCGCCATCAACAAAACAAATAATGTCAGCCTAGAAATCCGGAGAAGAATCCTGCTTGCAAATAAATGATACTACGGACTAAGCAAGCGAATTAATGACAGAGCCCTCTCTTGACGAACAAAATCCAGCTATACCAGATACTGGTTCTACCTGTCTTAATGTATGGCTCAGAATCCTGGGTTATGACACAAGCGGATGAATCGGTTCTGGCGGTATTCGAGAGAAAAATACTCCGTAAAATATATGGGCCTATCATCGTTAACGGAGAGTATCGGCGTCGTATGAATCATGAGCTGTACACTGACATTGACGTGGTCAAACGCATTAAGGTGCAACGGTTGCGTTGGCTAGGTCATGTTGTACGCATGGGCAAAAATGCTCTAGCTTGAAAAGTCTTCGACAACGAACTCGATGGACGGCGCAGAAAAGGGCTACCAAAATTCCGTCGAAAGACCAGGTTACTGAGAACCTTACAGAACTCGGTATGACTAACTGGAGAAGAAGCGCAGAAGATCGAGGCGCTTAATATATTTTTCTACGTGCGGTATATAATCCACGATGTTAATCTGTAATATTTCGGATAATAGAAAAATTCTTTGTGGAGAACTCGAAATATTCCGTAAAAACCCGAAAAATTTAAATTTTTCGACGCAATTTTGCACTGTATCGCTTGATTTAATCATTTGTGTCGACGTAAAGGTGGAAAATTCGTTATGATGCTTGGAAAATGTGGGATTATTATGTTAAAAGATTCAACACGAAATGATCGAAATATTTCAAAATCTTCTGCATGAGAATAACGCATTGGTCCGATTGTTCAAAACCACATTGAATACAATGCATTCCAACGACCACAAGATCATTATCAGAGCAGACAAAAGACCTTCAGGTTGCCATGCAGGACAATTCAATGCTCCCACTATAAATGAAGTCGCAGTGGTGATTGTTGGGAAGAGTGTGAAATCACGCGATATTGTTCTTAAGCGTCGGGATGGTAGACAACTTAGGCATGACTCATCGGTCATATGATGCACTTCAATACCCGTTGTTGTTCTATCATGAAGAGGATGGCTATCACCTCAATTTAAAAAACGGTCAATAGAACAAAAAGTTTGTTTACAAGTCATCACTTCTATTTCATTATCCATTTAAGTTCGAATTTCGATTTTGAAAATAACTTCTGATCGAAGACATGTGCGTGCTCATGTGAGGCAGTCTACTGTCGAAATTGGAATACCAGTGTCAAATCGTTCGATGTACGATGCATTCAATCGCGAATTGCAACGAGATCAAGCATTGATCGAGATGAGCTGACTGAAAGAGTCCGAAAAAATGTGCCGCCATTCAATGCCGAGCAAACGGACGTGTACGATTCGCTGATGGAGGTTGTTGACGGTGGAACGGGAGGCATGTAATTTCTCGATGCTCCCCCAGACAAGACATTCGTCATTTCTTTGATTCTGGCAACATTTGGTCAAGATCGCAAATTACGTTAGCTGTTGCATCCGCTGGTATTTCTGCCACATTGTTGAAACGCGGTCGTCCTGTACTTTCCGCTGCTGATGAATCTTCTCACGGTAGACAAGCCAACGTGCAGCGAAATTCGGATCAATGCACGATGGCACATAAACGAGTTTTGGAGGCAGTTGACCGAACGATTAAGGATTTACGATATGATTTGGTGTGGCTATGGTATTTTCGTCAGACGCTTCCAGTCATCCCAAAATCTACTGCTGCTAATGAAATTAACACATGTCTGAAATTGTCATCTTTGTGTTACTGAATTTTCAAGACAGCTACTGGCACTTGATAATGGCCAAATCCCTGTTGATGTTTTAACTGAATGAATGACGTTCCCGGCAAATTTCTTCGAGTTTACATCTTCAAAGGAGGAACTCATCACCAAAGTTTTCCCCGGCATTGCAAAAAATTATAAAAATCTAGATTGGATAAGTGAACAGGCCATACTAGCAGCGATAGCTTGAATGTTATTATTCAAAGTCGAATCGATACAAATACGTTGACAGTGTGACCAACGAGAATGAGGCGACCAACTATCCGACAGAATTTTTTAGATGTGTCAGGAACTCCGCCGCATAATTTACAGCTGACGCTGGAATCGATCATTAGCATGTTGCGGAATCTGAATCATCTTAAATTGTGCAACGGTACGCGTTTGTCGGTCAAGAAACTGATCATCAATGTGGCAAATTCCAAGGAAATCCTTATCCCACGAATTGCTATTATTCTAACCGATCCTCCCTTCCAAATTCAAGCGAATTCAACTCCCCATTCTATTGGCTTTTGCGATGACAATCAATAAAACCCCTCAATGAAAGTTTGTGGGATCAATCTCGAATTTCCCTGCTTATCACAAGATCAGCCGTACATTGTCTGTTCGCGTATTGGCAAACCGTCTTCATTGTTTGTTTTTACGCCGGAAAACAAATCAAAAAACATTGTTAATCAGATCGCTCTTCAGCCCTCTTCACCGCTCTTCACTAATTTTGATTAAATTCAAATAAATCACATTAAAACTTGAACTAACTGTGTTTTACTATAGCCCTGGAGCTTATATGAATTCGTTACCTTTGGAGCGAGACAAAGTTTGCCGGGTCCGAAGTTGTATAGCAGAACAACGTTTGCCGGGTCAGCTAGTGTAGCTAGTATATATATCATATTATAGCAAAATATTTAAAGGGCCAAATCCTTGAATTGGCGAAAAAGTCGATTTATTAAGCAAAATTAATTATTTTAAGAAAATATCTGCACTTCCCCATAAAAAAACTCAATTTTTTTGTTGAATTTTTAGGAAAATTTTCTGTTATTACCAATAATTCTCGTATGGCAATCTAAAATTTCGGAAAAACTAAAAAGGTTTATGAAAAGTAACTTTAAACTTTAAAATCTTCAAAAATCTAGTTAAATACTATGGCAGCTTTGAATATTTGTGCCACCATCTATATTACATGTTTCCTGCTATCCACCTTATATTCTTTTAACTTAGCTGCCTTTAATATCGCATAGCTGCTATCTATCCAGTTTTGTTCCCTCGTGCAATTAGCAGTGAAAGATGTCTCAAATACTGCAGCCATGCGATACGAGCGATACTAGCACAAAAACCGGTTCTCATTCCCTACTCAGCTGAGAAATAAGTGGTTCCGATTTTAACACTTTTGATTAATAATGTGTGCACATAACAATTCTAGAATTAATTAACTGTTAACGATACTTTGCGTGGCCCCCAACACATGGGAAGTGACCAACCTGAGCAAGATAGTGAGTGGTTGGTTGTCGCACTACTACTACTTCTATTACTACCGCCTGTCACAGCCACTGACACTACTACTTGCATGTTCCCGGCTGCTGTGTTATCTTTTCAATTTATCTATAAGATTGTATATTTTATCTGTAAAATTGATTGATTGACTGAGTGATTAGCAAAATGTTTTAACTACAGAAGAACGAACGAACGAACGCAGGCAGGCACGCACCTTTAGCCATAGATGTGTCTACTGCCACCATTGACTGAGAAGAAAGGAAGGGGTGTAAGATTTTTGGAAGATACCAACTCGTACATATTTTTGGCCATAAAGTGAAAATGTTGTTAAAGTTGCCAACAGCTTACAATTGAGTTTTAATTGAAAATCAACAAAACGTTTTAACGCGTGCAATAAATTCAATATTGTTAAAATTTCAATTTACACATATACGTTAAATAATTAACACCCCAAGACCAAGCGCGAGCGTTTACACGAACGGCAGCTGTGATAGCGCTATTGGAGCCTATTCGAAATGGTAGGAAATTTTGTGGTATAAGCTTTAATTGTTTGCTAGAAAAATAAAGAAAATAAAAGCTTACTTACAGCAAAGCAAACAGTGTTGGCCAAACACAATTTTGGTGGAAAATCCATAAATAGATATATTTCAGCTGATATTCATGAATGTTAGCAAAAGTAACCACGGCAAGCAGCAGCAGTAGCCACTGGGTGAAGAATAGGGTTGGTAGAAAGTAGGTTGAGTACTAAAAGTTGTACCCATAGGGGAAATTATGAAGGGGGACCAGGATCTTAAATTGGAATACTAAGCAAAACAGCTCCTCAAAGCGACATAAAATGTATGCGCTTATGCAATTTCACCTTTCAGTTATCGACAGTACTTGGCAGTAGTCGAATCAATTGACACGTCCAGTAAAAGCCTGACGTTCGGAATCATCGTTAAATTGTAGGTCCCGTTGTGTCAGTCTCAAAATAGAGGTGTGAGAAGCCTCAATCTCAATCATGGGATGTAAAGGATAAATATGTAAGTAAGTAAGGATTAATTGAAAACTGAATATCAGTAATTTTTTTCTATGATAACATGATATTTTCATTACAGGCTTAGAATTAAAATAGTGAAATTTTATTATTCCTTCCCTGCTAACAAAAATGTAGTACCTAAGTTTTTAGCCACTCAAATCTGTTTGGTTTTGTTTTCCTTTTCTTTTTTTTCCTTAGTTGTCTCTCTACGTATCTTATACAATTTACACTAACAAACCTCCAAATTCAATTACCCAAAAGAAACTTCATAAATTGCATACCTTAAAAACAGCGCTCTGGCATCTTAAGTTGGCTGACTTGCAGCTAAAGCCAATTGCTTCGCAAGCCAGGCAACATAATGTTGGCGATAATGATGGTGGTTATAGTGGCAATGGTGTTGTGTTTAAGATCCAGCTGATGATTACCATCATCATCATCATCATCGTCATCGTAGACGTCATCATGATGAAGCTGCTGCTTGTGTGTTTACTGATGGTGTTGATGAGAAATAAATACAGCAGTCTTAACAAGCATTTGTATATCGAATGTTCAACAAACTCCCGAAAACCCCCAAGAAACCTAACCAAATCTCGGCAACAACATCAGTCCAGCAACAGCAGCAACAGTATCACAACACAACAGCAGTAGTACAAACAACAATGAATGTACATACATAGCAGCAGCCAGCTACTTTTTAACTGCCCCAGCTTTAGTTGGCCAACTAAACCGGCAGCCCACTTGGCCAAGTAAACAAATAAATTGTTTTGTACGCGAGAAAAAATTAAAGAGCATAACGAGACGAGATGAGAAGCCATCTCAGACAAAGTAGAAATCGGCAACGGCAGCATAATAATGTTTAAATTGCCATAGCCATAGAAATAAAGTGCCTAGTTAAATTTCTCCCCCTCCACCTCTCTACATACACACTGCATCGTTTCAGAAAGATACAAACTGCTGCTGCTGCAGTTGGAGCAGCTTGGAACAGCCTAACATATATATAAACATATACAATTTAACACTAAAACGCTTAAGCATGTGCAGTAGTGTGCTAACTAAACTAAAAGAAAAAAAAAACCAATAGGAAAATTATACCATCATGCTAACTAAGTACATACATAGTTGCCAGATCTTTGAAAAGAGAATATGAATGTCCGTGTAAAAAAGGTATTGATCTAATTTCACTTCGGTATCTAATCTTATCCAAAATTATATTAGGTATGATCATATATATTTTGTGATCTCGGTGTATCTACACCATTTCCAATTGAAATTCAAATATTCCATTTGAAATTCAAAAAATATCAGTTGAAATTCAAAACTTGTCAATTGTTATTGAAAACACACCAATTGAAATTCAAAACTCGTCAATTGAAATTGGAAACTCGTTAATTGAAATTCAAAATTCGTCAATTAAAATTAAAAACTTTTCAATTGAAATATAAAATTCTTCAATTGAAATTCAAAATTCGTCAATTGAATATCAAAATTCGTTTATTGGCCACCCAAGCGTCCTTTTTCGATTAGACGCTTAGTTTACGAGATAAACGCCTTTAAAGATTGCCATATGAAAATCCAGCATTATTCAACCATTTGATGATGATATTCCCATCTATTACAAGTGATTTCTTACAAATTAAGCTAATTTTTTCGATTAGTCGCTTAGTTTACGAGATAAACACATTTAAATATTGCCATATGAGAATTCACCATTATCCACCCGTTTCATTGTGATATCCCCATCTATTACAACTGATTTTTTAAGTAATTTACAGTGATCACATTTTTTCGATTAGACGTTTAGTTTACGAGATAAACGCATTTAAAGATTGTCATATGAAAATCCACCATTATCCACCAATTTCATTGTGATATCCCCATCTATTACAAGTGATTTCTAAATTAATTTATAGTGATCACAAATTAAGCTTTTTTCTATTAGACGCTGGTGATATCTCCATATATTACAACTGATTAAGCTCCTTTTTTCGTTTAGACGCTTAGTTTACGAGATAAACGCATTGTAAGATTGTCATATGAAAATCCACCATTGGCCACCCATTTCATGGTGCTATCTCCACTTATTGAAGTAATTTCCTTTTTTCCCTTAGACGCTTAGTTTACGAGATAAACGCATTTAAAGATTGCGATATAAAAATCCACCATTGGCCACTTATTTAATGGTGATATCCCCACTTGTAGAAATGATTTTGTCAGTGATTTTATAGTGTTGACAAATTAAGCTCCTTTTCTCGATTAGGCATTTAGTTTACGAGATAAACGCATTTAAAAATTGCCATATGAAAATTCACCATTTATTACTATCACAAGTGATTTCTTAATTTTTTTTATAGTGATCACAAATTAAGCTCCTTTTTTTCGTTTAGACGCTTAGTTTACGAGATAAACGCATTTAAATATTGCCATATAAGAGTTCACCATTATCCACCCATTTCATGGTGATATCCCCACCTTGTTTCGATTAGTTTACAAGATAAACGCCTTTAAAGATCGTAATTAAAGCCCTGTCATATTCCCGGGGTTCCGGGACAAAAACGGCAATATTCATATACGTACTAATGGTAAAGCGGCTATTAGAACCCTGGAGAACGTGTGCACCAAATTGGAGAAATGTTCGAGAATGCCGGTCGTCTCTGGTGGAGAAAGCGAGATATTCGAGACATGATAACATATACTTACTTACTTACTTACTTAGCTGGTACTTCTATGCAATCCCAGTGGATTATGTACCGCACGTAGAAAAATATTATAAGCGCCTCGATCTTCTGCGCTTCTCTCCAGTTAGTCACACCGAGTTCTGCAAGGTTCTCAGTAACCTGGTCTTTTCAACGGAGTTTTGGTCGCCCTCTTCTGCGCCGTCCATCGAGTTCATTGTCGAAGACTTTTCGAGCTGGAGCATTTTCGTCCATGCGTACAACATGACCTAGCCAACGCAACAGTTGCACCTTAATGCGTTTGACCACGTCAATGTCAGTGTACAGCTCGTACAGCTCATGGTTCATACGACGCCGATACTCTCCGTTAACGATGATGGGCCCATATATTTTACGGAGTATTTTTCTCTCGAATACCGCCAGAACCGATTCATCCGCTTGTGTCATAACCCAGGTAGAACCAGTATCTGGTATAGCTGGAGTTTTGTTCGTCGAGAGAGGGCTCTGTCATTAAATCGCTTGCTTAGTCCGTAGTAGCATTTATTTGCAAGCAGGATTCTTCTCCGGATTTCTAGGCTGACATTATTTGCTTTGTTGATGGCGGAGCCTAGGTAGACAAAATTATCTACCACCTCGAAATTATAGTTTTCAACGTTCACGCAGTTTCCCAAATGAGTAGATTCTTTGTTCGTTGAAACTAATAACTTCGTTTTGTCCCCGTTCACCGTTAGGCCCATTTTCGCTGATTCCTTCTGAATACCTGAGAAGGCTGCAGTCACATCCCGCAGTTTTCGACCGATGATGTCTACGTCATCAGCGTACGCGAGTAGCATGTGGCTTTTGTTGAATATAGTGCCACTCGTGTTTACTGCAGCTTTTCTCATTATTATCTCCATCACAATGTTGAAGAGATCGCACGATAGGCCGTCGCCTTAACATATATGGTAACTAAAGGTCCATACATTGGCAAGGGTTGCCATCACCGCGAACTCGGGCGAAGTTTACGGCCACATTGGTGTTACTCTTATAACGGGGGAAACAGCTAATTGCGAAGAAACTCATCCTTATTGATAGCTGTCATAACCTGTCACTGGCCGGTTATAAAACTCGCTAAGAGGTTGTAACTTTCCTACAACGATTGTAGAAGCTGCAATGATGAGAAAGATGAGGAAACCACGGAGCATCTTCTATGTCACTGAACTGAACTTTTGGTGACCTAAGATATGAAAAGCTTGGTCATCGGATACTTGTGAAATGGCTTGAGAGCGCAGTTGACCGAACACCATGTAAGCTGTACTGAACGCCGCGGCTGGCGAATTAACGTAACCTATATCTGGTACATAAAATTGCATGAAATGAAATCCAACCAGAGTTAATACTTCCATTCTTATAAAATAATAATGCTGTGAATAAAATTTGTTATGATTTGATCAGCCCTGATATATTAAGGTACAAATACGTAGGATAAAAATCAGGGAAAAATTTTGGATCAGATTAAATCTAATTTAATACAATTAGACCACCAAGATCGAATTAAACAACACTTTTTCCGGATCTTACCATATCTATTTAGATGCCGTTGGATTACACGGAAAGTAAAATTGTATACGAGGAATGACTTTATATTGTAAAGATAATGGAAATTAGTCTTGTGGGTGTCTAATACCACAAACATGGTTTTGATGTTATCCACCTTAACATCATTATTGCTAATCTCATGGTTCTGGGCAATCTATAACACAGCGCCCTAATGGATGTCTTCTTCTTAATTGACGGGAGCAACAAATATACCTCCATCGGTCTTTTGCACTCCTTCAATAGTTTGTCGTACTTAGTTTGGATAAAAAAACCTTAAACTTGTCTATCCAACAATGTTTTGTTCGCCACCTCCTGAGCCGCTCATCATATCTGTTGCCAAAAAACTTTTCGCGCTAAAGCATTTTCATCTCTTCGCACAACATGTCCCAGCCAGAGCATTCCGTCCAATAGGTCTTTTAATAGGTCTACATCTCCAGAATTTGTAGTAGTATGTATATCTGATCGGTGGTAAATTTACAAGGTCTAAAGCCACAACGATAAGGTCCAATCAGCACAGAACACACTCGACAGAACCTCAGATGCTATGAGTAAAAGGCCGAACCCGCGGTAGTTGAGTCCATACTTGGATCGGCTTTCAAAAACACAGAACATAGAACCCTCTGTTCCTCATTTAGCCAATTTTAATTTATGAGCTGGGTATAGATATTTCCATCTCATCACCGACGGCCTAAAAAAGCTCTGACGACAGTCCATGAGCAGCCTTCTGTAATATTTTCAAGCTGCGGAATTGCTATACCAACCTCGTTTTGGTTTGATGGTGGGACAATTTACTCCGTTATTTCACTGCTGTTGACTTCGCGAACGATAAGAACACAAAAATTCCCAGCGGTAAATGAAACGACGTAGCTATCTAGTATCCCATGACATCAGTATGGTAAGCGAGCGATCTTAGTACTTAGAATGTCACGCGTGTGTAATGTAAAAAATATCGTCCACTCATTATAACTCCGATTGAAATGGTATCTGCTGACATCATCACTTACTTCGTAATCAAGCGTGTTATCAAGCTGGCTTACAACTAAGCTTATAACGAGATTGCAACTGAAATGGCACTTGCTGACTTCGTCGCTTACTTTGTAATCGAGAGCGCACCAATTAATCGGCCTATGATCCTCCTATACTAAATTTAAGGAGGAACATAAGCAGGAGAATTGTCACTGATTCCTACTAAATATATCTGACATCAGTGATTAAATAATGGGTATTTTAACCGCTGGGTTGTCCTCTCCATATTTGCAACACACTCTACATGTCCGTGACCAGATTTCCATTTCTGTCTTCAGTTCGATAGCTTTACTTGTTACTTTTTGGTAAACTTTGGACACACTGTACTTTTCGATATCTTCACTCTCTCTTCTCCTCGATAGAAGCTTTTTCCGTTTAATCACGTGTTTCATGACTTTCCTTTTCACCTTATTTCGTTCCCTCACTGCACGCGGTACCATTGACTGCAGTGTTGCTTTGTATCAGCTTCCCCTTCCTCGATCATCAGTCAAGGCTTGTCAGGACGAGATTTTTAATATCCGGTCGTTATGGTATTCGTCATAGAATGCTGCCACTGTGTGACAGTTTATTTTGAGCGTTAGTTGGAATAGTCTTTGGCTATCTCGGGAAAATTCAGCCTTACGATATCTAGATTCCTTTGCGTTTAGTTACGAACCTTTTTGATGATCCGAGTGTATATTTGCACCACAAATCACGTTCACGTTCAATCCGGTAGAGATATGCTGTCCATCGATTACAAAGTGATAAATATTTGCTGAGGGCATATCCTGGTGGCTTTGTCGATATCTTCGTGTGGAAAACAAGTTCCACTCCCTACCATGTTCTTTGCCTCTACGAATCTAACCAGTCCGAATCCGTAATGGGAGGAATTTAAGGAGAGCCGTTGTGTATAGCTTTCCTAAGAACCTTCGGTGGTAGCATACCATTTGAAAGGATATCCAGTGGCGTGATCTATCGGAGTTTCTGGTTATTTTTTCTTAACACTTTTTCTTAACTACGACTAGTCGCATCTTTCAACCAACTTTCATTTGTCTGCGGCATTTCTTATATCATTTTGCCCAATCACATTTCTGCGAATCCCAGGACCAACTTTTGCGAGACTGGTCCACTTTGTAATCGTTTTTGTTTTGTTAATCTGGTAACACGGTGTAAAGCAATTGTACCGCCACACTATAAGTATGTTTTGTTCAAATCTTCTCTATGAGAGCTACATACATTGCTACGTTTTATACTACTACAACTATTGTTGTTGCGTGATGATGCTGTGTGTTGCTGTCCGTCTGTCTGTACGCGGAAAGTTGGTTGGTTGTTAAGTCCCTCAGTCTCTTGGCAATGTCGTCGATTAGTTGCATTAAACATTTGTTGTGCCTGAACTTGTTATTGTTAGTTTAACACTTTTGATGTACTTTTTTCCATTCACACACACACACACTCACACACACAAACTGTCTCCTAGCCACCTATAACGTCTTTAAGGTGTTAGATCGTTTAGACCAAGTCAACGAAATGGAAAAGGAAAACCTTAATCCTGGACCAGGGGAATAGTTGTGCCTTTCTTCTGCAACTTGCAGTTAATACTTGCATTCGTTTCTTGGTTTGGTGGCGGTGGCAATTGTGGCAATCTAAATCCAAAATCCAAATCGTTTTTATTTTTGATTTTAATTCGTATGTGGAGTGTAAATTGTCTGAGACTGAGCAAACAAACACAAATTGCCATTACAGCAGCAAATCGTATTTTGTTGCCGTCATCATTGTCGCACTGTGGATACTGGGGGCGATCTGCCATGCCACATTTAGTCGCAACAACACAACACTGCAGTGTCGTAGTCATCATCAACAAACAGCCTCATCGATTTCTTGGCTAAAGCGTTTGAGCTGAAAAAACATTGTTATTTGTATTTCAGCTGCCATTTGAGTTGCATGCTGCCAATATTATATTTGGTTGTAACCAACGCCAACGTCATTGACGACGACAACAACAACAACATCAGCCAGCAATGCTTTTGCATCAGCCACTTTAGATGCACAAACTCTTCGCACTTTGTGGATCACATACGGGAGCACATTTTGTTGTCATGTTAAGGTGTCATGTTGCATTGTACTTAGACGAATCTTAATAATAAACATTTATATACTCGCGCGTCGTTGCATGTGTGTATATATATGAATGGGCAACAAGCAGCCACTGGAGGTGGTGGTCCATGTTCAGCAGATTGGAGGTTGCTTGGTGGTGGTGGTTGTGGTGATTTTTGGTAGTTGATCTGCCAGCACACACAGCTAAATGAATGTAAAGTCATTAGGCCAAACTGTAATTTGAGACTTTTACGTTGCAGCCACCAGCAGCCACCTTAACAGCAAATGTTGTGGCTAAATATATGGCATTGATGAAATCATTAATTTGTTGAATGTTAATTTTGGACACATTATATTGGCAACTTGTTGCAATGGAAATTGAGTAGGAAATATATTGTAGTGTAGCTGTCGCATAGCTACTAAACTTTAATTTGGTAATACATGAAGGAAGTTAAGCGTTAACCAAAATGGGCATTGTCAATTATTTCATCGATTTATAATTTAGCCAAGTAATTGCTGAGTATGTAAATTATGAAATGGCTGGGTTACATAATCAACTGTTAAGTATATTTGGTGGTAGATTGACCGGCTTTAATGCATATGCTAAATGTTGGTTGCAATTTATTTATGGTTGTCCTCAAGTTGATTGGCCAAAGTTGCAGATTAGGGATGGTAGCGAATTGTCTGGCTATTTGTCTGAAATTTCTGAATGAGATTCGCCGTGGTATGATCAATGAAAATACACACAAACACCTTCCTTTTACATTCTTTTTTATTATACAATCACCCTTAGGGATGAGGGTATATATCATTTGATACGACCCAAAAGTGTAACACATAGAAGGAGTGACTTAAGACCCTAGGTTTCTTTGAACCAAATTGGATTCATGACTTGTTAAGTCGTTTGAGCCATGTCCGTCTGTCTGTCTGGCTGTCCGGCTGGTTCGCACGATAACTTTCGAAAGACGCAACCAAATGTTTTGAAATTTTGCACGAGTTAATATTTCCCCAAAACTACTTACGGTTTTGAAAATGGGCTACATGACCACGCTCCTTCTGGTACCTTCCATACAAATGTACAATTCCACCCACTTTAGAAATCGAGGAATAATATTAATACATTGAACTCGATCGTTCCCAAATTCTATACTGAGTAAAGCCATAACAGGATAAAATTTTGGAAAAAAAATTGAAAGTATAGCCACGCCCCTTCTGATACCTCCCATACAAATGTACATCTCCGCCCACTTTAGAGACGGATTAATATTATCAATGAATCCAACGCAATCGTACCCAAATTCTTTATTTTAGTAAAGCTATAACAGGATACAGTTTTGAGAAAAAAAAATGGAAGTCTAGCCACGCCCCATCTGGTACCGCCCACTTTAGAAATCAATTAATATTATTAATAGACCTTATGCGATCGTGGCCAAATTCTGTATTTAGTAAAGTTCAAGCAGGATAAAGTTTTAGAGAAAAAATCTGGAAGTCTAGACACGCCCCTTGTGGTACCTCCCATACAAATGTACCACTACGCCCACTTTAGAAATGCAGTTATAATATCAATATACTCGACACGATCGTGCCCAATTTATGTATATTGTTAAGTTATCACAGGATAATGTTTTGGAAAAACTATTAGAAGTCTACCCCTTATGGTACCTCCCATACAAACGTACCTTTCCGTCCCCTTTAGAGATGGAGTAATAATATCAATATACTCGACACGATCGTGCCCAAATTCTGTATTTAGTAAAGCTATAACAGGATAAAGTTTTGGAGAAAAAATCTTGAAGTGTAGACACGCCTCATCTGGTACCTCCCATACAAATCTACCACTCCGCCCACTTTAGAAATCGAGTTATAATATCAATATAATAGAAAATTTTTTGTTTTACTGAGGGTGAGGGTATATGTAAGTCGGGTTGCCCGACTGAAACTTTCTTACTGGTTTTACATGGTTTCTATAGGCCTAGAAATGGGTAGGGAGATTGAAAGGCCACGGTGGCATAATGGGTAGAACACGCTATTAACATCCTTAGCCGTCCTTCTCCACCATTGTAAACTTAAGATAACAAAAATACAAAACAAGCTACCTAAATTTAAAATATTTCACAACAAAGTTATGTACTTAATATTCTTCCTTGTTACCTCTCACAATCAAACTTAATAATTCTCTGTCATAATTGAGAAAATATCTAAATTTTCCTTAAAAAAAACTGTCATTGCAAATATCAAAAAAAAATCACTACCCCCCTTTATTATATTTTCAAAATTTATGGCTCAATAAAATCTAATCAAGGCAACAAAGTAATGACTTTAACTCAAATCGATGGAGTAACATAAAAACAAACGTTTTCAATAAATTGACATTTTACAGAAATCTCCCTCCAAAACAAAACAAACAAATAAATGAAAGAGATATACCTACAACAGCAGCAACAACAACAAAACAAACGCAATCAATTGAATATCCATTTAATGTTCAATTATCTGTAGACAATTGACAATGTGACATGATATCGGCAACGACAACAACAACAACAAACAACAGCTCCAGCTACAGTAGCAGAGCCAATGGACACAGACTTACTTACTTACGTCTATGGCATTTCGGTTGGTAGATGTCGCCATTTAGATCGCGTTTATCATATCATATTAAATTGTACTCAATGTGTACGTACATCTACATAATATCTGCACATATAAATATAAGATAAATGTATAGCCATGTATGTACACATCTAAATATACAGACACAAAACAACGATTATACCACTTGTATATCAATGTATGTATAACACTCAAAATACTACATTGTATTGAATGCAGCTGATATTTGGTGGCTATTATTGAATATTGAATATATGTGTGTATGTGGTTGTATGTATGATTTACGATATTCAGAGGGAATGACAAACTAAAAGGCCGCAACTAAATGGCTGACAACACACACAACACTGTGAACAACCTATAATTAGTTGATTTCAGTTAAACAAACAATGAACAACGCAGCTCAGTAAAAGAAATTGAACAGCGCGACGGCAATAAGCAAACAAAACATTGCTGCAACCCAACTATCCAACCCATCCATCCTACCACTAGCCATCCTTCTACTACTACTGCCTAGTGGATTGGAGTCACATTACGTGTAATGGCCACAAAGAGTAAGAAATCATAAGGAAAATAAACAGGCATCAGAGATGGCAAAAGGAAGTCATTGAAATTAAACAGATCAATTTATAACTATTTTTAAGGCTACAGAAAATGCGGATTCAATGAAGCCATAACATCTATCAACACACCGAAATAAAGATGGTTTACTTTTTTCTTACTAAAAGTAATTCAAACAATATTTGTTGCAAAAAACTCCCATACGACACACCAATGACAAATTCGAAATTATGTTTATTAGCTTGTGGAAAGTTCTCGTTTATATTTATACTAGCTTTCCCGGCTCGCGTTGCTTCACCCGTACTTATAATGAATATTCTTACGAATTTTAGCAATACAGGTAACATGGAAACGCTTCATAAGGCGAATGAACACCCCATTTATGTGATTGCAGCTTTATCCTAGTGGTCTGAGTTATTGCACCGATTTAGTCTCTCTTTATCCCTAAAAGTAAGAATTTCAAAGGATATATTCGTATGGCACAACTAAAATGGACTGGTACCACCACTAATTCTATAGGAAGCATGTCCATATAGTCCATAGTTTTATCCTTCTTCGGCCTTTTTACACCTAAATGATTTTAAAAACCCCATCTGACGGCTCTCTAATTCTATAGGGAGCAATTCTATATACATTTTCGTAACGCTACCTTCAGGCATTTGATCTGGGCAATAGTACCAGTTTAATCCCTTTTATTTTTACATTTAAAAAATGAATTTTAAAAAAATACTTCACACCTAAATTTTTGCGACTATGCCTTTAGTAAGTTTTATCCCATTTTTATATTTTTCACTCCTAAGATGCACGAATTTTGAAAACCTTCCTTGCTTCGTTTCAATTCTATAGTGAGCAAGCCCATATAAATTATCTTCATTATATTATAAGCCATTTGGTCTGGGCGACAGACCAACATTTGGCATAACAATTTTTGCATAAGGGGCGTGGCACAGCCCATTTCCCAGCGAAACTTTATCCCTTATGTACCAGATACACATGTTGCAAATCTAATTTTCATGCCTTACATGGCTCGTGAAATATAAACGATTGAAATTTTGGTTTGCATGGGCGGTGCCACGCCCCTTTGTCTAATTGTGTTTTTATGTAGCCTAAGATAGATGCACTACTGATTGTACTGCACAGTGACAATTTTTTTGCAATCGGTTCATTTATTTCGCCGTTATAACGATTATTTCAAAAGGGGCCATCCTTGTACTACTAATATGTGTAACAAATCTGATCTTTATACCTCTAATGGCTCGGGAGATATGACCGATTGAAATTTCGGCTTGTGTGGGCGGCCACGCCCCATTGTCCAACTATGTTTTCATGTAGCCTATGATAGAGGCCCTATGGACAGTATCACATAGTGCAAATCGGTCCATTCATTTCATTTGCATTTACCAGTGAGACGTAATCCCCCATGTACCATTTACATATGTGAAAAATCTTATCTTCATACCTTGCATGGATCGTTAAATATAAACGATTGAAATTTTGGTTTGTGTGGGCGGTGCCACACCCTTTTGTCCAATTATGTTTTCATGCAGCCTATGACAGAGGCCCTACGAATAGTACTACACATTGAAAATTTTATTGCAAACGCCGAGATAACGATTTAATCAAAAGGGGCGTGACACCGCCCATTTACCAATGAGACGTAATCCCCCATATACCATTTACATATGTGGAAAATCTTATCTTCATACTTTTCATGGATCGTTAAATATAAACGATTAAGATTTTCGTTTGTGTGGGCGGTACCACACCCTTTTGTCCAACTATGTTTTCATCCAGCCTATAACAGAGGCCCTAAGGATAGTACTACTCAGTGAACATTTTATTGCAATCGGTTCATTTATTTCGCCGAGATAACAATTTTTTCCAAAAGGGGCGTGGCAACGCCCATTTCCCAGCGAGACGCAATCTCCCATGCACCCTTTACATATGTAGCAAATCTCATCTTCATACCTCTAATGGCTCCTAAGATATGATCGATTGAAATTTCGGTTTGTGTGGGCGGTGCCACGCCCCTTTGTCAAATTATGTTTCCATGTAGCCTATTATAGAGGTCCTATGGACAGTATCACACAAAGAAAATATAATTACAATCGGTCCATTTATTTGGCCAATATAACTTATTTTTAAAAAGGGGTGTGGCGCCGCCCCTTTCCACAAAAAAAGTATTTTTCTTATACGACCAATATACGTAACAAATCTCGAAAATTCGAGTTATATGGGGTGGTTGCACGCATACTTTACCCCCTTATAGTCCGAATTTTCAAATATCCCGTCTTAGTGCGCGCCTACTTCATAAAAGGATCCTACATTCCAAATTTCAAGGATCTAGCTGTAGCCGTTTGGCCTGGGGAATGATAGATCAGTCACCCAAGCATTTTATATATACATAGATGATAGATTGTAGCAATTTTTTTTTTTTCAGTAAATACAAAAGGAATGAAGTCCTTGATATTTTGCATATATCCTTTCCGCAAATACAAGCCTTATTTAAACATTGTTTTTGAAATTTTAGTGCAAGCTTATACTATTATAGTTAAGTATATTAACCGCACGGATAACCTAAAATTACGTAAAATTTGCCAAAAGCATAGGGACAAAGTCTTTGAAATGTCCTTAAACCTTCACCATAATCACATAGCTGGCACTTTATTGCAATCGTATATTTGGATTATATGCCGTACGTAGAAAAGTATTATATGTATGCGCTTCGAACATCTACGCTTCTTCTCCAGATCGTCACACCAAGCTCTACAAGGTTCTCAGTAACCCGTTTTTTCTAACGAAGTTTTGGTCGCCATCGTCTAAGCCTTCCATCGAGTTCATTGTGGAAGACTTTTCAAGCTGCAGCATTTTCATCCATGCGTACAACATGACCAGGACAAAGCAACCGCTTTACCTTAATGCGTCTGACCACATCAATGTTGGTATACATCTCGTACAGCGCATGATCCATATGACGTCAATACTCTCCGTTAAAGATGATGAGGGCCATGTATTTTACGATGTAATAACCCGATGTAATAAACCATACATCAAGACAGGTAAAACCAGTATCTGGTATAGCTGGATTGTGGTTTATCGAGAGAGGGTTATATCATTAAATCGCTTGCATAGTTTGTAATAGCATATATTGGCAGGATTCTTCTCTGGAGTTGAAGACTGCCGCTATTAGTTTTATGGATGACGGTGCCTAGGTCAACTTGTCAATCAGCGTCCCAAACGAGTAAGTTCTTTGTTCGATAAAACATTTATCTTCTTTTATCCTCGTTAGACTCATTTCCTTCTGTATACCTGAGAAGACTGCAGTCACATCCCCCAGTTTTCGGCATACGATGTCTACGCAAGTAGCATGTGACTTTTGTTGAATATCGTGCCACTCGTATTTACTGCAGCCTTCTTCATGAGACCGCATGACAAACTATCGTCATTTCCAAAGCCTCGCTTGGTAGAAAATTTGCTCTGCCAGATGTTTGTCTATTTTCACTAAAGACTTCGACAGTGTGCAAAGTCGTATCAGCTTTGCAGGACTTGTCGTAGTGTAAATATCTGGTCAGTTACTGATTTATCTGATCTAAACCTACACTGATAAGGCTCGATTAGGAGGGATAACACTAGATTTAGTCGTTCATATAGCATTCTCGATAGGACCTTATATGCAATGGGTACAAGGTTGATCCCGCGGTTGTCGAAGCACACACTTGGATCACCTTTTTCAGCACAAGACATAATACGCTTAGATTCCAATCATCGGGATTGTTTTCCTTTAGCCAAATCGTGATTATGAGTTGGTGCATGCACGAGACCAAATCTTCGCCACTAGCCTTGTCAAGTTCTGCCATTGGCACCAGCAAATTTATTGTTTCTCAATCCACTCTATCGTCGATGGTTGGCGCTGCCTTTGGGAACGAGCAGAGTACAAAAGTGTTATCTCTATATATCCAGTACACACTGCGTGTCCGTCACAACATTTCCATATCTGTTCCTACAGTTGGGGATCCCTGTTTTTTAACCGTTGGTAGAACTTTCGGGCTTCACCGCTATCCCTGTAATTTTCACTATTCTGGCTCTCTTTTTTATCCATAGATGCTTTATCCGTCTGAAGAGGAGTTTCTTCTCCCTCCTCTTCTCATTATATCATTCTGTCGCCTCATGTATGCAGCATCGATTTCTTCAGACTTTAAAGGACATTCTTCATCGCACTTGTTTGAGCGTGGTTTTTCATAACCCAGAACGGTCGTTGTGGCAGTGATCACAGAATTAGCAATATGTTGCTACTACGTATTAGGAACATCAGAATTAGTGGGGTTTGTTTGAAGTAATTGAGAGAGTTTGTTGGAGTAGGCATTGGCTATCTCGGTGGTATTCAGCTTTGCGATATCTAGTTTCCTTTGTACTTGGTTACGAGCGTTTTAATTGAGTGCGTGCCTTGGCTGAAACTATGTGGTGATCCGAGTCTATATTTGCTCCAAGCATCACACGCACATCCATAATAAAAATTTTAAAAAACCTAATTTCCCTTTGCACCCCTTGAGTAAATTAAGGTATACTTCTCGCTCTCTATTTTAGATTCGCAACAAACGGCACCTAGTTGTTTATCAACGAATGCGAACGTCACTGTTCGAGAAGCCTTTACTAGACATGTCGATTGACACTTATACTGCGTAGTTGCTGTCGACAACATTGAGGGGGTGGGCAATAAAAGAAAAATGTAGATGACTGGAGCCGGGAATCGAATCACAGATCTCCCGCATGGTAGTCCCGAGTTCTAACCACTATGCCACGGCCGGTTCCGATGCTTAAGACATGTTTGCATCAATTACCACGCGATCAATCTGGTTTCTCGTCTTTCTATCGGGCGATATCCAGCTTGCCTTGTGGATATAATTATGCGAGAATATAGTTCCACTCACTACCGCGATTTTTGTCGACGCAAAGGTAACCTGTCTGGACGTGCCACCCACCGCATTCATCTCTCGCTGCAATATGTTTTCTAGTACACCACTATGTTTATCGACTTATGAACAGAAATAGGTATAGAGAGATAGTTTGGTTATGCAGCTAGACTAGGGCGCGCAAAACAAACATACCAGATACATTGTATACAAAAAAATTGTCAAAAGTGAAATAATGCCATATTGGCTTTATTTCACACCTTCTCTGGTAATAAAGCCATTCGATTGGGAAAAAAGGCCATATGGCTTTATTACCTATGGCTTTATTGCGCATCATCTATTTGTCGAGGATATCCGCCAATTAGATATAGGCACCATCTCTGTAGATAGATAGTTCGGACATTCCTGGTGCATATCCTTAAATCATGGTCCTTATAATGTTTGCGGGGGTCGCAAATATTTTTAAGGTTCTTGTTTTTTCGTTTCTTCGTGTTTTCATAATAGTTGTTCTATTCAAGGAGAGTGGGGCTGCCAAAGCCACTAAGAGTGCCTTTGTGTTGAGCTTCAGTAACTTCTGTTATCTATTTCCTAAGACGCATCGGTGGTAGCATGCATCAAGAGGTTTCTGGCCCATTAAGAATGTACTCTTCATTGTTTGTGGGTCTTTTCTTTCTGACATAGTACCAAAAATCTATCACAATACCAACTTTGTCATTTCCAATGTACGTTATAGGTTCTCAGTATTGTCAACAGCGAAGACAGTTGTATTACATGAGGACATTTAGTGCGCACACACTCACATTCTCCGTATCACATGTATACATTAGTGTGTGTGTCTGTACATGTACATCCATCCATCCATATGTCCATTTGTATTCTTTCACAAAAGTCAAGGATTAAATGTTAAGGATGTGTATGTAACCGCCTTTCAGTTTTTTTTTGTATTGTATTTTGAGCAATTGAAATATATCGTATGTTAAGTGGTTTGCCATTCATTTAATTCAATAATATATGTACAACAAAATAAACAAAACTTTATGGTGGTTGATATGCTGTAAGCCGAGCGAACTGGGAGGGGGAACTAAGCGGGAAGGTAATACAGGCGGAAAGAGGGTTTCATGGTGGTTTTCCACACGATGACCACAACATGTTTCTGCCATGACAGTTCTTGGTCTACAAAAAGCACGAATTAGCCTGGCAATGGATATGGTTTGAAAGGACATTTAAGTTAACAAATCACACACAAGAGCGATTCGCCTGCTGTCTTTTGTGTTGAATTGTACAAAGAAATCGAAATAAAATAAAATGTCACACTGTCAAACTTTTGTCGACCATATTGTGGAGGTTTCTTGTGGTTATACGTATAGCCGGGAGAGCGAACAGTGATTTGATGGATAATTAAATTATTATGTGATTATTTGATTGTACAAAAATTTCAATATGAAGAAATTTGCAAATCTGTAATTGAGATCGTCTTCAATAGCTTTTAGGATGGTTAAGCTCATAAGCGAGTAACTGACAACAATGCTCTTATGTTCGTCTGTGGGAAAAGGACTTTGGATTTTGGTAATCTTTAGTGGAGTTTAAGAAAATTGTTAAAACACCAATGCAATAATTATGCAAACTATCTAAGTATGTTGGGTCCTACGTATAGATGAACGAAACATATAAATATTAACCGCGATAAGTTGACAGGGTACCAGAAAAGACAGGACAAACAGACCAAAATAATCCGGAATTTTTTTGGTGCTACCAAATGATAAGATAGTTAAAGAGAAGGCTACTCTGGTAAACACATTCAAAATTGAAGGTCTAATTCGAATTCTGTCAAATACGAAATTTTGTAAGAAAGGATATTCCCTACTAACAGAACTATGTTGGAACAATAAAAAGTAAGTTTGAGGTCCCCACTTACAGAACTATGTTGTGACCAATGACAAGTTTCAAAATAAAATGGTGCATAAATATCAAAAGTGATGTTGTATAACATTTTATAGGGCTATTGGTCACTTGTATGGGCAGGGATAACCACATTAACTAACCCTCATCTCTGTGGGTAGGGAGTAAACATAAACATTTGTTACCTAACCTTCAAATATATCTTTAAATCTCGAGTGACGAATGGAAAAGACGTCCCACGACAAAACTTCCTTAAAGCAAATACTCTTAAAACATGTTCATGTAAAGTCACCTTATTTGGCGGAAGTTTTTTGGGATCCCAAATCCGCTATCCTACCTTCACGTAAACCTTCAATGTAAAACTTCAGGAAAATATCAATGTTATTCCACACTTGCCCAACAGTTCCTTTACCACGACTTTCACACCACTGTCACCCCTTTCTCATTCCAGCAAATGGCGACATTAAATACTAAAGTTTACTATTTGTTTAACAGCCGACATCCCTCAATTCTTTACCCATGTTCAAACAGTCAAGTGAGTATATAAAAATCAAATTAAACCTAATCGATATGTTGACATCCTTTTTTGTCGGTACCTAAAGAACCAACCTGCAATTAGAACAACCTCATATGGTTTCTAACATGTGTCAACCCGCTTGACAGTCCGTAATTGTTTGGTTTGGTCTTATTGGTGGTCACTGCCATACAACTCAGCACTCGAACTGTGCCACAACAACATCAACAGCAGTTGCTACAATGATACCCAGTCATTGGGAACATGTATACTTTAATGAGGTGTGCTTTTTATTATGAAAATTTCATGTAAATTACCGGTGAGCCTCAGTCAGTGCAGCTTAATATCATGAGGAGCGGAATCGACTGCTGGCTGCTCTGACTTTGTATTTGTATTTTTACAATTTATATCAAATGTCCACTGGAGACTTCAGATTTTGTTGGTATGATAGTCAGACAGTTGATTGATATTTTAAACTGATTAAATGCCACTTGTCGGCATGTATGTACATATTTACTTTTTTCCCTCCACTTGTGTATTGTATTAAACGGTGTGTGTGTGTGTGTGTGTTTGGTCGGGCTATCTGATAATTGTCGCTTGAAAGCAATTTATAAACTAATCAATATTAATTAGTTAATTATAAACATTTTGTTCAATTGCAATTGTCATTTTTAATGATTTGTTGTTAAGTGGGGCGGGGGGACTGATTTCATTAGGAGGACAAATTTATTAAGCTGATGAAAAATTAATGCTAATTATTGATTGGAAATATACTCGTATACATAAGTGGAAACACGATAGCAGTTAATATTTAAAATGCACATGACACTCGTAGCGTAACGAAATAATCTTAGCTTTTCGTTAACCAATTTAGTCACTAAGGTGAAGGATAAAGGTGAAGTAGATTTGTTTTTAAATATAAGTCGCAAAAAGTAAGGAAGAAAATTTTCGATATTTCATGTAGGGAATATATTGAAAGATAATTTTTGTAAAGAATAGGGAAAAGGAGGCTATTAATATACAGGAGAAATATTTTCATCCAGTTGTTGGTTTTTTGCCTTATACACAGAAAAAACTCGATAAACAAGTGGTACTCCTCGGCCTTATTGATGTGAACAGTTGGCTTTTTATTATCGATCAGTTGGCGGTGTGGGCGTGGCTATAGCTTATTTTAGCCATAAAGATAGTTTGATGGCCATTAGAATAGCCGCGAAGCAAATTCAGTATCATAGGATACTGAGAGTAAAGCATTCATCAGATCCTTGAAGAACGTGAACATAACTTCTAGAAGTGTGCAAGAATGCTGGTAGTCTCTGGAGGAGAAAGCAAGCTAATCGACGGTAAACCTTTTATCGATTCCAATATATGGGGATATATATATGCTAACCAAAGAGCCGATGCATTGGCAACGGCCGCCACCATCTTGAATTTGGGCGATGTTTACAATCACATTGGTGTTCCTCTTGTAAAGGTGGAAACAGCTAATTGCGGAATAACTCAACCTTATGCTATGGAAAGGTGGTATATTAGGATCCAGAAGGCACGATTTGCACTGAACCTGTCTAGATTCCATCTGAGAAACATCTTACCTGTAATACGCTAAGAGGTTGCAACTTCCCTACAACGATTTTTGTATAAGCTGTAACAATGAGGAAGTAGCGGAGACCACAGAGCACTGTCACTGCCCTGCTTTTAGTAGTATGATAAATGAGAAGTTTGGTCATCGGACACTTATGGACAACTCCTGTCTATTAGTAGGCCATCTGCGTAGCATCCACGCCTTTATCACAGCAACGGAATGGCTTGGAAGCAACTTTGACCAAATAAAAACTTAATATCCCTTTACACCCTATGAATGAGGTATGGAATAGCTCCTATGGGTTTATTACCAGAGTGGTTGTGCAATAACACCTTACTAAATTTCCGATCAAAGTAAAAATAATGCCATACCAATGAAAAATGCGACTAAAGGTAATGAAAAAGCTTGATGAGGTTGATGAAGTGAAAAAGAAAAGAATAACTTTCTAAGTAACTAACAAACTGCGTCTCTTGCTGCAAAGTGTTCTCTAGTACATCACTTTGTTTATCGGCTTATGAACAGAAACAGAGATACGAGGCTAGATATGATGCTAGACTAGGGCGCGTCAAACAAACATACTAGAAACACTTTATTCAAAAAAATTTTTAAGGTGAAATAATGCCATAATGGCTTTATTACCTGCGGCTTTATTGCACGGCACCGAATTAACACGCTTCATATTTTTAGACTTACAACATACAGCACCTACTTTTTTATAAACGAATGCGAACGACAGCTGTTTTAGAAGCTTTTACTAGACATGCCGATTGAGTCGACACTATACTGCGAAGTTTCTGTCGACAACATGGAGAGGCCACCGATGAAGGAAAATTTAGAAAATAGTGTAGGAATTATAATTTCGATAATTAAAAGTGGACTTAATAAAGGCGGCTGCCAAATTAACATAACCTAATTGAAAATCAGAAAATACAATACAAGACATATTGAAATTCGTTCTTACTACTTCAAATTCAGATGAGAACAAGTTTAGATAAAAAAAATCGAATTGAATTAAAAAACCATTTAAAATCAGAATTTCTACCTGAAAAGCAATTAAATATCAAAAGCTATAATTGAAATTCGAAGAAATCCTAGTAAGAATCAGGAAAAAATCAAATAAATGTTTACATTTCGTGGGTATCCTGCTAAAGTAGTTTTTTAGTCATTGTATCAAAACCAATTAATTTTCGGAACAAAACAGAACACAAAAAGTGAACTTGAGACTTTTTGCAGGATACCGACGATCTGTTTAATCATACGATATATAAGTGTGGCATATAATCACAAAAAGAAATGTGTTGGAAAACGTATTAACATGTAAAGGATCTTACGAACAAACCAATAAAACAACTTTTTCAACTCAAAATAAATTAGTTTTGATTCCTAAGTAACGTATTCGAAAAAATACCGACTTCTTTGCTCAGACTTTTTGATGCTCATTTGTAAACCTGGTAAAATATTATACCGGTAATATGTGTATGCTACAGTCCCTTTTTTTTGTAAGAAAATTTATGGTTGGTCTTATATAAAATTATTCCCCAGAATTTCAAATTTCAATTCATGTAATTAGGATTGATTCTCAGCCACACTCTGACGCCTGTCGGATATGTTTGGCGTCGTACTGTCATAAAATTACTTTATATGCTCTAAAAATTTCCTTTGTTGCACCAGGCAGTACGTTAATTGTACCAAAAAGTAATAAGAAGTAGTTTTATTGTAACAAAATGTACATTAAGTACTTTTATTTTACTAAAAAGTACTTTATTGTACCAAAAGTACCTTTACTTTACTATGATGTACTTTTATTGTACCAAGGAATATATTTATAATTTATATAATTTATAATATATTTTATGTAATAAAAATATTATTGTACCAAAAAGTACTTTTAATGTCCCAAAAACTACTTCTATTTTACAAACAGGAATTTTATTGTACCAAAAAGTACTTTAATTGTACCAAAAGAACTTATTTTCTACTAGGTAGCACGTATATTTATTGTACCAATAAGTAAATATTTCGTACTAAGTACAAAATGTAATGTACTTTATTTTACCGTAAAGTAAATTTATTCAACTAGAAAGTACTTTTATTGTAGCAAGAAGTATCTTAATTGTACCAATAATTACTTTTAATGTACCAAAAACTACTTCTTTTTTTACAAACAGGAATTTTATTGTACCAAAAATTACTTTAACTGTACCAAAAGTAATTATTCTCTACTAGGTAGTACGTACATTTATTGTACCAATAAGTAAATATTTTGTACTAAGAAGTACCATTGTACCAAAAAGAACTTTTATTTTACCGTAAAGTACATTTATTCTACTAGGAAGTACTTTTATTATAGCAAGAAGTATCTTAAGAGTACCAGCAAGTAATTTTATTGTGAAAATTTACTTTTATTCTACCAAAAAGTTTGATAATGGTACCAAAAATTATTTTCATTGTATCAAAAGTACTTTTATTCTGCTAGGTAGTACATACATTTATTGCACTAAAAAGTTCTTGTATTGAACCAAAAATTACTTTTATTCTACTAAGAAGGCTTTTATTGTACCAAAAAGTAAATTAATTGTATCATAAAGTACTTTTGTTATAGAAAAAAGTTATTTTATTTCATCAAGAAGTTTGATAATTGTATTATTGTATTGTATTAATACGTAATTTTTGTGCCAAAAATTACTTTTATTCCGCTAAAAAGTATTTTTATTGTAATCGTAATATAAGTTTAGACTAAGGTAGGTACCATAAAAATTAACGTAATATCTATGTACCTATTAGATTAACTTAGTATTTCGACACATTTAAATCACATTTAAGTATCGTTTTTGTAGCGCATTTTAGTCCCACTTCCACTTTAACTGAAAGATGATCTTTTGTTCTTTTTCATATGACGTCCATGTTATATCATACCTCTAAATCAGTTATTCTGCTTTCATATAGGTATTCAAAATTTAAAGCATTAACCAAACTCAAAAGACGAAAGAGGCTACGAAGATTAAAATGCTTGTATTTTCAATTAAATAATTTGCAATCATCATGGGTTTCTTAGTATAGTTACGCATTCGAACCAATCTATTTCAGTAATTATTCTCTGTAACTTTAAATTTTCAATAAAAGCAACAAGTAACATACTCACCGAATATTTCTTGCTGACCTTTCTCTCTGCTTTCCACGGGCAACCTAAAGAGTCTTGCAAAAACAATTGCATATTGCATTAAAAGTTCTAGTTCAATTTGTTCTCTTTTACGCTCTCGCACTCTATTTTACCGCGCGCTTTTTCATATTTACACTAACACCACCGAAACACAAACAACGAAAACAAAACAAACAAACGGTAAACAACTGCACATCTACTCGCAAAATTCGAAATTGTTCACGAAAATAAAACGGACTTTTCACATAATTTGATGACTTTTCTTTCCAAATTTAAGCGAAATTTACATTATTAAACACTTATTAAATGGTTTAAGCCGATTTCTCACTACATTCACTCACGATTAAACACGCACTGCCACCACCTCCACCATTTTGGCAAACTTTGAGCCACACCGACCGGCCGGCATGGCCTGCAACTTTATTTACTTAATTTTACAGTTTTCTTTCAATATTTTGTTGTTATCACTTTGTATTACAGTTAATTACCAAGCAATTTCACTTTGTTGCTCATTTACTTTTAATTAAACACTAAACGTTTGACGATTTCATGTACACGCACCGATGACAAAAACACAACTGCAGTGATGAGAGCAAATGTGGGAATGAGAACAGTAAACAAAGGCAGGGTTGCCGGCCTGCACTAAGGAAATTATGATGGCTTATGATGGTGGGGAGTGGGAGGGAATTGACACACTTCATTGAGCGAGTGTTGATCTTTTAGATTTTGAGTACAGTTGGAGAGATAATAACAAAGTGAATTGTATCCAATTGGAAAATGAAGTTAACAAATGTTTGTGTTCGGTGTTATGTTAGTATTAAGGGAACAAGTGTAGTGGGGGAATAAGAATAAATCAATTTTAGTGGAAATATTGCAAAGTGATTAAGGGAAGTTATGGCAAACTTTGCGGTTTTTGGAAAGTGTAAATAGAATATAAACTAATTCAAGATGTTAAGGGTGTTAGGAAACGTTGGTATACAGACCTACAGTATGCATTAAATTTCGAAATTTTAAGGTAACTTACAGGTTGAATTTGGGGAACGAATACATTTTATCAATAAATTTTTATTTTAAAATTATCAAAAATTAATTTTAATTAAATTATAAACTTTTTGCAAGAATTTAAAGCGCCCCATAGACGAGTACTGCCGCTGGAACGGCAATATATGTATATTGGTAAATTTGAGTCAGCATGAGAATGTATAAGTTACACGGACAATGCAGTATGAAAATCAAAACAGTTTTGATTTTCAAAATGAACACCTATCAATCAGATGAACTTTGTTTATTTATTTGACTTATATGTCAGATTTTTGAAAATTGTAATATGAAAGTGTAAACAAAGACATTTAATAATTATATTTGACGAAAAATTAAAAAAAGTTTGAAAAGCAAACGAAAAAGAGATTACCTGTAGAATTTAAAGAGTTGTACCAGTCTTTTCCTGTGTTATGAAACATGATTTCAAAAGAATAAAGTGATAGGAAATTTAAAACAGAAAAATACTCAAATGTTTACCATTTCACAATTGAAAGTAATATGATGATTGATACGTGTGTATCGAATTGTTCAATCACACACGTATACAAGGGGTTCATCGGCATGAACTGCAGCAGTACTCGTCTATGGGGCGCTTAAGAGAAGTCCTAATGTATCAAATGATTACAATAAAAAGTACTTTTTGGTATAATAAATATAAGTACTTTTGGGTAGAATAAAATTATCTTTTAGTACAAAAAAAAATCTTTTTGATACAATAATAGTACTTTTTGGGACGAATAAAAGTACAATAAAATATCTGTTTTAGTACAATAAAATATTGTTTTGGATACAACAAAACTATTCTTTGGTGCAATAAAATATCTTATTGATACAATAATAGACTTTTTACGTAAAGTCAAAGCTCTATTGGGTACAATAAAAGTACTTTTTGGTACAACAAAATATCGTTTTTGAAAAATAATAGTACTTTTTGTTTTAATAAATGTACTATTTGGTACAATATTTTTTCTTCGGTACAGTAAAAGTACTTTTTGGTATAAAAGAAGACCTTTTTGAATACAATAAAAGTTCTTTTTGGGCTAAAAATGGTACTTTTTGGCAAAATAAAAGAAATTTTTAGTTCAATAATAGTACTTTCTGGTGCAATTAAAATACTTTTTGGTACAATAAAAGTACTTTTAAATACAATAAAAGTACTTTAAAGTACTTTAAAGTTCAATCAAAGTACTTTTAAAAAAAGTACTTTAAATACAATAAAAAGTCTTCTAGGGTACAATAAAAAATTGTTGGTACAGTAATAGTACTTTTTTGTATAAAAGCACTTCTTGAGAACAATAAAAGTACTTTTTGGTACAATTAAAGATCTTTTTAATACAATAATAGTACTTTCTGCGTAACACAAAAGTACTTTTTAGTATAATAAAAGTACTTTATGGGAACAATAAAATTTCTTTTAAGTACAACAAAATATCTTTTTGATATAATAATAGTACTTTTTGGGTATAATAAAGGTAATTTTTGGTACAATAAAAGATCTGATTCCAATAAAAGCACTTTTTGGTACAAAAATAGATTTACATGCGTGGAATAAAAAAAAGTAGTAAAAGTAATACAAGTAATTTTTAGTGCAATAAAAGTACTTTTTGGGTACAAAAACATTATTTTTAGTGCAATATAAGCTATTTATGGTACAGTAATAGTACTTTTTATGGTAAAAAGTACTTTTTGGGAACAGTAAAATTACTTTTTAGTACTATAAATTATATATCTGATACAAAAGTAGTTCTTTCTGATAAAAATAACTTGTACTTTTTGAGAACAATTTAACTATTTTTTGGTTAATATTAAAAGTACTTTTTGGTACAATAAAACATCTCTTTTGTACAGTAATAGTACCGTCTGCGTAAAATAAAACGACTTTTTGTTACAAACAACAACAATAGTACTTGTTGTAGAAAATAAAAGTACTTTTTTCCTAAACTAAAAATTTACTTTTCCTAAAATAAAAAAGTATTTTTGGGAACAAAAAAAGTACTTTTAGATCTATACTACATATTTATTTCTGGTACAATAATAGTACTTTTTATGTAAAATAAAAGTACTTTTTGGTACTATAAAAAATCTTTTTGGATACAATAAAATTACTTTTTAGTACAATAAAAGTACCTTTTGTTACAATAAAAAATTTTCTTGAATACAATTAAAGTACTTTTTCGTACAATAAAATACAATTTTGGTAGAATAATAGCACTTATAATAGTACTTTTTGCGTATAATAAATGTACTTTAAAGTTACAAATCAAGTACTTTTTATACAATAAAAGTATTTTTGGTACAATGAAGGTACTTTTTGGTACAATTAAAAGTTTTTTTGGGCGCTGTCATAGTACTTTTGGTATAAAAGTACTTTTTGAGTATAGTAAAAGTACTTTTAAAATAATAAAAGTACTTTTGAGTATAATGAAAATTCTTTTCCATACAATAATAAATTTTTTAGAATAAAAGTATTTGTTATTACAATAAAAGTACTATTTGTTACAATAAAACATCTTCTTGGTAACAATAAATGTACTTTTTGAGAACAATAAAAGTACTTATTAGTAAAATAATACATTATAGTATAATAAAAGTACATTTTGGTGCAATAAAAGTACTCTTTAGTACAATAAAAGTACCTTTTGCTCAAAAAACGTTTTTTTTGGGTACAGTAATAGTGCTTCTTAGTATAAAAGTACTTTTTGGTACTTTGAAATATCTTTTTGGTACAATAAAAGTACTTTTTGCATACAATAAATGTTGGTACTATAAAAATTTGGTTGCAATAAAAGTACTTTTTGATTTAATAAAAGTACTTTTTGGTACAATAAAATTACTTTTTGGTACAAATAAAGATCTTCTCGGATACCATAAAATTACTTTTTGGGTACAATAATTGTACCTACTTTTTTACCAAAAAGTACTTTTTGGTACAAAATTGCTTTTTACCAGAAAGTACTTAATGGTACATAAACACAAAAATTTACTTTGGCAACGATATTTCTTTTTGCAATTTAATGGCTAACATTTTTTTCTCTGTGTGTCACGCCAAATGAATTTTGCATGAAAATTTTTAAAGAACCCAAACGAATAGTGGACTTACAATTCAATTTTCATAATTCTCATACATTCTGTATGAGAAAATTTAAGTTGAATTGTCATCGTATAAAGTCTCTCCATCTAAGTTAAGCCAAAATTGTCTCTACTCATAAAGAAAGATTTTCCATAATACATCCAAAAATTTCGTCCCCTGTACCTCTTAACTCCTTTAGCATCATTCACACTGCTCAGAATCCATCTCTTAATCCCTCTAATTTCACGGCATCTAATTCAATTATAAATTCATAAAATCACTAACGAAAAAACGATTTAATGTAAATCTTCACAAATAACAAATTGCAATCGCGTGCCTTACAATTCATTTATTCGCGTTGTTTTACTTCTTAAATTACAAATTTTGATAGTAATTCAAAAAAAAGTAGCCCCCCCAAACTATGGCAGCATAGAAAAAAGATCCTCTATAGCTAAGCTGGAATATACATACATCAATATTTTCAACAACATCATGAACACAGCGCAGTGAATAAATAATCAACTGATGGCGGAGGGGGGTGAGAGGGATATCTCCTGGGAACAAGAGACGAAACCCCAATCGAGTGTTTGGGGTACAAATCAATTATGTTAGGTTATGTTTACCAAAAATAATAGGAGATAAAACGAAAAAAAAATTATGTAAATTCGTTTAAACCTGGACATGACAAAAAAGCAACACCACCAACAACAACAACACCAACAACACCACCACCACCTTCCACAGCAAACTTATCTTCTATGACTTAAAAAAATTCTCTCAAAATAATATATTGTTGTAATATGGTTAACATTGCAACGAAATGACCTTTAACCCCTAACGAAAACAGAGTTTTCATTATCAAACCAAGACATAGCGGAAGAAGATGGTGTTGAAATTGCCAAGGCAGGGCAAGAGGTATATGGAAGGGGTGTGTAGCTGTACTCAAAGTTGGAGGTGGCTAGGAATTTGTTAGATTTTTATTTGGTGAGAACGAAGCCAACCAACAACAGTTTTCTTTTCTATGTGTACAGGTGATGGTCGTTACTTGGCTTCTCTTACATTTTCAACTCCCTCCCTTACCTACTACTGCTGCCATTCGTGAAGCAGTTGTGTTGCTCCATGATCATCATGATAATCTATGGTGTGGGTTGGTTGGCTAACTGCCTAGTTGTACTTCGTTAGCTGCATTTTGTTGTTTTTTTTTGTTTTTTTTTGTTGGTTCTTATGCTGGGTGGAAAAGGCTAAATATGAAAAGTTATTTGTTCGTTGGTGATGGTAACAAATGTTTCGACAAACACCTTTGATAAGATGGCCAAGATATCTATCTACTATGTGAGTGGTTGGACTAAAGCACGACTTTTAGCTTGAAATTGCTACAAAATGCGATAGATTGTTATACAATAAAATATTAATAAAACAAATTCTAAATTGCCGTAGGGTTAGAAGTTTACACTCAAATGTGGAAAATAAAGTATTTAGAATCAGATTTCAGGTGAGTTTTATTTTTGTCTTTTTTTGGGGATTTATTACATAGTACAACATTTTTCAGCTCATTGATTTGGGATTCAATTTTGAGAACTGCAGGTGAAAGTAGCCCCAAAAAGAAGAAGTTCTGCATCATTCGTTTTGTCAAGTTACTTTCTTACTTACTTACTTAACTGGTACTTCTATGCAATTCCAGTGGATTATATACCGCACGTAGAAAAATATTATAAGCGCCTGGATCTTCTGCGCTTCTTCTCACACCGAGTTCTGTAAGGTTCTCAGTAACCTGGTCTTTCCAACGGAGTTTTGGTCGCCCTCTTCTGCGCCGTCCATCGAGTTCATTATCGAAGACTTTTCGAGCTGGAGCATTTTCGTCCATGCGTACAACATGACCTAGCCAACGCAACCGTTGCACCTTGATGCGTTTGACCACGTCAATGTCAGTGTACAGCTCGTACAGCTCATGATTCATACGACGCCGATACTCTCCGTTAACGATGATGGGCCCAAATATTTTACGGAGTATTTTTCTCTCGAATACCGCCAGAACCGATTCATCCGCTTGTGTCATAACCCAGGATTCTGAGCCATACATTACGACAGGTAGAACCAGTATCTGGTATAGCTGAAGTTTTGTTCGTCGAGAGAGGGCTCTGTCATTGAATCGCTTGCTTAGTCCGTAGTAGCATTTATTTGCAAAATTATCTACCACCTCGAAATTATAGTCAACGTTCACGCAGTTTGCCAAACGAGTAGATTCTTTGTTCGTTGAAACTAATAACTTCGTTTTGTCCTCGTTCACCGTTAGGCCCATTTTCGCTGATTCCTTCTGTATACCTGAGAAGGCTGCAGTCACATCCCGCAGTTTTCGACCGATGATGTCTACGTCATCAGCATACGTAAGTAGCATGTGGCTTTTGTTGAATATAGTGTCACTCGTGTTTACTGCAGCTTTTCTCATTATCATCTCCATCACAATGTTGAAGTGATCGCACGATAGGCCAACGCCTTGTTTTAGGCCTCGTCTGGTATAGAATGGCTCCGTAAGGTCCTTGCCAATCTTCACTGAAGACTTCGTGTCAGTCGGCGTCATTCCGCAAAGACGTATAAGCTTCGCTGGAATACCAAACTAAGCCATGGCTTCAAGTAATTTCTGCCGTATCGGGCTGTCGAAGGCAGCTTTATAGTCGACAAAAAGATGGTACGTGTCGATCTGTTTCTCTTGGGTCTTTTCCACGATTTGCCGAAGTGTGAAAATCTGGTCAGTTGTTGATTTTCAAGGTCTAAAGCCACACTGATAAGGCCCGATCAGGTTGGATAACACTGGCTTTATTCTTTCACATAGCACACTCGACAGGACCTTATATGCGATGGGTAGAAGGCTGATCCCGCGGTAGTTGGAGCACACACTTGGATCACCTTTTTTCAGCACAGGACATAATACGCTTACATTCCATTCGTCGGGCATGCACTCTTTAAGCCAAACCGTGCGCAAGAGCTGGTGCATGCTCGTTATCAGCTCCTCGCCACCGGACTTGAAGAGCTCTGCGAGCAGACCGTCGGCACCGGCTGCTATGTTGTTTTTTAGCCGCGATATTGCTCTTCTTACCTCGGCTTGACTTGGTGGTGGGCAATCTAAGCCGTCGTTGTCAAGTTACATGCTATAATAATTTAATAGGGCTTTGAAGTTGGTAAGTATCGTATTAGAGAATTTGAACGTTTTAGGCTCTTTTTTCCGACATTTCGACATTCGGAATCTACTAAAATTTTATTTCCCGACGATAACTTCCAAATTTACAAATTTGCTTTAATTAATTAACTGTCGGCTTTCAAACATAACAAATGTCAAAACAGCTGCAATAAAATCGTATTAGCGCGTTTTTACAATTGTCGTATTGTGCTGAAAAATTGGGAAAAATCATATTGGTAAATTTTTTTTTGGATTTTTTTAAAAGATAAAGGTGTGTAGTTTACAAAAAAAGTGTATCGTAACCTGTGCAATATATGAGGTGCTAGAAAATTGTGGTAGAAATCAACGCTTTTGTTTAAACCTTTTTGTGACCGAGTGTTAACTTCTGTAGAGTATAACTTAGTTAGCAGGTATCGGCTGGTAAAGAGACCGTTCTTTTATGTTAATATATTTCGGCTACTTTATGAAATGCCCAACATTTGCTGTTTTCAGCTGCTTTTGCTCACTATGTTGCAATTTTTTGGCATCATGTCGTCCTGCAATTGCAACCTTTTTTTAGTAAGGCAGTCCGAGTCAGAGTTGAGTGTTGACTCGAAATAATTTAATAATATAATTTAATACGTCTACAAATTAAAAAATATAATAAAAAAAAAAATTCAAGAAAAAAATTTTATATAAAAAAAATTTTAAGAAAAATTTAAAAATAAAAAAAAAATTATTGAAAAACTTTTTTGAAAAATTTTTTTTTCATTTGATTCCTTTTTGTTTTATTATTCTAGAAAAATGTTCCTTTGTACGAAAATTTTATTATTTTTTATGTAATTAATTTCGTTACGCTAATTCAGGCAAATTGACCACTGTGGGTTGGCGCGATTAAGTCAAATTTTTTTCATGCGTCTAGTCTTAATAATATAATAGTATTAATTTATCTCCAGCGTCTTCTATTTTTGTCCGCATTCCCCCTTCATGATTGCCTTTGTTTTGCAATAGATTATAAACAAATACAAAATTGCCTCACTCCCTCCCCATCAGCCCCCTTTTTTACTCGCCATAATAAGTTGATTTTTTTTGTTTACAAATAAACTATAAAATTATAACCATTTTTTTGTTTCGATTTACTATCATCATCATCATCATCGTCAAAAAAAAGTCATTATATTAAACGTCACGTTGACACTGTTGGTGCATGTTTACATTTTTGCTGTCAATTATGGATATGTCACTTAATCGTGACATTTTCGAATAAAACCGAAAACAACACAAATAAATATTTAAATAACTGACAAGCCAAACAAAACAAAACGAACCAAAAAAAAAATATTATCAAACAATTATTAGTTTTTGTTTTCGTTCATACTTAAAAAAAGAAACAACAAAAAGTTTGATCGATTTGCAGTCTCATAATACCAATAACGTAATATAATATGAACGGCTTAAAAGGTTAAATATGGTAGAGACAAACGTCTGTTAACTTTATTCATTTTATTATCTTAAAGCCATACATCAAATCTTAGCCATAGCCAACATAGGCTTTTAGACAAAACCACCTGCCCTGACCGCCCACCCGCCTTCCCACTTCATACACTAGAGGTGAGTACAAATTTGCAAATGAAGTTAATTGTGCGAAAATTATTGCGTGTCGACGTCTTAAGCGTTTGCAACTATGGAAAAATGACGAAAAAAAATACAAGATTTTCATTTTTGCAACTTTAATTGGAAAAGCGTGATGTCGATGTTTACAACAACAACGCAAAGCCAAAGCCACACACAAACAACAACGAGGGTAAGCCAACCATGTAGACAACTAGATACTGGGTAGCCAACCAAACAACTGCAGTCTAACAACACCCGACCAACACCACCAGCAACATTATATCCCCCCCCCCCCCCCCCCCATTCATTCATTCAGTCAAGTCACTGAGGCAACAAAACTTCGAAAAAATGCAACAAAAATAGATACATATACATAAATTAAATGGAGATACCTGTGCAAACAGAGATAGTACTATAACAATTTATGCAGACAGACAGGCAGACGGACGGACAGATAGGCCAACAGACAGACGGGCTGGATTAAAACAACCTTCCCCATTCGCGTGTGTCTGTTTGTGTGTGAGTGAGCATTGTCGCTGTACTCTGCTCCCGTACTCCTTCCTGACTGCCTAAATCAGTTAAATGTTATCATAAAGTTTAACAACAAACAAGCCACCATTTTGCCCAGATAAAATAAATTCCAAAGCAATGAGATGAAATGAAGACCAAAACACACACATTGTGATGATGATTTTGGATGAGGGGAGTTCTAACTAAGTACCAGGAATAGTGCAAGGTAAGAGAGGTGAAGTGGAACAGGCGATGCCAAAGGGGACAACACTTCAAGTTACGTTTCAAGCTAATTTATTACAAATCTCTGGAGACTGCAAATACATCGGCGTAAATGTGTAAAATGATTTAAATGTGGAATGGAGGGGAAAGGTAACACGCAATGTTTTACGGCATAAAATACTTTTATTAATTGATTACCATCTCTCAAATGGTCTTCAAAAATATTACCATATTACAAAATCAAACACTAAAATGTAAAAAAAAAAATTAAAAATGTTCTATTTTGTATGTCAAATTTTTTGCTTATTAATTTCTTCTACTTTGAACTTTTTAAGATGATTTTTTTAAACTATCAAATCGTCACTTTTAAAATGTATTACAAAAAATCCATTCGAAGATTTCGCAAAAAAATCCTTTTTTTAAATATAATTTTTTTTATTCAAAATAACAATTAACAATTATATACTTACTTCGATTTCGATAATTTCCTGAAGATGACTAAAAATTTTAGTCGATATATTGGAAATATGTTAAAAATTTAAAAAAAAAAAACTAAAATGGTTCATTATATAGACCTGCCAGCCGAACAATTACCAAAGATAACAAATCAAAGGTCAACAAACAACAACAACTATTCATTATGTATTTTTTTAAATCAATTGCATTATTTTTATAATATTTTATTAATCTTTATATAAATTTAAAAATCTCAAAAAAATTAAATTTTTGTTCAAATTATAATAAATTTTTTTTTTCGAAAAATAGACCTTTATATTTTTAAATTTCTAAATATAACTAGTAAGGTAATTATCTTCAGCTATGGCTAAGTGAGAGGAATTATGAAGAAGAAGATGCCAAAGCTTAGACACCCTACACCATTTACAAAAATGGTGATAAAAATATTAGGGTACTCACGATAATAATTATTTGATCAAGTACTGCAGAATTTTTGATAAATTTAAAAAAAAACATATGGGTATTTCCTAGCGCTGCGGACGCACAATTTTTTTTATTATGTTGAAATTTTCTCGAATAGTTAAAATATTTTAAAGATTATATTCATATTACAAAATTTAGATATTGGACAGTACTATAATGTTCTTTTAATGAAACTTTTCTTAAAATGTTGTATTCAAAACTATGGCTTACACAACGTGCCTTACGGACACACACAATTTTCCACACCAACTTGAAGTGTCTACGGAAATTTGTGAAATTTAGCGCAATTTCTTATGTGACCAGTATATTTTTTTTTTTTGTAAAATAAAGAAGACATGTTGGGGTTTTATAAACAACTTACTTCACTTTTTAAATACTTTTACCTTTGACGCTACTTCAATCTAAATGTCCGTTGCGGACACACTCATTTTTCTATGGATAAACCAGAGCGACAAAAATCAATACCTCAATACCTGGGTAATTATACTATTTTTCTGATAGGTGCTGCTGAGCACTACAAGAATCTGTTTTTCAAATTTTCCAAAACCCCCAAGATCTTGAGTTACGGGTAAAAAAAACAGGGTTTTCGTACTTTTACGCACTTATAAGCCAGTATCGCGGATAAATATGAACCGATTTTAAGTTTCTCAGCGGATTTGTAAAGAAGAGACTTTCCAACGATATAATAGTTTAATAAGTTTAAGTTTAAAAAATTCATTTTATGATTACAGAAACAAAAAGTTAAAAATATAGCAATTATTTACTATGAAATCCTTTCGCTGGAAATACCCATATACCAAATTAAAAAAAAAAAAAAAAATATTTTAAAATGTTTAATACAAATATTCCAGACGCTTAATATCGTGAATAATCTAATTCTTTTTGAATTATTGTTTTATGATTTTTTTTAACCCCTAATTGTATGGGACGTGGAAGTAGTTTTTGTCTGACCAGGCTCATACTAGCACCTTATCTCCGCTTAGAGGATAGAAGTTTGGATACGAAATTTCATAGCGCGGCTGCTCTTAAACTACGGCAGGGGAAGTTTGTATGGAAGGTGTGAGTAGTTTTTAGCCGGTCTTCTTGTTCTTAGAACTTAACCTTCGCTTAGAAGATAGAAAATTACATACGAAATGTCGGCCTATAGCTCTTAATCGAGGCGACAGCGTCCATATTTTTATATTTTTATATTTTTATATTTTTATATTTTTATATTTTTATATTTTTATATTTTTATATTTTTATATTTTTATATTTTTATATTTTTAAATTTTTATAATTTTATATTTTTATATTTTTATAATTTTATATTTTTATATTTTTATATTTTTATATTTTTATATTTTTATATTTTTATATTTTTATATTTTTATATTTTTATATTTTTATATTTTTATATTTTTATATTTTTATATTTTTATATTTTTATATTTTTATATTTTTATATTTTTATATTTTTATATTTTTATATTTTTATATTTTTATATTTTTATATTTTTATATTTTTATATTTTTATATTTTTATATTTTTATATTTTTATATTTTTATATTTGTATATTTGTATATTTGTATATTTTTATATTTTTATATTTTTATATTTTTATATTTCTATATTTTTATATTTTTATATTTTTATATTTTTATATTATTATATTTTTATATTTTTATTTTTTAAAAATTTTTTATTTTTATATTTTTATGTTTTTATATTTTTATATTTTTATATTTTTATATTTTTATATTTTTTATATTTTTATATTTTTTATTATTTTTATATTTTTAAAGTTTTATATTTTTGTATTTTTATATTTTTATGTTTTTATATTTTTATAATTTTATATTTTTATATTTTTATAATTATTATATTTTTATATTTTTATCATCAGCTTCGTTCGTTGCTTACCAAATTCTTACTATCTATTAACTGTTTTTGGTGCGACATAAATGGCTTATGCCTCTTTTTGCCATCTGGTTGTCATATCTGGCATAATTATGCTCCATTTAATGCCTTTATAATTGGGAAATTTTTGTGGAACGAATTGAACAGAAATTGTCATATATACATGGCATCGCCACCTAGAATCATTTCATAGCATCAGAAAAATTATATCACCTGCGATGTCTACACGAATTTAACGAGTCTTTGGGAAACTCATTAGTGCTCATTATGTATGAATCTGGCAACCTTTCCTCTATATTATGCATTTTAACAACCTTTCGTAGTAGCGTAGACAACAACCTTATACCAATCAACTCACAATAGAGCGTCATAATACAAAAGGGAATGCGAGGAGACTGTAGTTCCCTATCGGTTGAACGTGTTATCTGTTTTCAAATGGGTAAAAATGGGTTTGATTTGAAAATAAATAGTTTCGAATATTAATATTTTTCCACTTACGGATATTCGATATTTTCCTTACGATTTTGAACAATTATGCGAATTTTCAAAAATTTGAGTCATTTAGGAAAACAAATTTTTTTTGAGCATTGGTCAAAACAAAATCTTGAACAATATTAGACATTAATTGCTTTTAATCATTAAAAAAAATTATGTTACTTCTTACACAAACTAATAATCTATAATTGAAATATCGTAGCTGCACCGACCAGATCAGTTATGTGTAATTTTCCAAATTTTTTTAATTAAATTTTTTAAAACTCTTGTAGTCGTCTTAAATCTCTTAAATCTTAAATCCTCTTAAATCCCTTTCGCGATATCTTGATTGGTTTGGAAGTTATTAAAATCAGTTATGTGTAGAATATATGAGAAATGTTCCAACATAAACAAATTTTTTGGGTCTTCTTAAAAAGTTATTATATTTTCATGACTGTTTTGGTCTGCGCAGCGACGATATACAAAAAAATCGAAACTGAAAATTATGAAAAAATAAAATAAAATATATTTTTTTAAAACTGTGCGGAAATTGGCGGTAATGGTCATGTTATGCATTTTATTTATTATCGATTTTCTAAGCTTATGTCATTAAAAACAAACAAAATTCTTTAAACATATTTTTCAAGGATAATTTAAAAAAAAAAATTAAGTATAGGTAAAGTTGGACCCCGATATAACATAAAAAATTATTTAAAAAATAAATATAAAATTGCGATTGTATTATGTTGACAGCAGGTTAGGCGTATGACGTCATTTCGACATTAATCACAAACCTTAAGGGAAGATAGCATCTCAAAGTTAATGAGAACTTTTCCCAAATATAAAATTTTAAATATGTGTTCATTTCTAAGTAATTTCATTCGAATTTGATAAAAAAAATTATTTTATAAAGGTAAATATAAAATTGTAAACAATTATAAAACTCCAAAAATTAATTTTTAGAGTAAAAATATGTGTAAAATTTGAAAGATATTGCAGAAGAAATTATTACTCCAAGCACGCTCATAAAAATGATAAATTTAAAATACAAAATTTTGAAAAAAGTAACAAAAAATTTAAATAATTTATTTAAAAAAGAAATATTTTTAAATAATTTTTTTTTCTGTTACAATATAGAAAAAAATATGCAAAAATTCTTATTAACTTCCAAAAAAAAATTTTAAAAAAAAATCTGAAAATTTACTTATTGCATTATAAAATTTGGAGGATATGTAAGAAATAATAATAATAATAATACAAGCTCCCTCCTAAAAGTTATAAAATTTTAATAAAAAATTGTAAAAAAAATAAGCTAAAAATAAAAAAACTTTAAACAAATGTATTTTTTTTCCGAAAAATTGCAAAGAACCAGAAGCTTAACTTTTAAATTAATTTTTTTATTTACAAACACAATAGAAAAAATCTTTAAAAATCATAAAACATTCGAAGAACCAAAACATATTTTAATTTTTATTTAATGTTAATGAGGATAAAATTAAAAATTTTGTAAGAAAATCATTTTTGAAATTTTGGAGAAAAAAAATTAAAGATCCCAATGATAGGTTCGGGTTTCAATTATTTTTTTTATTTATTTTAACACAAAATTCTAAAAAGTTGTTAAAACAGATAAATTTCAGTTTTCTGTTAGAAAGTAGAAAAAAATATTCAAAAATTCTTATAAACTTAAAAAATTAAAATGAAAAAAAATAAAAAGAATTTAAAGATCCCAATATATTTTTTTTATTTATTTTAACACGAAATTCAAAAAAGGTGTTAAAACAGATAAATTTCTTATTTCTGTTAGAAAGTAAAAAAAAAAATTCAAAAATTCTTATAAACTTAAAAAATTAAAATGAAAAAAAAAAAAAATTTTCAGACATTGCTCAATAAAATTTGGAGGATATGTAGAGGATATCTCCCTCCTAAATTTTATATACAAAATTATAAAAAAAATAAGCTAAAAATATATATAAAATTAAATAAATTGCTCATTTCACAAACACAATAAAAAAAAACTTAAAAAATTATAAAACAACCAAAACATTTTTTAATTTTTATTAAATTGTAATTTCTTTTCTTGAAGATAACATTAAAAATATTGTTAAAAAAACATTTTTGGAAATTTAGAAAAAAAACATAAAAAAATTTAAAGATCGCAATGATTTTGATTTCAATTATTTTTTTATTCTTGAATTTAACAAAAAATTATGAAATTCAAAATTAGTGTTCAAACAGATAAAATTCTTCTTACCAGTACAAAATAGAAAAAAATTCAAAAATTCTTATAAATTTGAAAACTTAAAATGAAAAAATTCAGAAATTTTACTTATTGCATCATAAAATTTGGAGGAAATGTGGAAAAGAGCCCACGCTCCCTCCTAAAAATTATAAATTTTAAATACAATATTATAAAAAATTAGGCTAAAAATAAAAAAAAAATTAAAACATACTTTTTTTGGAAAAATTGCAAAGAACAATAAAAACAATACAATTTTATAAAAAATTATGCTAAAAATAAAAATTAAAACATATTTTTTTTGGCAAAATTGCAAAGAACCGTATGCTAAACTTTTTAAACAAATTTCATTTTTTACAAACACAATAGAAAAAAAAACTTGAAAAATCATAAAACATGCGAAGACATGCGAAACATAATTTAATTTTTAATTAATGTTAATTTTTCTTCTTTATTTAAATTTTAAATTTAAAAATTTTAAATTTTTTAAAAACAAATTTAAAGATCCCAATGATAAATTTTGATTTTAATTATTTTTTTTATTCTTGAATTTAACAAAAAGTTACGAAATTTAAAATAGTGTTAAAACAGATAAATATCTTTTTACTGTTACAAAATAGAAACAAATATTGAAAAATTCTTATAAACTTCCAAAATTAAAAAGAAAAAAAAATGTTTCAGAAATTTTACATATTGCATCATAAAATTTGGAGGATATGTAAGAAAGAGTCTAAGCTCCTTCCTTAATATTATTTTAAACACAAAATTATAAGAAAATAAAAAAAAAATAAAACATATTTTTTTGGAAAACTGCAAAGAGCCAGATGCTGAACTCTTTAAACAAATTTCATTTTAATAGAAAAAGACTTGAAAATTCATAAAACATGCGAAGAACCAAAACATAATTTAAGTTTACTTTAATGTTAATTTCTCTTCTTGAAGATAACATTATAAATAGTTTGGAAGTTTGGAAAAAATATCTTTAAATATTTTTTTTTATTCTTGAATTTGACAAAAAATTATAAACTATAAAAATAGTGTTAGTGTTTTGTTTTAGGAACCTTTGGAGGAACCATGAACTAAACATACAAAACAATAAAACATATATAGTTTCCTAACAATTTTTGCCCCTTAATATACCAGAAATAATTTTACTAAACATTAAATCTGAAATTCCAAAATTAAATAAAAAATAAAAAAATTAAGAACTTAAGGAAAACTTCTTTTCCTTAATTTTATTTTAGAAAATTATGTGTTTTGCATCATGAAATTTTTAGTACAAGGCTGCACAATTAAAAATAGTTAAGAAATAAAAACAAATTTTTAATAAATTTATATTTTGTAAGAAAAATAACAGACTGTTTCCTTTCCACTTTACGATTAAAAAAAACAATTAACTGCGTTTACGAAAAATTAAAAAAAAACAACAACAAAAAATCTCTGAGTAGATTGGAAAATAAATTATGTCTTTACTGAAAATTATGGTTATAACGTAATAAAATTTAGATGCTATGTAAAGAAAATTCAATAATAAAATAAAATTCTAAAAATAATCTTAACAAATAATTTTTGAAATTTTTTCGAAAATTATCTCTTTGGCTTTACGAAATTAAGAGGATTATAGGGAATTTTTAAATATATATAATATATATATATATAAATATATATAATATAATATATATATATATAAATATATATAATATAATATAAATATAGTTTACTTATAAAACGAATATTTTTTTTTAAATATTTTTTTTTTGCTTCTAAAGCAAAGATAGATTTTTTATAATTTTTTTTTTAATTCAATATATAAAAAATATATTACTAATAAAAATATAAAATTTATATAAACAAATAAACTATAATTAAGTTTAGATCAACTGTTTGCTTTATTTTCGTATAACGCTCAGTCGATGAAAATGAAATGTGAACAAATTGCACAAATAATATACGATAGATGTCTCACGAGACTATGCAATACATTGAAGGCTTGTCTAGTTTCTGAGATAAAAGTCATACAATTACTTGTGTGTTCGGTATACACTGGCATATCGTTTTATCGATTGCTGTGAAACTTTAATAGAATTGATGTTTAAATATTGGTCGAAGTTTTAAAAAAAATGTTTTTATCAGCACGGAAATTTTTTATCATGGAAATTTTTTAATATAATAGAATCAAAAGTTACTAACCAAAATTTAACTTAAAATTTCAAACAAATTAAAACAATTATAATAATAAGATGGAAATTAAATAAATTAATAAAAAATATTTTGCATTTTCGCTAAAAAAATAATCGTTTTGTAATTTTGTATGATTTTTTAGAATTTCTTATTTTATAAAGAAAGAAGGCAATTATATTGAACACTGCAAATAACAAATGTAAGAACAAATTCCCATAAAATCTGGCCAATCAAATTTGTCAACATCTAACTTCTATATTCAATATTGCAAAAAAAATAAATGCAAGAAAAAATTCCCATAAAATTTGGCCAATCGAATTTGTCAAAATCTAACTTCTATATGGAACACTGCATAAAATACAAGTAAGAACTAATTACCATAAAATCAGTTCAATTAGATTGTCAACATCTCTACCTTCTACAAGTTGCGAAAGTTTGTATAAGCAACACAATTTATTTGTTATTTTTTAAAATTCCCCTTATTAGTGAAATTAAAAGCACTTTTGGATTTGTTTTAATAAGTGTTAGTTTTATTATTTTTTTTATTCTTTCTTTGTGTTGTTGTTGTCATTATTATTAGTATTATTAATTAGTAGATTAATTTTACCTTGCAATTACCATCATATAATTATTAGAATTAGTTATATTTCTTTGTGGTTTCATATTTTTTTTCTGTTTTATTTTCATTCTCAGTTTAAATATTTTACATATTGAACATTAATTAATTTATTTTGTAGTTTTATATGAAATTTGTTGTTTATTATAATTAAATAATGGTTTATTTAAATTGTTTTGTTTTTGCATGCATTTAATATAAAGTTTAATTTAATTTTTGTTTTTCATATTTGTTTATTAGGTTAAAATCTTTCTTTAATTTTTTTTTGTTTTTAAGTTAATATTTTTTTTTTTGTATTTGCAGCTTATTTGGAATAAATACATAAGTCGTTCGTTTGTTGTTTTCTTTTTGTTTATTTGTGTTTTTTTTTGTTTTACTGATTTCTTTACTTTTTGTTGTTGTTGCTATTATACAATTATTTTATAACTTTAGCATTTGTAGTTGAATGACTCGACTCGACATAGAGTTATTGTGAGTAATCATTTTTAAAAATATGTGAAATTTGTTGTTTTACATAGAGGAGAATGTTGTTGTCTGTTTTTTGTTTTTTTTTTTTTGTAAAGAGAATTTTCACATGCAAGTTATTTGTTTGTTTTTTGTGTAAAGTTCTTTATTTGAAACATTTGAAAACAGAAAACATTTAATTTAAAGTCTTGTTAAGTTTTTTTTATATATATTTTTTTACACAGAGTAGACATTTTTGTTGTTGTTTTTGTATTATACACATTCAGTTGATTGTAATACTTTTTGGTAATTTTGTTTGTATTTTTTTTTCAAAAATTTTGAAAAGGTTAAAAACAAAGTTTATTATATTTTTTTGAGGAAGTAAAAAAAAACAAAATTTATAATATTTTTTTGGTAGAAAAAAATATAATTTTTTTATAATAAATAATTTTTTATTGTAATAATAATATAAAAATTTAATGAAAATATCTTTTACAAATGTGAATGTTGTGAAAAATTAATAAAGTAGAAGTAATTTCTAAAAAAAAAGGAAAAAGTAAAACTGGTTTTCAGCTATAAAACGACCGACCATATGTGGCCGCTATGATCTAGACGCATCATACCGAATGGGTATACATATTATTTCGTGTTTTAAAAAAAATTAAAAAAAAATTATTTCAGATTTTGAACTTTCTAAAACTTTATACTCAATTCTTAATAATTTCTAAGTGTTTGACATATGTATGTGTGTTCGCTATACACTCGCATATCGTTTAGTCGATTTATATGACACTTGGACAAATTGTTGTCTATATATCAGTAGAAGTTTTGAAACAATCTCAATTAATGTACGATAGATGTCGCACGAGTAGTTGGAATATATTGATGCTTGTCTTGTTTCTGAGATAAAAATCAAACATCTGCATGTGTCTTTGTAAACATTCGTCTACGTTAATTTTTTGCTTTGAAACTTTAATTATTTGTTGTTGGCATATCAGTAGAAGTATAAAAATTACTACATCTAATAAACGATAGATGTCACCCTAATGTTTGCAATATTTTGGGTCTTGTCTAGTTCTGGTGATAAAATACATACAACTACTTGTGTGTTTGTTATACACTCGCATATGGTTCAGTCGATTGATATGAAACTTGCACTAAATGATGTCTTTATATCGGTAGAGGTTTTGAAATAACCGTAAATAATGTACGATAGATGCCACATAAGTCTTTGCAATTTATTGAGGCTTGTATTGTTTCTGAGATAAAAGTCAAACAATACTTGTGTGTTGGCTATACACTCGGCATGGTGTTTAATAAATTGCTATAAAACTTTAAAAACTTGTTGTTTGCATATCAGTAGAAGTTTTGAAATTACCACAACTAATATACGATACATGTCACCCTAGTCTTTGCAATATATTGAATCTTGTCTAGTTTCGCAGATAATAGTCATACGACTACTTATGTGTTTCTTATACACTCTCAGTTCGTTTAAACAATTGCTATGAAACTTTGACAAATTGTTATCTATATATCGAGGTCGAGGTTTTGAAATCACCACAATTAATATACGATAGATGCCGCACTGCTTTTAGCAATATATTGAGACTTGTCTTGTTTCTGAGATAAAAGTCAAACAACTGTTTGTGTGTTTGGTATACATTCACCTAACGTTTATTCGATAGCTTTGAAACTTAAATAATTTGTTGCTTGCACATCGATCGAAGTTTTAAAATTACTACAATTTATATACGATAGATGTCACCGTAGTCTTTGCAATATATTGAGTCGTGTCTAGTTTCGGGGATAATAGTCATAGAACTACTTGTGTGTTTCGTATACAAACGCATTTAGTTTAATCAATTGCTTTAAAACATCAATAATTTGCTGTGTAGATATCAGTAGAAGTTTTGAAATTACCGAAACTAATACCCGACAGATATCACCCGAGTCTTTGCAATATATTAAGGCTTGTCTTGTTTCTGAGATAAAAGCCAAACAACTGCTTGTGTGTTTGCTATACATTCGCATATCTTTTAGTCAATTGCTATGATACTTTGACGAATTGTTGTCTCTACATTGGTCGAGGTTTTGAAATTATCACAATTTATATACATAGATATCACCCTAGCCTTTGCGATATATTGAGTTTTGTCTTGCTTCTGAGATAAAAGTCATACAACTTCTTGTGTGTTTGTTATACACTTGCATATCTTTCAGCCGATTGAAATTAAACTTGCACAAATTGCTCTCTATATATCGGACGAGGTTTTGAATTACCACAATTTGTATATGATAGATGCTGCACGGCTCTTTGCAATATATTGAGGCTTGTCATGTGTCTGAGATAAAAGTCAAACAACTGTTTGTGTGTTTGGTATACATTCGCCTAGCGTTAATTTAATGGCTTTGAAACTTTAATAACTTGTTGATTGCATATCGGTCTAGGTTTTAAAATTACCACAATTATTATACGAAAGACGTCGCACGAGTTGCTTGTCTTGTTTTCGTGACTGCTTGTGTGTTGGATATACACTCGCCTATCGTTTACTTGAAGGATTTGAAACTTTAATAATTTGTTATTTCCACATCGATAAAGGTTTTAAAACTATCCCAAACTATACACGATAGATGTCGCATAAAGCTTTCAAATTAATAACGGTTTATATTGAGATTTCAGAGGTAAAAGTCATACAACTGTCTGTGTGTTTCGTATAAACTCACTAATCGTGTAGTCGATTGCTACAAAATTCAGACAAATTATTGCCGACATATCGCTAAAGGTGTAAAAACAGTGCAATTTATCTATGATAGATGTCGAACGAGTTTTAAAATTAATAAATTGCGATTTATATAGTTTTTGAGATAAAAGTCATACACCTGTCTGTGTGTTTCGTATAAACTCACTTGTCGTGTAGTCGATTGCTAAAAAATTTTGACAAATTATTGCCGACATATTGGTAAAGGTTTAAAAAACAGTGCAATTTATTAATGACAGATGTAGCATGAATAAAGTTTCTAAAACAAATTGAGGCTTATACTAATGTTTCTGAGATAAATAATAATTCTGAGATAAAAGTCTGTGTGTTTCTTATAAACTCACTTGTCGTGTAGTCGATTGCTACAAAATTTTGACAAATTATTGCCAAGATATCGGTTAAGGTTTAACAGTAACAGTACAATTTATTTTTGATATATGTCGCACGAGTTTTTGAAATAAATTGAAGCTACTCACGATTCTAAGATAAAATCGTACAAGTGCTTGTGTGTTTGGCATACTCTCGCGGATAAGTTTGTCGATTGTCATGAAACTTTAATAATTTGTTGTTAATATATTGACAGAGGTTTTAAATAACCACAATTAATACACGATAGATGTCGCACGAGTTGTTGTAATTTATTGAAGTTTATCAAATATCTGAATATAGTATTTATATTATGTCAAACAAAATAGTCTAACACGTGACAAATTTCACTATACGATACTAACTAACTTCAAATCGATATTAAATTATAATGGCATGTAACTTGACAACACGAATGATGCAGTACTTCTTCTTTTTGGGGCGGCTACTTTCACGTGCAGTTCTCAGAATTGAGTCCCATGTGTTGTAATGTGTAAATGCTTATGTGTTTGGCATAAACTCACGTATGAAACAGTCAATTACTAGAGAGCTTATATAAACTCTTTTCAACATATCGATAGAGATTTTGAAATCACCTCAATTAATATATGTACGTTAGATATTGCAAAAGTCTTTGGAATATAAAGTGTGATTCATTTAGAGGTTTCTGTTTTAAGTTTTAAGCAACTTATGTTAAGTTGCCATCTTATTTCTATTCAGAATTGTTGGACAATTCTTCAGCAAAAGACTCACATTACACCAACAGACTTTAATTTGAGTCAATTGGCTCTGTAACAGCTCAAAATCAGCAGCTTATGCGCCGAATTTTGTTTAGTGACGGGGAGTCAATCCATAAGAGATTTTCAAACCATACATTTGGACTGTTTGATGCGGTTATGTGAATTCAAAATTCTTCGTCGAAGGGCACGATTTAAGACTTTAAAGTCAATATTACCTATGAAATTTGCGAGTTACCGTTGGCAATGTTGGAAAGAGTAGTCGAAAGTAGTGCTTTACGAATAGACCAACTATGGCATAGCCATGGCTATCATTTGAATGAAATTTATAGGTGACAAGTAAATGCCAAAGTTTTATCTTTCAGACTATAATAAAAATTCCGATATTTAGATATAAATTTAGGTAGTTTAATTACAATTTGAAAACAATGTTCTAAATGAATCACATTAGTGTTTCAAAGTTGGAACTTTCGAAGTGGTTGGTCAACATTTTTTCAGACTATAGTAGTGATTCCGACATTCAAAACTATTTATTTATGTATTATTAAAATTAAATAAAGGAACTTCTTAATGAATCACACTAGTGATCAAAAGTTGGACATTTCGAATAGACCTCCTATGGCGTAGCCACGATCAACATTTAAGTGGAATTATGTCTGACAAGTAAACGTCAAAGACTGTTCTTTCGAACTATAGAAATGATTTCGACATTCAAAAATATTTATTTAATTAAATAATAATATTAAACATGGAATTTCTAAATGAATTACTCTGGTGATCAACAAAAGTAAGACCTTTCAAATAGACCACCTAGAGCGTAGTCGCGACCAACATTTAAGTGAAATTATATTTGACAAGTAAACGTCAAAGATTGTTCTTTAGGAATATAGAAATGATTCCGACATTCAAATCTATATTTTTTATTTAATATTAAAGTTAAAAAAAATTGTTTCTAAATGAATTACTCTGGTGATCAACAAGAGTAAAACCTTTCGTATAGACCACCTAGAGCGTAGTCGCAGCCAAGATTTGATTGAAATTATCTTTAAAAATAAATGTCAGAGTATCTTGTATAGGTTTATAATAAAGTTTACGTCATTCTCATATATTTAAGGTATTTTACTAAAATTTAAAAAAAAAAGTTCTAAAAGGATCATCCTCTATTAATCTGCTTATGTCTTCTTCAGTGTATTGACATAGAACTTAGAAATACAGCTGTTTACATATAGTTTCTAGAATAGAATTGACAGTCGAGTCATTGCAACAATGAAGCTACGTAATCTACAGTATAGAATATTATAAGGAAGAATGTATTTTTTAAAAATTTTATAGAAAATATCGACTTTTGGAGCCTAAGTTTGCAGCTCGAAAAAACTACATTTGAGTTTACGGATACCTCTAAACAAACTCTATACTTGTCAATACCGCCAAATAAAATTAAAGTGAAAAATAGAAAATTTTAATTTAAAAAAAAATATTTTAATAAAAAAAAAAATTTTAAAAAAATTCGTGGACAATCAAGAAAATTAAAAAACTACATATCAGTTTACGGATACCTCTAAACAAATTCTATACTTGTCAATACCGCCAAATAAAATTAAAGTTAAAAATAGAAAATTGTAATAAAAAAAAAAATATTTTAATAAAAAAAAAAAAAATATTTTAATAAAAAAAAATTTTTAAAAAATTCGTGGACAATTAAAAAATGGAAAAATATCATAAAATCGACAATAATCCTTTGGTATATCTCGGTCCAGAGGACGTGTAATTTATAACATAGGACCTCTTCTCAAAAATATCTTTCATATTTCCACTTATTATGTCTGGGACCGGCCGTGGCATAGTGGTTAGAACACGCGACTATCATGCGGGAGATCACAGGTTCAACTCCTGACTCCAGGTGTTTGACAGCAACTTCTCAGTATAAGTGTCGAGTCAATCGGCCTGTCTAGTAAGAGCTTCTCAAACAGTGACGTTCGCATTCGTCGATAAACAAGTAGGTGCCGTTAGTTGTGAAGCTAAAAATAGAAAGCGTGTTAATTTACAACAACGAGAGAAGCTATTCCATACCTCTCATTCATGGGGTGTAAAGGGAAATTAAGTATGTATGTTAAGTATGTCGCACGTAGTCACGTCTAATCCTTGTCGTTTTTCAAATATGGCATTGCTGATGTCGTTTGTGAGATTGTTATACGAAATGTTCTTTTTCTTCGGATGATGAAAAATTCTCAATACTAAACATTTCTGTTATTTATTACTAATTTTATTCAATTAAAAAAAATATGCCCGAATGTTGTCGAAAGTCGACTACGACATACGTAATTAGGGGGATTATGTTCCTTCACGCGAGAAGCTATCCCATGGGGTGTAAAGGGAAATTAAGTTTTTTTTTTAGGTTTTTATCTCCCTTCACATATCAGGTCATTATAGAATCCAAAGACCCGGACCAAAAATTAACCTATCATACTGATGTTTGGAGAGCAAGATTAAGAATATGGTATTCTATTTTCAAATCGGCTCTCCGAACTATATCCTTTACTTCAACCTACTAAAAATGTACTTCAGATGTACTTAAAATTATAGAAATATAAAAAATTATAGCAAATACATGTCAGCCAATATTTTTTTAGCTTAGATAAAAAGTAATCGTAAGAAAACCCAAATGATGTCTGTAGTTTAAATAAAGAAATCAACATTTTTATATTCTATTACATATTAAAAAAAAAATAAAAGTTTATGCTTTTGCTACCAACTGACCAAATGCCAATGCATTTGACTAACCAGTAAAATATTGTAGTATTTGATTTCAATATTGAAATTGAATATGAATTAAAGAGATTTTTGACATATTTAATCATATAGATTTACCCGTATAGTAAAATTTCACAATAGATTTTTTAACATTGTTAATTTTTATTAAATTTTTTTTTATATGTATTTAGCATATGTATGTATACACACTAGATAGGTCTAGAATAAAAGACCTTTATGAATAACATTACATTGATTAATATGGCGGCAATAATATTTTGTTAGCGGAAAATAAAAATAATAATAATAAGTTAAGTTAATATGAAGTTAAATTATGAAAAATTATTGAAAATTAAAATATTTTGCAATTGTTTTAGATAAATTTATTTATAAAACAAAAAAAAAATCAAGAACAATTTCATTAATAAAAAATACCGATTTAAAAACTCAACACATTATTTAAAACTATACAAATTATTTTTTGTTTTTAATATTGTTTAAAACCCTTAAAAAAAATAATAATTTCCAAATATTACGAAATATTTAAAGAACATACCTCAACTGAAAACCACAAAATATAGTTGTCTTAATTTCAAAAATTTTTTTTGGAGAGGTTGGCTGCCATAATTTTTGGAATTTTAGATATATTCCAAATATTCCAAATTTAGCTTAGCATATTTTTAAATATTTTTTTTTTTTTAGTTTTGTATTACAAGGAAGATATTAAATTAAGCTTTATTATTTCAGAAGAATAAATAGATGTACAATATACATTATAATAAAGATATACATATATATTTATTTATTTTTTTTTTATATATATAACTACATATACTAATATCATACATATATATATATATTGATGTTAATTATAAACGTATCTCCTATAAGCGTAAAATTTATTTCATGACTTATCACCTAATTTAAGTTTATAATAATTTTTTTTTTTATATTATATTAAGTGAATATATTTTGTTAATGCGATCTTCTTTTTTTATATATATATTTATTTACATATTACAAAGCTATTTAGTTTTGGATTTGGAGAGAAAGAAAAACAAATATTAAATTGGGTTCTTTTAAGAATACAAGTTTTGGAGTCAAAATTAAAAAAAGCTAAATTCAAAATTTAGTAACTTAAAAATTATTTTTTGCTTTAATTAAGTATGTCTAAATTAGATAGAAATCAGTGAATCTATAATATAGAATATTAAAAACATTTAAAAATAAAATTTATACTTTTTGTTTTTTTTCTTTTTGTAGAAAAAAAAAATAGTTTTTTTTTGCGAATTTTATGATATATGATGGGAAAAATAAAAAAAAATTAATTAAATATATAAAAAAACATAAAATAAATTCTTTAGTTTACAAACAGGGCTAAAGTGAAGGTATGCGATGAAAATCGATTTTTAAAAAGGAAACGTTTTAATTCAAAATTATTATAATGAAATTGATTTATCATAAATTCATTAATTTTCTACATTTAGTTTAATTTTTTGTTATATATTTGTCAATTGAACAGCATTTGGCAAAAAAAAAACAGGATTTCAAGTCCGAAATGGATTTAAAACCGTTCGAAATTCTAAATGAATTTCTGAATAAATTTCGAACGGCGATCGCTTTGAAATCGACCGATTTTGTTCACCTATCTTACAGACTCAAATATAACAAATACTAAGAAAAACTTCCTGCAATATAGTGGACTAACACAAATTTATTGTAAAAAACAAAAATTACACTGTTATACAAAAAAAAAATATTTTTAATTTTTCTGGGTATCTGAATTGTGATTCCTATGCTTGTTAATATCATGATTTCAAATATGTTTTCAGAATTTTTTCATCAAGCAGAGATTTCTAGTTATTTGGATTTAAATTTTTTCAGCTTTCTTTATGTTGAATTAAAATACATTTTGCATAAATGTAGTGAAAACTTTTTTATTTGATCCAACAGAATCTTTTCTAAATACATTAACCGATACTGAAGAGCTTAAAACATGAAAAATGAGCAGAATAAATATGTATTTTCTATTAGTTAAGAAAGTTTTTTTTTATTTATTTTATGCTGAATATCCTTTCAGTCTCCTAAAATGTTGCAGGAGCAGTCAGCGAATATTTTTCTGGGTATCAGAATTGTGATTCCTATGCTTGTTAATATCATGATTTCAAATATGTTTACAGATTTTTTTCATCAAGCACAGTTTTTTAGTTATTTGGATTTTAATTTTTTTCAGATTTCTTTATGTTGCATTAAAATACATTTTGCATAAATGTAGTGAAAACTTTATTTGATCCAACAGAATCTTTTGTAAATACAATAACCGATCCTGAAGAGCTTAAAACATGAAAAATTAACAGAACAAATGTGTATTTTCCATTAGTTAAGAAAGTTTTTTTTATTTATTTTATGCTGAATATCCTTGCAGTGTCCTAAAATGTTCCAGAGCAGTCAGCGAATATTTTTTGGGTATCTGAATTGTGATTCCTATGCTTGTTAATATCATGATTTCAAATATGTTTTCAGAATTTTTTCATCAAGTTTTCTAGTTATTTGGATTTAAATTTTTTTCAGCTTTCTTTATGTTGCATTAAAATACATTTTGCATAAATGTAGTGAAAACTTTATTTGATTCAACAGAATCTTTTCTAAATACAATAACCGATACTGAAGAGCTTAAAACATGAAAAATGAGCAAAACAAATATGTATTTTCTATTACATGCTGAATATCCTTGCAGTCTCCTAAAATGTTCCAGGAGCAGTCAGCGAATGTAGTAGGCATATATTTTCCTTCGTAACGCTTTTCTAAAGTTAGAATGTCTTAGTGGAACCTTTCACCGGACACGTCGCTGCAGCAGTTATAAAAGAAATCACAATAAGAGGGCAAAAATGCACTTTCAAGGACATGTTGCATACCAATTTTACGTAGAATATTTTAAAAGAGAATAAAGTGGTTATAAAATAGAATAGGGCGATAATGCAGCCGAAAAGGCATGTTGCTGATGTTGCCACCTGTTTGTACTAAATTTTTTAAACAATCGCCTCCTTACAAATTTTTAATGGAAAACAAAACTTATTTTCAAATAACTAAAAACTATGCCTGCTAGCAAAATTCTGATTACGTATTTGAATTTCCCATGTCAAAAACTCTTAGAAACACATAGTGAAACACAAGAAAAAAACCCTTGTCGAACAGTGTTACCGGTCAAAAAGAAAATCAGTACACATGAAAACGTTCCTCACAAGTTTTTATGAAATGTACCAACTATAAGTTTTTTTTGTTTTGTAAATTTTTTATGAATTTAAAGAAGCACTACACAAAAGAAATTGCCTGTGGTTGTTGTCCACCTTTAATTATACATCTTGATATCGTGAAAGATGTCGGTTTCTCAAACAAACACAAACACTATAAGATACTAGAATTGTTTCCTCTCTCGCTCTCTCTCTGCCGAAGAGAATGCATTGCTGTTGTCGTTGGGAACCGATTTCAAAAAACACCGATTCTATACTGAAATATATAAAAGCGGTATATAGAGCTCAACGTTTTGTACAAACCGTTTCCCAAAAACCCGGTTTATGAACCGATTTTTAACAACGTTGACAAAAATATTAGAAAAAATTAAAAAAAAAATTAAAATAATACGAATTGAAACCTTACAAATACTAACAATTTCAATATAATACAATTGAAAATAGATGAAAAAAAAGTTCAAACCATAAAAATAATCCATAATTTGAACAACACAAAATATATGTATCAGATTTGTTAAACAAAATTTTATTTAATATTTAAAAAAATTTTGTGATTTATAGAATCGCATTATATTTGTTTTTTTTTTCGTTTTAAGTCTACTAAATATGCTAATTATGAATTCAACAAATACATTTTAAACAACAGAGGATATTCAATAATATGTTTTGCTGTAACTCAAAATCGATTTTTTCAGATTTGTTAAGATAGCCAAACAAGAGGAACACAAATTCAACGATTAAAGATTTGTTTTTTTTTTTTTTAAATTAAAACATATATGCGTTCAATAACATTTAGCATCCAAACATTGATAGTAAACTATATTTATAATTAATTAATACGAAACACATAAAAACACAAAAGTTTTTAATATCAAAACTGTTTTCAGTCACATGGTTGTATTTTTTAGTGTTTTGTTTTTTGAAAAATTTAAAAAAAGATAAAATTTTGAAATTTGTAATTAATTCTAGTAATTATTTTTCCTTCAAACAATTTGCACTGCAACTGCTGACTCATTCAATCAAATAGTATTCAGTTGAAATTTTGTCATTATTATACAATGTTTTTATTGGATATCAAAAAATGGATACCGAAAAGTGGATAAGCTAAAGGTACTACCAAAAAATTGTACGTTCTTTAAAATCTTTAAACATTTTTAAAAAAGACAAAAGATCGCGGAATATTCAATGATCATTAACAAGGACGATATTTAGTCATCAGTTTAATTATAGAGCATTCGTAGTTGGTAGTTGGGCAAGCAAGACATTTATTCTTGCTTCTTTTGCATCCTCGAAAGCGATTTTTTCGCTAGGCTCATAGGGCATGCCAGTTTTTTATACAGCAATTTAATTGACTTCCACTTATCTCAGACGTGCCATCTTTTGCCTACTTGTTCTAAAAGTCCTCAAGGACATATCAAATAAAAAAACCCCACTTTTCAAAAAACGGATCATATCATATTAAACAACCCATTTTTTGTTATATTTAAATTTTTATATCGTTTTCTGCTACAACATAGTACAAAAAAATTCTAAAGAAGAATAGGTTTATAAAAAGAAACAATATGGACAGGAAAGGAAAAACTTCTTGTGTTTAATTTTTTTTGTTGTACATGTTATTGCCCTTAAACGCCTTGAATTGTTCGGTAGGTTTTTTGTAATTTTATTTATTTAAGACATTGTATTTCGATAGTATGTATAATATATTATTTTTAAGAAAAGAAGATATCAATGGAATATTTATGGAATTTGAGGCTGTGTTTCTTTTCTAACAAATAACATAAAATTTGCCATTCACCCTCAAACTGATTTATCAAAATCTTCCAATGAACAGCAGGAACTTAGCCAGAAAAATATATCGATTTACAGTTCCCGATAATTAATAAATTACACAGTGCAACACACTTTTTCGGGAGTGAACCAAACCAAACCGATATCAAAGATAGCATTTGACTTCAGTAACAAACCCTTAAACTTAATTTTGCTCTACTACGTCACATTTCTTTTTTGGTTTGAAATTTAGTTTTTTTGGTCAAAAGTCGAATCAAAGAAAAATAAACTTGGAATAGTTCATGTCTTCGGAGACCTTTATTAAAATTTTCTTTGATTCGACTTTTGACCAAAAATTACAAATTTCGAACCACTGTAAAAAATTGGGACGTAGTAGAGCAAAATGGATTTTGAGGTTATGTTACAAAAAAGTACTCTGATACAAAAAAAAGTACTTTGTGCAACAGAAAAATGCATTTGGGCCAATAAAAGTAATTTTCGGTAATTTTCTGTTGCACAAAGTACTTATTTAGCCAATACGGACCCTGTTCTAAACAAACTTTGAATATTTTAAACTTTTCCCCGGGAAAAGTTAGTTTTGTCAAATTTAAATTAAAGGGAGAATTTCATTACAAATTTTGAGAATAATTTCCCCAACAAATTTCAAGGAAATTGTTGTTGGTACTGAGAAGAAAGGATGTATTTAATATTTTAATGGTAAAAGTGCAGTACTTTTTCATTTCTCAGGATTAGGTCGGAATCCGCTGAAATTTCAAATGAACCGTTCTAAATCCTTAGGCCATGATCACACCCCTACAAATATTTTTTACTTTAATTGTACCTTAAAACATTTTTATTCCATTTATTATATTTTTGTTGTACTAAAATATACTTTTGATCTACCGTTACACACTTTTAATGTATTTTTATTTTACCAAAAAAAGTAAATTTATTGTACCAAAAAGAACATTTATTGTACTCAAAAGTACAATTTATTTACCCTAAAGCTTTTTTTGGTAAAATAAATGTACTTTTTGTACCTAAGAGTACATTTATTTTACCAAAAATTTCCTCAATGTACCAGAAATGATTTTTATTGTACTAAAAAGTACTTATATTGTACCAGAAAGTTAAATTTATTATCCTAAAAATACTGTTATTTTACCAAAAAGTACTTTCAATGTCCAGAAAGTACTTTTAACCCTTTTACTTTTTTTAAATACAAAAGAAAGTATGTAGTGACACTCAAAAATCTTTAGCGCGGGTCAGGTTTACCTTAGAGTACCTATGTGCAGTCGTTAATGGGTTAATGTATCAGAAATGACTTTCATTGTACCGGAAAGTACTTCTATTGTGCCAAAAATTACTTTTATTGTAAATATAATTGTTTCTTCTTAACTTTTTCATTTTTTTTATTTTGTTCCCACAATAATTGAATCTATAATCCAAAACAACCCGACAGGTGGGGAGAAGCTGGTTAGGACCATGCATCAGCTAATGGAGAACATAAGGCTAGATAAGAGCACGCCCGGGGATTGGAGTCTGAGTCTGTGATAATAAGTGTATGAACAATCGTGGAATAGGCTTGTTACCAACTGCGTACAAGGTCTTTTCGAGCATATTGTGTAAAGGTTTGAAGCCGATTGTAAAAAAACAAATTGGAATTTATCTTGTGGCTTTAGTTACTTACTTAATTTTCCTTTACAACCCATTAATGAGGTATGGCATAGTTTTTCGCTCTGATGTAAATTAACACGCTTTCTATTTAAAACGCCTCTCTCTTGTTATTCCCCTCCCCTACTGCGCATATTCTACGAGCGTTTGTCGATGCCTGTTCTACACCCATGGTTCTAGAAAACAATTCGGTTTGAAAACAGACCGAAATCTGTAATTCTTACTGATACTTTTAACCGATTTCGGTCTGCTTTCTAACCGAATTGTTTTCCAGAACATGGGTGTTAGATCTACCTATGTATTTCTGGCATATATAATTATATAAACTTGGATCCAATGAGATATTGTACATGTAGCCTTTTTATATAGTCATCTTGTGGATAAAATTGTCTAGTATTAGACAAGCCCCAGTGTATTTTTAGATATAATAATATCGGATAAAATTAGAGACAAATCTCGGATAACATTTTTTATCTACATAAATACAAATAGAACAGCTCTGATCTATTATGGACCAATTATCTCCTAAATTGTATTAATCCGATTGGATATACACTTGTTTACCCGGGTTATAAAAAAAATTGATGATAAATATTCGTTGTGGTCGGAAATAATGAATTTATTTTAAAATGGTCTTTTTGTTCGAATGAAATATGTAAACGTATTGCAAAGTAATCTTCAAACGGGTATCTTTGTTATTAATTCTTTGTTAAATCGAAGCGAATAGCCAAAGCATACTTTTAGGCTCCTTTAAGGTAGTACAATTAGAATTTGTTGTTATATTAGACATTAATTTATAACCGAAATTTTAAATTAATCTTCTCCCAGTTGATTGCGAATTTAATAAAATAAAATAGCTAGAATTCATTTTTTTAAGTGATTTTAAAATAAAGAGTGAATTAAAATATTATAGCTTTAATTTAAATAAGTAATTTAAAAGATTTCGAAATATATTTAAAAGAAATTTAAGAACTCAATTTCGTAATCACGATTTCGAAATTAAATTAAAGAAAAATATATAATTTGAAGAAACTAGAAGCCAATTTCATGTACATGATTTCGAAATAAAAAGTGAATTCAAATTCCAAGTTGTTTGCTTTAAATTAGTAATCCAAGTGTTTTAGTAAGACTAGTATCGTATCCGTACTCAAAATCTAACAATCAGATGTCATTATCGATGTCGACACGAACGACTTTACTACTGTAAAGACCAAAACCAAACGTTGTCAAAACAGTGGTTAAAATTTATATAAAAAAGAAAGAATAGAAAAGCCTTTCTCTTATAGTTGTGGTGGTTGGAAACAATTGTATATAATCTAAATATTGCATGCCCTACATTGTGTAGAATATAAAAAAACGAGCAAGAGGCTTTATGGTCTTAAATTGAGAAACAGAAACTAGCAATCATGAAACACTTAACTATTACGCATTCAAATGCTACAAGAAATAGTTGTTGAAATAGATAAAAGCTACTTGAAAATAACTTCCATCGATGCAAACTCTAAGCGGAATTAAATCAGATTTCAATAATTTAAAGAAAGCTTGCTTCATAAATAATTTACACTTGCACAATTTTTTGAAATTGTCTTAAACAATTTTGTTCCGACATATATTACTACCCAACATTAAATTCGTCCCAGTTTGTCAACAAAGAACTTTCAAATCTTTCTCATTTCCAAAACTTAATTTTTACAAGTTAAAACAATGTGAACCCTCTTTTACCCTCCGACCCTTTTATCAGTGTCAAAAACGAATTTTTTCAAGTGGTGTAAGAGAAGAAAAAAAATTATGAATCTTTGCAAATTAATTTGATTTGTTTTGCATAAATAATTTACACTGGCGCAATTTTTTGAAATTGTCTTAAAAAATCTTGTTTTGGCAATTATTACTACCCAACCGACAAATTTGCCCCAGTTTGTCCCCAGTGAACTTTCAAATCTTTTTCATTTAAAAAATTGCATTTTTCCCAGTAAAAACAAGGTGAACCCTCCTACCCCTTTTATCAGTGTCAAAAAGGATTTTGTTTAAGTGATGTAAGAGAAAAAAAGAAAAAAAATAATTATGAATCTTTGCAAATTAATATGATTTGTTTTGCATTAGGTTTTTGTATCTTTTGATGTTTTATTATTTTAATACACATTTATTTTTATCTTTTTTTTAAATTTTTGTTTGTTGTTGCATTAATTAAACTTAATTTGGGGTTTTTGTTTAGAATTATTATTAAAAGCTAACTATTTACAACATAATCATAAGATAATTTTGTTTTAATATATATAAAAAAGTATATTAAATTGTTTCATATTTGTTTTTTGTTTATCAAGTATCTTTTCTTCCATTTATCTTTCTTTAGTTATGGTTTTTGTTGTTGTTTGAGATATATATTTATATGTAATAAAATAAACAAAAACTTTTCAAGGAAAGGAAATTAGCTTAATTAGCATAGCTGTTTCTTGGCTCATAAGCTAATAACACAATTTGTAGAAAAAGTTGATTTATAATGGAATATATAAAAGTTGTTGTTGTTGGTACTCTCCATACAAAAATAATAATATAATAATAATTAAAGTTAAACGAAAAAAAAAGAGTAAATAATAAAAATTAAAATAAAAAATTAAGTGATAAAATAAAAGGAAAAACCTATATAACGGAAAAAGAACAAGAACTTTCGCCGTTTTGGGATTATTACCAAAATGAAAATAAAAACTTTTGCAAAATACAAAAAGAAAAGAATGTAGATCTTGAAAATAAGATCTTTTAAGTGTGTGTTCGATTTGAGATAAACATTTTTATGTTGTTTATATTCATTTCTTCTATACGTAGTTCTTTTCTGTTGCTTTAAGTTCGGAGAGAAGAAAAATATATATTATGTAATTATTTTTAGAGCGGAGAGTTCTGTGTGTTTTTTGCGTTTAATTAAGGGTAATTTGTTTCTTTTACTTCATACATATATATATATTATTTTTTATTATTATTATTATTGTTATTATAATTTGTTTGTTTAAATTATTATTTTATTTAAAGTTTCTATACATTTTTTTTATATAAGCATAAATGTAAGTGTTCTTTTTTCCATGTTCTTTCTTGTTTTTTTTTCGTTCTCTTTTTTAATGTTTGTATAAATTTATAGAATTTGTTGTTTTCATTTTAACATTAAATGATAAAAATTAAAAATTACAAAAAGAATCTAATTTGTTTATATACTAAAGTTTTGTATTGTTTGTTATATATCATACATTTCTAGGCTAACACAAATCTTGTCTCATAAGAACTATTTTGTTTTGAATTTAAATTTGAAAATTTGTTATTGTGTGGCGGCGTGTGTATGGGTGTATGTCGTGTGAGTTTAATGTGGCCGCCGCTTTTTCCATAGGAAAAAAAAACGTTATTTTTCTAAGAGAGAAACCAAATTGTAGCCAAAAAGTTAATTTCACATAAGAAATACCGAATGCAAGATATGGTTTCTTGTCATTTTTGTAAAATATTTTACTCTCTCTAGAATCTGCTTTCATAGTCAAAATGGTCTTTTATAATATGCTAAATTGCATTAGCTTTCATCAACAACACTCTTTTGGTATGAGGAAAAAAAACTTAATTTTCCAGCAGTAACCCGGTAGTCTTAGGGAGTTGGAAAACCTGTGACAGCCACTGCATTTTGGTGCTTGTCATTAAGACCAGCAAATGTTTATATTTTTCATTGAAATCAACAAAAATAAAACGCTTATTGAAAACTATTCTTTAATTTTAATGTGTTCGGAAATTATATCCTTGAGAACACTATTATGTCTTCACATTGTTAATATGAAATATTCTTTCTTATAAGGTGTTCGGAAATTATATCCTTGAGAACACTGTCAATGTCTTCACATTGTTAATATGTATCTGGGTACACTTATAAAAGCATCGAGTTCCCAGGGCCACTTCTCAAAAAGTGGCGGTGCAAGTTTTTGTTTCCCAGAAACTTATATTTGAAGCCAAAAGAGAACATAAGAAAGTATGCTGAGAGAAACCATTTCTCATCATAAAACACGAATCGTTTTTTTCTTTCCCTTTTCCATTAGAACAATTTAAGTTTATCTCAAACCACTTAAAATTTGTCCAGCGGCAACACTGACTCACATTTGTATCTTTGTATGTATGTGTTATTGTGTGAGAGAGAGAGAAAGTTTTCATATAACAGTTAAAGAATTTTGTTTTTCGTTTTTCCAAAATGTTCTTAATTTTTTTTTGCGATTGTTCTCAATAACTGGGAACAATATTGTGTATGAGTGTGTGTATATACGTATGTATGTGTTTGATCTTTTAATTAATATAAATTAAAAAAGCGTTTCAAAAGTGTTTTACAAGTGTTTGTTGTTGTTGTTGTTGTCTTCACACAATAAATACAACAAAAAGAAGCCTTTTATTTCTTTATCGTTACGATTTTACGGTTACGGTTTTAGCCATGATTCTGCGGTTTGCGGTGTGTTGTTGTTATTGTTGTTTATGTTTTGCCCCTTTTGCCATCTTCTTCTTGGCGTTTGGGCTCGGGCGGCTTTACTCCAAATTCTCTGTTTATTAATTTATATGAGTTTCTATTTTTTATTATTATGCTGTTAAGTGGAATGGTATTTTGTTGTGTTCTTGTTGTTGCTGTTGTTGTGGTTGTTTAAATATTTTTTGGTTTTTCTGTTGTTATTGTCAAAAGTAATCGAAAACAGCAGCTGCAGATGAAGTAGGAGGATACAATTGTTCCAAGTGTTGTTGTTGTTGATGATGTTGTTGTCGGGTGTTGTTGTTGTTGTTGCTGTTTGGGGTGTGGGTGAACAACAATTGCTCGGTCATTTCTTTGATATTTACACTGTTGCTGCTGTTGTTGTTGCTGCTGCTGTTGTTGTTATTAAGAAAATCATCCATTTTTGTTAAGACCTTCAACGGTAGTTATCTTGCCTCGTCTCACCTATTGATTGTCGTGGTGTTGTTTATGGTTGTGACATTGTTGCTGTTGTTAGTGTTCATGTTGTTGTTGTTGTTGGTGGTACCGCCGCCATTAGCTGAACTGTTTGTTGATGATGTTACAGCCGTACTCAGTGCTGAAGAGGAATTCTCAATACCGGCAGCGGAAACGGATTTCAAATCGTTAGAGGATGATGAGTTCGCTATCGTCAAACTACCAGAGTTATTCATATCTATTGACTGCTGGGAATTACCATCAGAATTAGTAAGGATATTGTTACCACCACCACCGCCGCCGCCACCCATCGTAGCGGAGATTGTGTTTGAATTAACATTTACCGACGAAGCAGGTGAAGATACAACCTGTAGCGTTGTGCCCGCAGCGCCTATTGCCTGACCTACGGATGTTGCATTGTTGTTGTGGCTATTGACTGAGGCCGAAACTGTGGCCACCGGAACTGTTCTCATGTTGGCAAATATGGCTTGATTGTTGGTGATGCGACTACGTAGCACTGCGTGAGTCATACCTTGAGGACCAATTTGTACCTGCATTTGTCCCGCATTATTCTTTTGCAATTGCTTTACATTCAACAGACTGGTGTACAACACTCGCTTGTTGTTATCACCACCCACAGTTGAGCCACCCACCGTGGTGGCTGTAAGAGTGCCCGTGGCATTGGTACCGTCAACGGTGGTGGCCGCGCCGATAATATTTAAAATTCGTTCTCTTTTTAGTTTGCCCTGCTGTTGTAGCAGCTGCTGCGACAGCAAATGTTGCTGTTGCACTGTGGCTTTATTTAGGACCACAGTTTGTTGCTGCTGTTGAACTGTCACTCCGCCTTGTTGTTGATTGGCGGCCACAAAGTTTAGTTTCAGATTTGTATTGTTTGCCTGCTGTAGTTTCTGGGCGGCCGATTGCAATTCGGAAGCATTGGTGATGGTAAAATTTGTACCGGCTCCTCCACTAGAACTTGTGGTTAGATAGATTTTATTACCGCCTCCAGCCTGCTGAGAAGCCTGAGAAGTGATGATCGCTGCTGTGGGTTGTAAACTGTAATTGTGATTTGCTGCAATGGCTGCGGCCGTGTTGTGCTTTTGCTGTTGTTGTTGCAAGTTAACCTCGGATACCAGCAGAGGAAACGATGGCATTTTGATGACTTTACCACCGGCTACTTTTTGTATTTGCTGATGTTGCTGCTGCTGATGATGCTGCTGCTGCTGCTGTTGTTGCTGCTGCTGCTGTGTGGCGTATGTAACACCCGTTGTTGTTGTCGTTGTAGTATCCTGACCACTTATGGCATTCACTGCGGTTAAGTCATCATCTTGCGATTGTTGCTGTTGCTGTTGTTGGTGCTGGAGCTGTTGCTGCTGCTGCTGCTGCAACTGCTGATGCAGTAGCTGTGGCTGCGCTTGTTGTTGGGTAATAATTTTTCGTTGTGAAAATTTGCGATTTAGTAACAATTTGTTGATGTCTAAAACAAAAACATTGAACACAAAATGAAATGGATTTAGTCTTTTTAAACATGAAACAATAATGCAAATGCAATGCAATGATATTTGTTTTTTAGTACTACCTTGAATATCGTTTATGTAAAGATTTAGATTTTTTTGGCTACCTATGCTGGTGTACGAATAAGCAGCGATTATGCGGTAAGCGTGTGCATCTTTAAAACAAGTGCGATTTTAGTAAAGAAAACTCCCAAACAAACGATCTAATTGTTTCAATATAAAATTTTAAGCATGTGTCCCTTACTTTTGGATCAAACTGTTTATTATGTAGTATAAACCTCTTTATAAAATATTTAAATGATTTCTTATTAAAAATTACAATATTTTATTGTATTTAAAAAAAAGTCTTATTACAATTTTTATGTGTAATTGAAATTTCTTTATCATTTTCATTAATTTTTTTTGGAAATTTTTTTTTTGGAAATTTTTTTTTTAATTTAAAATTTAAATTTTTTATTTTAAAATTTTTATAAGTTACTTTTTTATTAAAATTAAATCTCATTGAAATTTTGTAAGTTCTTATTGAAATTCATAATTCCTATTAAAATTTGTTAATGTCGACCGGAATTGGATAATTAAATAAACTTCAATTGTAGTTCAACTAATATTCAAGTGTTGTTAACAACGATTTAATTAATTAAAAAAATAATTAATAATTTTTAATTGAGTATCAGGAAAACGTCAAAAGTTGAATGTTCACTTCTCTACTTAAATTATTGTTTTAATACATAACAAGGTCAGCCATACAGCGAATGAATTGTTTTAAAAAAAACTTCTGCTTATTATTCTCAGAATGTCCCTGCTCAGTCCTACTACTGGCGCAAAAGCCAAAGCGAGTAAACTTCACTAATTGATTTTGTTTAATATTAATTTCAAAGATTTCCTATTTTTCTATAAAAAAAATCTCTAGTAATAAAAATTTACAATCCAGAACGATAGGTAATTAAAACATTCACCTATATCCCCCTACACTCCTTCACTTTAACCTAGTACACATAATTCCCCCTCCATCTTCGCCAATGAGAGTGTCGCAGGCAAAATGTCTTATTCTAATGATGCGATTGGTGGTGGATTAAGTATTACATAAAAAAAATATCGCTTTGAACTATTTTATTTTACACACAAGCAATCTTCTTAATCTTCTTACCTGTATTTTCGGGTCCATTTATTTGCCGTTTCTGAGCTGGTCTATTCGTCCATACTATTTTATTACCCGCTCCTGTGGTAGCCGTTACCGTGCCATCGGCATTTGTGGACGCACTCGTCAACATGCCCGCGGGTGTCGTTGTAACATTGGGTGTTCCAATTTGACGCCAAACTATTTGCTGCGTTGGCTGGGCCACCAATTGTTGTTGCTGATGTTGTTGGACGGCATTTCTTGCAGATGTGGTAACAATCAGAGGACCAGTTGAGTTGGAACCATTGCCAGCCGCGTTTATGTGCTGAACTCCGGCGATGTTCTGGACAGTCAATTGTTGTCCACTACTGGTGTTTATGATATTCACACCCTGTGTGGTGGAAGCCAACGACACGGGAGCCTTTTGCAAATAGATTTTCTGCGAGCCAGTGGCTATGACATCGCCCGACGAAGTGGTGGTGTAAATCATTTGACCGGCATTGTTGTTTACATTGGAGGCGCCTATGGGTGTCAGCGTGGGTTGACGCATAATGCCACCGGCCGAATTACTGGAGGTGGGAACGTACTGTGCTATGACCGCTGAGGCACCGCCTGCAGTGGATGAAGAGTTAATCAGGTCACGTTGCATCAAGAATTTCTGTTGTAGCTTGCGCTGCTGCTGTTGTTGTTGTAACTGATGCAGCTCTTGCACGGTAACATTACGAATCCGCTGAGATGTTGGCTGCTGTAGAACTTGTATGGTAGTGAGTTGTTGTGACGGCTGTTGTTGCTGCTGCTGCTGCTGCTGAGTGTTTGGCTGCTGGGATGTGGAGGGCATCGGTGCTACAGTTTGAAGTTGGTTTTGCGTTGTAATCGCTTCACTTGGATGATTAATGCTGATGGCATTTCCTATTACTTGCAACGATGGCGTAGAATGATGGGTGATTAGGTGTTGCTGAGTTTGATGAGTCTGATGATGCGACATCGGCTGATGCTGCTGCTGTTGCTGCTGGGCTATGGATTGAGCTATAACAATGGGTGTTGTTTGATCAACCTGCATGACCTCGCGCTGATTGTTTATGCTAACACAACCTGACGATGACGAAGCTAATACCATTGTGGCGGCTGGAGGAGGTAATTGCTGCTGCTGCTGCTGTTGTTGTTGTGGTATATTCACAATCATATTTGCCTGGTTCGGCGGTATCTTTGTTTCCGTTACTTCCATAGGTTCTACTTTAACCGCCACCACTTCCTCCTCTTTTTCCATTTCTTCCTCCTCACAAGGTTCTTTCTTGAGCTCCTCCTCCTTCCTAAAGAACGATTCGTCTTTAACAATTTTGCTTTCCAGGGGACAGCAGTTAAATGAAGAACTGCCCACTGGCGCTAGTAAAGCACACGATTTCTTGCCTCCCTTGGCTTTCGTGGATTTCTTGCCTGCTCCTCCCAGAGATTTATCACCTTTTTTCGTGCCATCGTCAATGCCGTCCAGCAAACCGGCTGCCGCTTCCACATCACCATCTACTTCCGCATCGACGTTTTCACCATCTAAAATACCATTCCAGAAGTTAGTGGCCTGATTTAGTGTCTTAATATCATCTATTTGGACTTCTTGCAGAATGTTATCCAACATATCGGCATCGTCGCCATCGCCTAATAGATTGATGTCATTTAATGAATCGCCGCTGAAGTTCAAATCCATGCAGGCTGCACTGTTGGTCACATCTGGACTCTTACTGCTGCCGCGGGTTATATCGGACATAAAGGAATTCTGCAGCAACTGAGTATCAGCTTCCAGATCTTCGTACTTAAAAGCAGGGGTAATAAATGCTGAATCACAATCAACCGAATCATCGCTTTTCCACAATGAAGTTGCCGTTTTGAGGGACTTTCGTTTACTTTCCTCCTCGGAATCCAAGGACTCTCTTACCATTTCCACAGCTATGGGGGTGTTTTGAGACCAATCGACCAGAGGAGAGGATAATTTGTAATCCATGTCCAAGGACCAGATATCGTCTTTTTCCGTTTCCGTGGGTGTTTTAGGCCTAAAATGAAGCCAATCTCGGCGTATCTCCGACAAAAGTTCATTGCAAATATCTAAGCGTTGAGAGGAGGTGGGCGACAAACCACCAAGCATAGTAAGCTCTTCCTCATCATCCTCGCGGGCCATATCTTCGATTAAGATGTTGACACCCTTTAAAGCTTCTGTGTTGCCGCCCATAGACTTTTGTCTTCTCAGATCACTTTGGCGCACAACATCAGCCATTTGATTGAAGCAAGGTACCTCGTCGTCCTCACTCTCTTGCTTAATGGCGGCCAAAAGCTGTCTTTGTCCATTAGTATGTAACGACGATTCCATACCCATTATTCTGTCTGAAGAGCAGTCTTCGTATACCTCTTTCTTGATCTTGATCAAGTTGCTTAATTGAGCCAAGTTAACGTTCTCCTCATCCTCCAGGATATCGGCCGTGGAAACTGTGGAGCTCAGTTTTTGTATACTACTTAGGGGTTCATTGGAATCGTCAGCCGAGGCTATTGATGGCGCCGAGGAATCTATAAGCTCTTGCTTAACCACTCTTGATTGCAAATCACCTGGAGCACAAGAGGACGTAGATGCATTCTCGGAATCGGCATCTTGTATTACTAATTCGGTTTTTATCACATTCGTTTTGTCACTTATACTTATACAGCTATTGTTACTTCTACTACCGTTACTAATGTTCTTGTTAACATTGTTACTACTATTGTTGTTGTTGTGGATAATGCCTATAAGAGAGGAGGAGGGCGGCATTGAGGACGAGGTGGTGATGTGGTGCATAAGGAGGCTGTTATTCATTTTGGCCGTAGCGGCGGCATCTATTGCCGATGACGGCGAACAACGATGATTAGGCCATGATGTCACAGAGCCACCCTTAAGGTTCACTGCACCCACCATGCTGCCATCTTCCTTGTTCAAACCATTCACCTTCTCCTGCTTGATTTGTTCCGTTGTTATAGCTGAGGAGCTAACTAAATTATTTACACGCCCATTGTTGCCACCATCCATAAGCGATTGAGACAATTTATACAATAGACGACGTTGCATTGCATCCACGATCTTTTGCTGCGAATGCGGCGAATTCAGTTTACGCCGTTTCGCATTTTCACTCTGTTGCAGCTGTTGTCTTCTGCGACGCCTTCGGCGGGCCATTGATACACATGAATGATAGCCGCGATCTCTTTGGATGTGCACACCATATTCATCCTCCAGCTCCTCGTATTCATCCGAATATTCGTAGTCACAGCAACCGTTGAGACCATCGTCGCCCACAGCGGTGTCGTCGTCATCATTTCTGGCGATTTCCGTGTGATCGACGAAACTGCTGCTGCTGGTGGTTTCTATAACTTCTTTCTTTATTGTAATGGCGGGTGTATTTGCAGTATTAACAGTAGTTGGTGCCGCCGTTGATGTTAGTGCTCCCGCTGCCGTAGCAGCTGTGGCTGAGGGCACTAAATCAACGACAGTAGGTGGTGAGGCGGGTTTTGTAGTAGAATCTTTTTTATTTGTTGTCGTTGTAGTGTCGTAGGCGGCGCCATTGGATGTGGTATGCGATGATGTTTTTGTCTCAAGTATTGTGTAGTCGAGTTGGGACCAAAAATCATCGAAATTCGTTGCTACACGATCTAGTAGAACACGACCACCACGTCCCATGCGCCGACGAGCAAAGCCAATACAACGGGGTCTGGAAGGTTATAAGAGATTATAGTTTTAAAATGTTATGAGAAAGGCGGCTATCAAATAATTTACCTGGGATGCCGTATAGAGGTTAAGGTATAACGATATTTAGTGTCACCGAGTCCATATTCCTCTTTAGGTTCCCAAGCCCAATTTCCAGTATGGGCTCTCGACTGCAAAGGTTTAAAGAGAAAAAATATTAATAAATTTTATAAAATATCAGCTGAAAAATCTATCATTAAACAGTGAAGAAAATTAAAAACGCTTTCTGACAATTTGAATTGGATATAAAATTAAAAAAAAAAAACAGTTAAATCTGCAATATTTTTGTTTGACCTTGATATTTTTTTTTGTAAATTTGTACTCGAAACAATACTGAAGAAGCAAAACATCTAACTTTCTCTCCATTGTCATTCCTATCCTAGACTGTTTAGGAACTAACTTCCCTGGGAATATTTAAATTTAAGCTGAAAATGTTATTTTTAATTTCTGCGATTAAAGAACAATTTAACAAATACGATATTTACTAAGAAAATTTATTGATACCAACCAACACTTTTTGCAAAATTATCTTCTTATAAATAATTGGCTTTTTGTAAACAACTCTCTTCTTATATGTAACTAATTTCTTACATGTTCTCTTATATTAACAGATATTGCTGCAGTTTGTCAACCACAAATATTGGGATTTAAAATGCCCAAATAGCAAATAATCTAATAATTGAAGTTAGGTGAAAAAGTTATTTTGTTTTATTTGGTCTTTGCTCATCTTTATATGTACTAAACTGCATTTTAGATTACCCAAAATGACAGTAAATCAAATGTATATTCCAATTCCTTTCTATTTTATGACTCTGCCTGGTTATATCACATCATAATTAATTATTTCCTCATTGTCTTATTCTTTTCCTTTCAAATATAATCTACTCACCCTTAAATAATCGCAGCCTTGTTTTCTTCTAAATGCATATGGAGCCTCTTCCTCACTCTCCGAACCAATTTTGTGCGCTAAATCTTCTTCCTCGGTTTCGATGGTGGATTCATTTGGCGCCGGCGATGAACTTTGACGATGCAGGTGATGATGCAAATGAGGTGGCAGATGGTGCGGCAATGCCGCCGTACCTGGTACACCCAGACCACCAGCAACTCCAGCGCCCAGAGCAGCTCCTGTGGTTGCTGACGTTGGTATGACACCAATGTTAGCTAAATACTGTTGTTGCTGCTGGAGGTGTTGTTGTTGCTGATGCGATTGTTGTTGCTTGTCGCGGGGTACTTTGTGTTTGCGCTTCTTGTACTGGCGCTTCTCTTTCCTATTACCGGCAGTATTCAATGCATCTGAATGTGGATAAAAACAAAAATATTAAATACAAAACTAGAAGAGGACAATTTTTTTTGGGCTTACCCATAGCAATATTCGGGGAGATCAGGTACTGCGATGCGGATGAATACATATGTCCGCCTGGTGTGGTCACGCTACCAGCAGCGCCCGCCGTTAACAATCCCGTCGAACCCATGACATTATTTAAGCCGGCCGCCGAGGAGGCCACACTTGGTACCACCGCCGTAGGTGTGGCTCCCGATGAGGATGAATGATGCGAGTATTGGTTTGCATACAATGGAGCAAAGGCAGGTCTAGAGTACAAAACAAAACAGATTAATAAAATTATGCACTGCCGTTGAAAAGGGATGTTGAGGCACCAACCTTGAATTCTTAAGCGTAGCACTCAGCTCAGAGAGTAAAGCGCCATTATAGTCTCGGAGTTGTACACGTTTCTCAAAGATCTCTATGGACAAATGCAATTGTTCACGCTTCGTTTTCTCGCGTCTCTTAACCATCTCCAAAACCGTAGTGGCTCTTTGCAGATCTCGTCTGGAATTTAAAACAAAAATAAAAACAACATTAGTACCATTGTCGCAATTTAATAACTGTCACATTAGTACATACCTCAACTTGAGCATCTTCTCATAGGAAGTCTCATCATTTTTACGATTCTTTCGCGTTTGCATCTTTTCAGTGCGTCGGCGAAATGCTAAGTACGGATTATTTGATGAGGCTCCCGGGCGATTCTCCGTTTTAACCGAGAGAATCAATGGATGTTGCTGCGGTTGTTTGAATACAAAAATTGCGATTTAATATACAACATTTGTAAGTAGGGGGAAGGAGGGAGGAGGGGTCAAAATAAATTGTAGTGGGAAGAACAATAGAAAGAACAAAAAGTGTGTAGTAGAGTTGATATTATTTCGCATTGTCTTTACCATTTTCAGGCGCTTATTCAGCCAGTAATCATAGACGGCTATGCTGACTTCATCGTCCTGTTTGAGCAACGATTTTGCCTCATTCAATGTAACCACTGTCTGGCCCGAACTCCTCTCAAGACGATCCATCATTTGTTCGAATTTTAATGGCGTTAAATCTAAACGCTTTCGTTGTTGATTTATCCAATATTCATCTTCACTATCCATATCATATTCGGGCACATCTTGCTCCAAGCCGAGTGCTGCATAGGGGATAAACATAAAAAAAAAAACAAAACAAAATATAAAATCACAATAACACACGACGATAAGGTAACCACCACGAGGTGGCAATTACTCACGTTGCATGTGGATCAGTTGTCGTGGCATACGGTAATTGGGTGGATAATTTCTGTCGTAGAAATCTTGATCGGTGGTATAGACTTCTGGCGTCGGTATAATAAGACCTGTACATATTGCTCGTTGTAGATGATGTTCCTATTAAAATAAAAAGAGATTTAGTATTAATAAACATTAACAAAAAAACATCAATGTATAAAAGTTAATAAATTACTCATTTTCAACATTACAATGCATTATAGGAATATACTTCTTAATTATATTAGAAACAAATTTTCCCCCCCATAATAGAATAGATTAGAATACATTAACGACAATGGCAACAAACTATCACTGATAAGATCTTTTAAAATGTGCATTGAACTAAAGGCTAAAGAAAGCGATAGAATCACTTATTACAAATTGGCACGTGGGTCTAATTACAGTTGATAATGTATTGCAAGGGTGTGAAGTACTATTAGGAAACATTGTTTCCGTTTCTTCTTGCACCTGTAAAGGATTTGCTTCTAAGACAATCCTATACATATGTATATAAAAAGACAGGGTGATATTGGATCATGACACAAAACAAATCGGTTTTTTGTTTTCAAAATTTCAGTTTGCTTATGAAATTAAGTGAATTTTGTTTAACTATATTTTTGTTGTGTTCTTCTGTATTTCCACCGGCACAAAGGTGATATGGTAAGCTATCACAAAACAGTGAGTCATATATGAAATTCCCTCAAAGGTCGATAAACTGATGTACTAGTATTTACTTATTTTATTTCACTTACTTATTTGTTATTTTTATTATTTTTCTTATTATTCATTTGTTTATAAAATGTATTCTTGTTTACGTATTTTTGGCCTTATTTCATTAGGAGGAACTACAATGTTTGTTGTTGTTGCTAAAATTAAAAATTATTCTAGCCAATATGCAAATCTCATTGGTTAAAAACGTAAGGGGCAAATTGGATGAAATTTCGTTACTGTATAACTACTATTGTTATTTGCCCTCCCTACATCAATATCTGCGTTGTAGACCTTTATCCTGTATAAGAAATGTCTGTCAGAATACAATAACAGGCCTCCTCTACGAGCCTGTAGATTTGAATTTTGTTGTATATTAGACCTGGGTGATATGGTGCTGACCGATGCATAGTTGTTAGAACCAGGCTGGTGACAGCTATTCACAAAAAGAAGAGGTTTACTCTGAGCACAGTTTACTTGTTAGGAGATCAAATAAGTACCCTTCCCGATGTTGAAGTTAAACGCTTTTAAAAATCTTTTTAAGAGTATAATCCCAGCGAACTCTATAGATTGGTTATGTGTCTAGCAACCACATTGTAAGTTGTGTGATAGGATGCAATTCTGTGAGAGAATGTTTTATCAGAAAGGGAGTCTGAGATGTCTCATGAGGAATTTTTGGATGTGAAAGGAGTATTTCAATTACTTTATCAGTAATATCCCTACGGGAAAATGAACCAGTACAGTACCAGTCACGGGACCGGTTTCCTGGGGTGCATGAACCGGTTCTAGTTCCGGAACTTTTGTATGTAGAGAACCGGTACGTTTTGAATGGGGTTGGCCACTAAAGTATCAATTGACACCTAACTGATACTTTGCGATGTGTCTTGAACCGGTACAACAGTACAAGCCCTACGACAGGTTCAGTAAAACCAGTTACCTATCTATGATATCTGTTTTTTGTTAATTTGCCCTAAAATAAGACGGACAAATTAAATGAATCTTTTTGATAAATAACTTAGTTGTCTAGGGTTAAATTATACACAAATGTTTTCTATTTTTCTGACTTTTCTACTTATTTATTAACCACACCGTTGGAAAGCCAACGCCGCAGAATTAAGATCAGTCAAATTGATTTTTCTTTAAGACTTTAGAACCTGTTTGGTGACACATCCCCTCTTCACCCGTTCTGAGATAGGTACACTCAGGTAAATTAACACCACTTTTTCCGTAGGGATGTTATTCCCATATATATTCCCATATTGGAAGAATATCTCTCCTCTTCTACGAATTATATGTCGATATGGCAAGCGTTCATGCGCAATATGATAATCAGACGGGCCTATGAAACATGATAGAGGGCGAAAATTAAATTCGGGACTATTCGATGATACAAACGTTATGGGAGTTAAGATTGGATACATATCGACAAGAAAGACTTTGAGGGATACAATAAGGTCGAAAATGGAATAGAACTATACCATTTCCAATTGAAATTCAAAGAATATCAATTGAAATTCAAACATTCCATTTGAAATTTAAACATTCCATTTGAAATTCAAATATTCCATTTGAAATTCAAAACTTGTCATTTGAAATTCAAAAATTCCATTTGAAAATCAAAAAACATCAATTCAAATTCTAACTGTCGATTTGAAATTTAAAAAACATTAATTGAAATTTAAAAAACATCAATTGAATTTGAAAACACATCAATTGAAATTCAAAAATCATCAATTGAAATTCGAAGTTCGTCAATTGAAAATCAAAATTCGGCAATTGAAATTCAAAACTTAACAATTGAAATTCAAAATTCGTCAATTGATATTCAAAACTCATCAATTGCAATTCAAAACTCGTCAATTGATATTCAAAACTCATCAAATGAAATTCAAAAGTCGTCAATTGAATTTCAAAACTCATCAATTGAAATTCGAATAATTGTTTGGTAGTTTTAATCATAATACACTCTACTTGAACTTAACTATATGTGAATTTTTTTTAGTATTTGTATTAAATTTACAGTTTAATGCTACGAATTTAACTGCGAATGGAGCAAATAATGTTCATCGGAAATTTTATGAGATGTAACAAAGTAATATTCTTTTACAAGTACATTTTTTCGATTCGCTATCCATTGCAAATTTTGCATTTGTTTCCATATTTATCAATGACTTATGCCCATATAACCATTAAGGTGTAGCATATTTTACGGTCGAAGTGAACCTACTATTAATGATTCAATACTTTTAAATTTCAAATGATATGTTTTGAATATCAATTGATGACTTTTGAGTTTCAATTGATGAATTTTGAATTTCAATTGACGAAATTTGAATTTCAATTGATGAGTTTTGAATTTAAATTGACGACTTTTGAATTTCAATTGACGAATTTTGAAATTCAATTGACGAGTTTCGAATTTCAATTGATGAGTTTTAAATTACAATTGATGTGCTTTAAATTTCAATCGACGAATTTTGAATTTTAATTGATATTTTTTGAATTTCAAATGGGAATTTTGAATTTCAATTGACGTTTTTTGAATTTCAAATGGAATTTTTAAATTTCATATGACGGGTTTTGAATTTTAAATGGAATATTTGAATTCCAAATGGAATGTTTGAATTTCAATTGATTTTCTTTGAATTGCAATTGGAAATGGTGTAGTAATATGCAAATTATGGGTGGGCATGCTTTCTTTAGTGATAGCGATACAATCTTCTTCTTTCTTTTTATAAGTAGTGCGATGTTATTGTATTTTTCGAATTTCGTACATTTAGGGCTGAAAAGGGACAAAAGTGATACCACCGGAAAGACCGAAGGATTAAATCGGCAATGACAATAATTGGGTTACACGTTCATCTTACGAAGTACATATTTGGCGAAATTCGTACTTTTAAGGAAGAACATATTTTGACTGACCAATAAAAAAAAAATAAAAACTTAATTTCCCTTTGCGCCCCATGAATGATAACACTCTTTCTATTTTTAGATTCACAACTAACGGCACCTACTTGTTTATCGACGAATGCGAACGTCATTGTTTGAGAAGCTCTTACTAGACACGCCGATTGACTCGACACTTACACTGCGAAGTTGATGTCAACAACATTCGAGGCGAGCCGACAATGAAAGAACAATTTTTATTTTAAGATGACTGAAGCCATGTTTGTACCTGCGATCTCCCGCATGGTAGTCGCGTGTTCTAACCACTATGCCACGGCCGGTCCCAATAACTAGGATAAATCTGTGGAGGAAATACTGGCAAGGAATTTGAATTAGATCGTCACAATCTATGTCGACAGTCAAGCGGCCTTAAAGGCTTTGGTGTCAAAGGCTATAAAGTCAAGATTAGTGTACAGATGTAGGACGGCGCTCTCAAAACAGCCGTATAATAGTATTCGACTCTGTTGGGTCTCCGGACACAGTGACATTTCAGGAAACGAATGATAGCGGATGATCTGGCGCGGAAATGTTCAGCACTGGGACCCGGCCAATCGGATGGATCAGTGCGACCAACAATGTGTCATTTATACGGAATTGTGCCCCTTCACATCGAACGGCTGGCAAATGAATCCTGGGAACATCGCATCGACTGTGTGGTACCACGAGATATTTAGCCATGACTGGATGGAAGACGAACCAAATCACTATTGGAACTGGATTGGAGGTCCGTTAGACGACTAATTGGAGTAATCACGGGACACTGCAACGTCAGAGCATTTACATTCAACTGGGAGACGACACAGGAGGATTACTGTAGGCTTTGCAACGATGGGGAGGAAATTGAGATCATTGAACATATGTTATGCCATTGTCCAGCTATTCATAGTAGATGGAAGCAATTCCTCGGAAAATGGTTCTTTGCCAGTCTCACGCAATATGGAGAATCTGAAGAAAGTTCACTGGTGGTTTGAGCTGGCCAAATGGCAGAGGACTATAGTGTCCCCACGTAATCTTACTACTTTTATATCGTTACCTTAATAAAAACAGGCTAAACTCATAAAAAGCTAAGTATACAGGAGTCGGAAAAAACGTAATAAAACTGGACAAACTATTACAATAAGGATTTTTTTAATGCAGTTTCTATTCAAAGCTTTAGCTCTATTTTCAATCTCTAATCAGCTCGAGATTTTAAAACAAGGTGACGTAATCAACATGAATCAATAAAAACCCCTATTTCGCAATATACGAGTTAAGTCTTTTTTTTATATTAAGGTCACGAGATATAAAGTTAAAATAAAGAACACAACGAAATTATTTTTTAGCATTTCTATCTCTTTTCCACTGTACTATTCTTCTGAACTCTGTTATATTGCAAAACTTTCTTCCCTTTTTATTTCTCCTTTTTTTAAATCAGGACAATCACAATAGACCATAATGGTCTACGAGTGTTGTAATGGCTTGGTATTGTGCTGTGTCATTACATGTCCTCAACCTAAACCTAAACAAGGATAACGAAACAATTTACCATTTTTTATACAAAGGGGACAATTCCACCAAAAAGTGTATTTATTGTACCAAAAAGTACATTAATTGTTCCAAAAGGGTGCAGATGAGTTCATTTATTGTACTAAAAATACTTTTATTGTTTCTAAAAGTAATTTTATTCTACCATAGTGTATATTTGTAATATCCGAAAGTACATTTTCTGCCAATAAGTACTATTTATGCACCAGAAGGAGAATTTATTGTACCAAAAAGTACCTTTATTGTTTCAACAAGTTCTATTATCGTACCATAAAGTACATTTTTTGTACAAAAAAAGTACCGTTACTGTATTAAAAATGCTTTTTGTACTAAAAAGTAATATTATTGTACCAAAAAGTAGTTTTAAAAAGAAATATTGTTGCAACCAAATTATATTTAGTTGCACCAAAATGTACTATTATTGTACCAAAAAGTACTTTAATTGTACGCAAAAATTATATTATTACTCCACTAAGTACCATACCAAAGGGATCATTTATTGTACAAAAAAGTACAATTATATACCAAAAAAAACTTTTCATGTACCAAAAAGTACTATTACTCTAACAAAATGTACTTATATTGCACCTGATAGTGCAATTATTGTACTAAAAATTAAATTGATTGTACCATTATGTTCTATTGTTGTAACAATAAGTACTTTCAATTTACTAAAAAAGTACATTTTTTGCACCAATTAATTACTTTTTATGTACCAAAAAGAACATTTAATGTCACAGAAATTAATTCCAGTGTGCCGAATGTTACTATGATTGCACACAAATTTTATTTTATTTTACCAAATTGTACTATTGCACACAAACGTAATTTTATTTAACCAAATTGTACTATAAGTGTACCAATTGTACCAATTAATAATATTATTGCTTCAAAAAGTACTTTTATTAAAACAAAAAGTGAATTTATTGATCCAGAAAGTACAATTGTCGTACCAATAAATTCTATCATTGTACCGAAATGTATGTTTATTGTAAAAAGGTACAATTATTTTATCAAAAAGAAATAATATTGTACCAAAAAGTACATAAGGTAAAATTTTGTAACAAAAAGTACATTTATTGCGCCAAAAAGTACATTTATTGTACCAATTGGAATTCCCTTGTTTGCATACGATGAGTCAGACGCAAATACACAAACGTGTTAGATTTAGTTTATAAAATAAAAACTATTCAAAATTGTTACTCAATTTACCGGGAAATCGACTCCCATGCTCTAATATATTTTTTGGCATGATAGCTTAGCAAAAAAAAAAACTTAGAATTTTCTTAATTTTGGCGTCTGTAAAAATCCTGATTTCTTTAGGTTTGTCGACTACTATGTCGATTTTCTTAATTTAAAAACCGCGTAATAATGTTCTTTGTTGGGAAAATTCATATATTTATTTTGCTAATGTTCATTTCCTAAGGACATACTACGTGGATGCAAATATGTAGAAAAGTTTGCAAACTGTTGAAAAGAAGCAGATGTAAACTAAACATCGTTATCCTTAACAAATTGTAGGACACACCGACAATGTTAAATGATCATATAGTCAATCATGTAAAATCCAGGTAATATTGTTAAAATGACCATTGCAGATTTTCACTACCTGATATAGTTGGTGGTACTTAAGCCATACACAATTGTTTTTCTTTCGTCTAAAACATTTAGCAACCATATGCTATTTGGGAAAAACCCAAACCGAAAAGGTGTTAGTTCCAACAACAACAACCTATAGTTGGTAAAATTTACTTTCATGTCTAAACCCAGTCTCTACTATGTCATTACTACGGGTTGTCTGCGATATAACAATGGGACTACTAAAGAATGACTACCTGCCTGTTATCACCCACGCAATTCCTATGATTCTTTTTAATTTTAAAACGTAGGATAACCTTCATTGTAAATTTCTTAAGAAAGGAAATACATATGTACAACAAATAGTTTTCGAAATGCTGTGCTCGTGTATCAGTAATATGACTTCTATGCAAACAGCTAAGTATTATTAGTACTACAAAGAATAGCTTTAAAAATAACGTAGGTACATTTGTCGCTTTTAAAAGAAACTGCTTTTATGTGCTGTGAGCATAATATTTATGACAAAAAAAAAAATAAAAAAAATATTTTATTATGTTTATGTTATACAATTTATTTAATTAAATTAATTAATGTTAATAATTTGATTTTATCGTAAAATTTATATAATTTGTATTTTATAATTTTTTATTTTATTTATAAAACGATTAAATAGAGTCCACATTTTTTAAACTAATATAAAGTTTAAATGTTTTCAAAGACTTTGTCCATGAGACATTCCCTCCATATTAACCTGAATCTAATTGTATAATACATTATTACCGTTTGGCTGCGATATAACAAAGGATGCTAAGGATTCACTAATTGTCTTTCAATACCTACGCAAATTTTCTTTAATACTTTTGAATTTGATAACGTAGACATTAAATTGATATCGGTTTTTCGTTTAATTATGGTGCACTTCTTTAAAAGACAAGTTATCCAACATATTTAAGATGCTTCAAAGGATAATTGTGCAATACATATAATCAGATTTAAATATTGACAATAATTCTCATTGTCTGCCTTAAAAAATTTACAGCAGTTTATAAAATGCATTAAAAATAAAATAGAATTGCCAAGTTTTCCGCCTTAAATATTTTTTTCTTTATTTCATTGCAAAAATTTATATTATCTTATAAGGATGTTTCATTGTCCTACCCACGATATCAAATATTTTAAAATTGTGAAAGAGTACGTGGAAACAACTTCAGCTATTAACTAGTTTAGGTTCTGTTATATCCCTTTGAACTATGCAATTTTACATGTTGCCTAGCTAATCGGCACCCTGAGATCCATTGTAGTTGCTGTAAAAGAAAGTATCGAAAGAGAAAAAGACAAGTAAGTACACATTGTTCAAAGCTTAAATAATGTTTCAGTAATTTTTGTCGGAACTGTAAGAGTTCTATCGTTTATACCTGAATGTTTCAAATGAAACAAATCAATGGATTTTTAGACTGGAGGAGGCTGTACAATCAATAACTGGTCATGGCTCACTGGAGGATGTTGACCGGCGTATATGTAACCTTTTGGGCTACGTGGCTTTCTGAAGTGGGAAAACAGCTAATAGACGTTACATTTCCAGTACCAGTACCTGTACAGAATTGACCCGTAAAAGGTAGAGTTAAAAGGATGTTTTGAAGCAAGTGATTTCCTAAGATTCATGCGGTACCTTCCATGGCTGACTGGATCAAGATGAATGTATGGAGAACATTTTTGAAGAGTTTTCTCTTTTAATGTAGTGTAGTGTCCTGGTTTCATGTACCGACGTGTCCTACACCTATATCTAAAGGCATTCGAACTCACTATTCCCTCATCAATTCTGATAGTACATTAAAACTAAAAATACTTCTAAAAATACGAAAAGGACAACATGGTATTTCGTCAGAGGACCTATTTCAATTTCTATCACAGCTCAAAAAAGGATTATCGGAAGACAGTTGTTTATACCAACAATGCATAATCGCAGGTTATCCCATTGTGTCGTCCTTTAAATTCGGGACCGGCCGTGATGGTTAGAACACGCGACTACCATGCGGGAGATCACAGGTTCAACTCCTGGCCCCAGTCATCTTAAAAGAAAAAAAATTCTTTCATTGTCGGGTCCCCTCGAATGTTGTCGACAGCAACTTCGCAGAATCAGTGTCGAGTAATTGGCATGTCTAGTGACATTCGCATTCGTGAAATATTTTAAAGAGAAAAAAAACGTTATTCAATGGTGATAGAATTTAGAATCCTGGCATGATGGCTAGCCCGGTCACAGCCATCTCTACAATTATTTTATCATCGAACCCCTATGTTGTAGATAGCAATATTTAGTCTATCCAATCGACTTGTAAAGCAAAATCTTTTTAAAAAGCTAACGTTCGCTGTTAAAAAGTAGGTCTCCTTCCCATTGTGTGATGAATGGGATCCTAAAGCAAAACAAGAGTGAGTTAAGGAAACAGAATAACCCACTATATTACAAAATGAGACGTAAATAATTTTGTATGATGCAGCCTATATTTCATACTGCACTGGCCACCATGGACATAACTAAATATTATAGGGAAGAACAAAACGACTAAAGAAATATTAGCCCGGTCCAGTGTATAATTCTACTATAATTTTTTGATATCATTCGGGATTTTCTAATTGATTTGATGTATGTATCTCTAAATCATTCTATGTAAAATATTTTAAAAATATGTAATAGCGCTATAATGCCCTCCTAAGAGAGAAAGTCACATCTCCATTCATTAAAAGCATTTTTGAAATTTATCAAAAATATTTTTTACATATCTCAAATTACTAAAATGGCGAGGTGACTTTCTTTCTTAGGAGGGCAGTATAGTCAAGAATCAAAGTATTCCACAATCGCTAATATATGTTTCCATTGAGAGATCTGTCAACGAATTCGATACTGATTAAATATGGTGTACCAAAGTAAAACAGAAACATAAATAATTTAAATTAAATATAAATAATCTTTCAAGGTACAGAGTAAAATACATTACCATGACATACCTACATATCCTATGGAAACGACCAATTAGTTTAAAATGTAAGTTCATAGTATTATATACCATATCTCGATGTCATTTAATAATTTGTCAATAATTTGATATTTCATCAAATCATTTTATACCTATTTCTCAAGATATCCTTAACATTTTTATTATGTTTTTAAAAAACTCACCGACTCTTCCTCTTTTTCCATGCCACTAGGCATTTGTGGTACCGCTCTATTAATCGCTGAATACTCCGGTAAATCCGGCAACTCCTCAGCCAAATATATTGGCATTTGTTTGGAGGGATCAAGGGCACGAGCCCTAAATGATAGTTTCGACATAATGATGATGTTGTTGCTGGTGCTGATGGTGTCACTGTCACTGTCGCCACTCCTTTTCCGTGGTGTTTACAAACTAAATTTGGCTTTTGTTTTTAGTGAATTTTATAAAAATCAAAGTAATATTTATATATATATATATATACGTATATATATGGAGATATATATATAGATACGGGAACTAATGATGAGTTGAGATGAGTTGGTTTTTGAGTGAGGAGCGGAGAGGGATTTGTAATTGTTATTCCAAAGGTACACACTGCCTGCCTCTTTATCCTTCGAGGATAAATCTTAAAAAGCGTCGTTGTTGTTGTTGGTTATGATTATGGGGATAATGAAGAAAATGCTGGAGACTACTGCTGCTGCCTGCTGGATGCGGATGTTGTTGTAGTAGGAGGATTGGATAGTTGTGGTGATTGCGGCGTTTGTGGTATTGATGCTGTTGCGGTTGACTGTTGTACTGTTGTTGAATACAATAGCCTGTGCGGTTGATGAAAGAGCTTGAGCTTGCGCCGCGCTTTTTAGGATAGCGTTTAGTAAACTTAGATTTAAAAGCCTCCTCCTCCTCCTCCTCCTCCTGTTTTTTCTTGGTAGCTCTGATAGCAGCACTGCTGCCTGGTGAGGGGTGTATTTGAAAATAACTACAGAAATTTAGAGTTTCCGCTAAGTGGCCTCTGCTCTCTTCGCGACGACGACTGCAAGAGGTGACGAAAAAAACCTTCAAGAGATTTAAAACTGCCAGTAATGCAAGTAGTTTTAGTTCTTTGTTGTTGTTGCTGCTCGCACAAAAGAACGTTGATGATAAATCCCCGTTCAATTGTTGTTTCTGCTGCTGCTGTTTACGCTGTTGTATTAAAGGACCCTGTATGGGTGCAGAGAAGTAGAACAAGAGCTTAATGCTTTTTGCTGTTGTGTTGTTGTTGCTGTTGTGTAGTGTTGTTGATGAACACGTCGTTCTACTCCTCGTCGCGGTCGTCGTTGTGGTTGTTTTTGTGGTCTCTTTCTTGGACCGTTGTTGCACTCCAAATGCCGGCTCGTCGTCTTCGGTCGCCTTAACTTTGGTACTTGTTGTTGTTGCTGTTGATGTTATGGACGATACTTTATTTAAGTTAATTGTTGTTGTTGTGTTGTTGCTGCGTGTGGGCCTGGCAGAGATCAAGAGCGGCACCACTATGAACCACAATATCAGTTGTTGCTGCTCCTGGGTTTGTTGTTGATAATGATGATGTAGCTGTTGTTTTTGTTCTTGTTGTTGCTGTTGTTCTATCTGGTTTATACCTTCCAGTTGAATATGCTGCAGCTGTGGAAAGTTCTTGTTGTTGTTGTTGGGATTGCTCGTTTCTAACAGCTGATGATGATGACGACGACTTTTTTTTGTGTGACAACTACGACTTTTTTGCAATAAAAGCAACAATAACAAATCGAGTGAACTATGAGACGACGACATTTTTCAAATTGAAATCGAAAAACTTAAATAAATTTGCATAATTACAACAATCATAACATTTGTTAATAGTAACATTTGTATACATTTCATATTTCTTTTACGACAACAACGGCAGGCGGCCACATTTACTAGCGGCGGCGAAAACAGTAGTAGTAACACAGCAGTAACGGGGTGGCGACGACTGCGGCACCGGCAACTGCGACGGCAGCAGTGGTAGTAATCCAACAACAGCAACACCGTTCACAGCCACAACATTAAACTGCATTTTTCATGAAGCAAAACATGATACAGCCGATGATGATGATTTTTGCTGCAGTGGTGTTGTTTTTTTTTGTAATGTTGTTGCAGCCTTTATTGTTGTTTCTGTTTCTTTAGAATTTTGCTTTGTAACTGATACGTTGCGTTGTGTGTGAATGTATGTTGGCTTTTCTTTGGGATTCTTTCTACCTCTTTTCTTGGGTTTTACACAAAAATTACAAATTTTATTTCTTTTGTTTCCAATGTGTGGATTTTTTTAATATATATTTTTTTGTTGCTTGTAATTCTCTCTTTTTTAGCTTTGCTTTTAGTTGCCAATGCAAAATGAATTCATTAATCTTTTTTGTATTCTCTTTTTTTTTTTGTAATATTTCGCTGTTTTGCTTAATGACAGTTTTGCCACGCTAGTTTAGCTGTCAAAATGAAATGAAGAGGGAAAAATGCACATTTATATTACAGCAGCTACAAAAACAATGTAAAACAATGCACTTCACTCTACTATGGGAGAGAGGGTGGGTAACACAAGGGCAAGAGCGCGATTGAGCGAATTCAACGCAGTGACTATAGAAATGGCGGGGTTATTTCCTTGAAATTCTATATTAATATACAAAATTATACACTTGTTTTAATTCCACAATTTTCTTTCAAAAGGCAAATTTATTCCTTTGATTTTCATTTTCTTTTCAATTTTAAAATTTAATTTTGTACCACTGAACAAAAATCTGAAGCAAGTAAACAAAACATTTCTTCTTCATCTGCGGCCGCGGCGAATTTGGTACACAAACATTTCGTGCGGCGAATTCACACACGATTTTTTCTCGGGTTGGTTTTTTTTTGCATGAAAGAAAAAACACAATGCAAAATTGTAAAACACTGGCGACGTTGTACTCTTACGTTTTTTTCTACTTCTAGCAACAAAATCAACTGAGGTGCTAATATTTTTTAAACATTTTATTGGTATATTTATTAATCTTTAATTAAAACGAACGGAAAAACTAAAAAAATTACGATTATTGAAAATGTTTGGTGTTTTTCGCAGATAGCGTGGTTGTTATACGCCGTAATGGCGGCCGAAAACGAACTAACACAGCTTCGTCAATACAACAGAGACGGCAAACAGTGACGAGAACCTCTTACACGGAAACTTCTCGCTCTAGCATAAAAACTACCGAATCATTACAGGTAGCTGCTCTTCTCTTTCAATGCCTGCATGCACACACAAAACTTAGCAACCCTGTGTTGGGGGCAACACTTGCAGTGTATTCACTCTCGCATTACTCCGAATTTTTAGGTACGTGCACGCACACACACACACACACACGGTCAGACCATTCCACACCACTACCTATACAAAAGGCGCGCGCATTTTTCTTTGGTGCTTCTTCTTATCTACACTTCAATTCATCGCTCGTACTCTCATCAAGTTTGCTCTCTTTCACTCCCCGACCCTTAATAAAGGCACACACGCTAGAGCGAGCGAGATATCCGTCACTCTTCACACAGCCCGTACGATGTCATTCTTCGTCTTTTTTCTATACACCACACAAAAAAAAAACGACCGAACGATAGAAAAAATTTTTTTCTTCACCAAAAAATCGATTGTTCTCACATGAATTCCACACTTTTTTCACATTGATTTTCTTGCTTTTACCACTTGTATTTTCATAATTTCATATGAAATTTATCGGCAACGCTTCGCGATGCATTGACTGCGACACATTTTGGGTTAATTTCTATGGGTTTTGCGAAAAAATTCTTTATTTAATTGTGCAACGACACGAGTTTTTCACAGGGACACGTTTTTCACTGTGTGTAATGGCGGCCATACAGTACGAAAAAACGAACACGAACGACGAATGAGGCGAACGACATGATGACAAACAAAATAACATTTTTTTTCGGAGTCAGCTAAACTAACAAAATTATTAGAAAATCTTTTCGCACCCCATACAATGCATAAATTGACATGATTTGTCATGCCCCGCACACCGAATTGCGAGTAATTTTCTCTAGTTTCGTTCAAACACAACAAACCAAGGAAATTCCGTTTAATTTTAAGTAAAATTTATACAAAAATTAAAGACATCTTGCATTTTAGATATTTCATAATTTCGACATCGAATTCATAATAAACACAGAGTCGTATTTTGTGTGTGTTTTGGGAGCTTGACAAGCCTTCACCACCACTCCGTAACATCTCTGTGTTGTGAGTGAGCTAAAGCAAACGCAACCAACTTCATGTGTGTTGCTAACAAATGTAAACAAAACAAAATCATATTTGCACAAATTAGCAAACGCATTGCACTGAAAGAGAAATTGTCATTACAAATTTATTAGAAATTCTTATGCATTAGCTTACCACGAATCAACAACTCAGGTACAATGTATCCCTTAAGTTCACAGAAAAAGTATTGGACATTTAATTCCATGGAACAGTTAGGTGAATTAAGGCTAAAAGAAAATCAAAAGTTTGTGGAAATTCATGGCTCACAAATGGATGTAAGTTGTTGTAAATTCCAGTACACGTGAATGCATATTAATTTTTTGTTTGTGTAGGACCAGCAACGCCATGACTACTTCTTAGATGCAGCGGAGGAACGGTTACTGCTAAAGCAATATGAGATTTATCTAAATGATTTCTGCCGGCGTTTTGAGCCTGTAATGCCCAAGTGTGTGGTTGGCACAGCTTTTCATTACTTCAAACGTTTCTTTTTGCACAACTCGCCCATGAATTATCATCCCAAGGAAATATTGTAAGTAATAATGTGACAAACAGCTTAAATATTTTGTGGTTCTTGTTGGAAACTGAAATTTTGTTATTATTTTTTTGTGTGTGTTTCAGGGCAACTTGTGTTTATTTGGCCTGCAAAGTGGAAGAGTTCAATGTGTCTATTGGCCAATTTGTAAGCAACATCAAGGGAGATCGCAACAAGGCCATGGATATTATATTGTCAAATGAATTGCTGTTAATGCAGCATTTAAACTACTATTTGACCATACATAATCCATACAGACCCATTGAGGGATTTCTAATAGATATAAAGGTAAGTTATAAAATTACCAAAGCAGCATAAAAAACCCAGGGCTTTCAAAATATCGCCATACAGTCTGAAATAGGGGAAAGCTTTTGTAAAATCTTTAAACGGGCACCAGAATTTGACAGAAGGATATTTAGGCAAAGCTTCTTTTTCTTCTTAAGAAGACATATAAAAAGCATGAGACATCGATTTATATTTTTAGTATCCAAATTACGTTTTCCAAATAGTTTCAGCCTCTTTTATTTTGTATCATTTGTTCTTTAAATTGTTGCAGAAACTAATGCAATTTCAAGACCAAAAGATACATAGTTAAAGGGCCTGAAACTATTAAGAAAATCTTATTTGTATACCAAAACAAAAAATCAGCAAGTTTCATGCTGTTTAATTGGCTTCCTAAGACAGTCGATATACCATGTTTAAGCATTCAAATTAATATTATTTTCCTAATTTTGTATATTACCTATGTATTATTTAATGCATTGTGTCTATTTATTTTTGAATTTCAGACTCGTAGTTCTATGGTAAATCCTGAACGTCTGAGGCCACACATCGATAGTTTTATTGAGAAAACATTCTTCACCGATGCCTGCCTTTTGTATGCCCCCTCTCAGATTGCCTTGGCCGCTGTTTTACATGCCGCTGGACGGGAGCAAGAAAACTTGGACAGCTATGTCACAGATAATCTATTGAATGGGGCTCGTGAAAAGTTACCCGCACTGATAGAAGCCATAAGAAGTAAGAATATTTAATAAAAGCTAAAAATGCTTTTAATTTTATTCGAATCTATAAAAACCAAGTAAGAATTCTCATTTAGTTTTGAGATTCTGGTGTACAAGACCATAAATATTTAACTTTTATTCTGCCTTCCTAAGAAATAAAGTCACATCTCTATTTTAGTAGTTTTGAGATATGTAACTACTAAGTTCTATATCTTCTCGCCTAAAGTTAAATAAATACAGAACGTACACATATTTTAAAACTACTAAATTAGAGATGTAACTTTCTTTCTGAGGATAGCAGTATACCAAGTCTGCTGCTGAATACAATATATTAACATAAATATTTTATTTTAATTTGGACTTACCTTTTGAGATGTTTTTGTTAAAAATTTACCGATTTTATTTTATTTTTTTTAGAAATTCGTATTATGGTGAAACAATATGAATTGCCACTCAGGGACAGAGTCAAATTAATAGAAAAGAAACTGGAGAAATGTCGAAATCAGGAGAACAATCCAGATAGTGAAATGTAAGTATAAACAAGCAAAAATAAATACATTTGTCTAAGGCAACACATAAAAACAGCTATATTAACTATATTTTATTAAAAAATATAATATGTCTTTTCCAGTGTTGCCATAATATTATAGAATTTTTTACTATATCTAATATACCATTTTTTTTATATATTTTTAATATTTTAGCTACAAAGAACGCATGCGCAAAATGTATTGTGACGATGAATTGGAAGTAACAGAAGACACATCCTATTATCTGGCAGATTCAAGTGCGGACATGTCCGTACTCAATATGAGTCAATAAATGAACAAAAGACATAATGTTGTTTGTGCTTGTTTTTTGTTTTATTCGTTTATTTTTTGAAAATAATCTGATAAAAAGAAATATAGTGTAAAAAAACTGAATTATTACGATGAGTTTCATTTAAAGCATTCGATTATTTGGTAAAAAAAATCCATTTGGGAGGAAGAATGTACTACCATTGAAGAAAAAAGACTTAGAATTCGACTTGCGAGGGACCAATGTGCTGTGTTAATAAAAATGAAAATAAATGACAAAAAAACCGGAACGAAACTATTTTTTTTCATAAAAAGTGGTATTTTTATAATCATCGTTGGATAAAAATTTGAAATATATGTGTGTTTATATAAATTTGATGATATTTCTAGATATAAAAAGGGAAAATTCTACTTTATTTTTCGATTGCATATTGAGTTATTTCTAAAAAGTTAAATATTTTGTTCTTTCAACGTCATTAGTTCAAATCGAATGTTCTTTTATAAGATTTTAATCGACTTAGAAAGTTTTGAAAAATCTTTCTTTTTAATATTTGTATTTTTTTTTCATTAACACTTGTCCTTGTCAACGTTAACGGTCATAGTAAACAGCTGTCCTTCAGAAAAAAATGACATTGACACTGGCTCTATGTCGGCATCTACTTTCCACTTGGCACAGACGACCCATAAATTTTTAAAAAAATTTAAAATTATATTAAATTTTTCCATTTTTGCCTGACTTCACAAAATTGTTTATTTTTGTTGGAAACTCAAATTTATTTTTTAAAATTTTTTTGATTTGGGATAATAGACTAAAAAACAATTTTAAATCGAAATTTTTTAAATTTCTTAATGAAACATTGGCAAAACATTAATATAGGTAGACTTCCTGTAAATTCTAGTAAATACAAAAAAGTCCATGTTAGGAGTTGCTCTTTTGAAACGAAATAACGAAATGTATTGTAAGTACTTACCTTTTTTTTGCTTTACAATGTAGACAAACTTCAAATTTCTTCTTTTTTCATCATTCATTTTACATATCTTTATTTTTTTGTATGTATAATGTATTCATAGAGATTTATTTTATACTAACAATTTTTGTTGTTGTTTTACTTCCATATAAAGATAAATAGCTTTCTTTTTTGTGTGGATGTAGTGTGTTTTTATTATTTTTATGCCATTTAATGTTATGTTTTTTTTTGCATATTTCTAACTTAAGCTTATGTCGAATAATTATGTATTTATATTTTTTTAATAATCTTAGTTAAAAGCTTTTCATTTTCACGAATACCTCTATATATTTTTATTTTTTTTTTCTTTTTTTGTTAATAAATCTCAAAACTTAACAAAATTTTCTTTGATTTATCTAATGAGCTGTGATGAATTCGCTCTATACTTTGTATTTAAATTTAAAATGTTTTACATTTATATTTAATGTTTTCGGTATATTTTTTTTTGTTTTTTGCATTAATTGTTTATATGGTTTTTACGTTTTTTAGTTGTTCTTAATTTTTTGTGTTCAATGCTTAATTTTTTTTTTAATTTTTTCGATAACAATTTTGTTATATTTTTTTGTGTAATGTGTGTTGATAATGTGTTTGCTTTAACTATTTTGTTATGAAAGTGATTGTTGCTTCACCTTTAGCTGTATAATTTTTTTAGTTTATAATGCATTTTACAAATTTTTAATATTATGTATTACATTTTCTTGCTTTTTCGTGTTGCAATAATTACCAAATGTATTAATTATATTCTATACAGTTTTGTGGCTGTTCGTTTTTTATTATTTTTTATGAAATTTTTTTTTGTTTTTATGATTGTTAAAAAAGTAATTAAATTTTTGTTTAATATAAAAAAAATTAGCAAATTTTAATTATCCCGGAATTCTTTTCAGACTTGATTGAAATTTAAAAAAAAAAATGTATAAAGGTTCATATTTATTTTAGTTAATTAAAAAAATTGTTAAATTTTTACTAAATTTTTACAAATTTCTCTAAATTAAATAGAAATTTTTGGAAATACTATTGAATAACAATGAAATTCATTGAAAGAAGTTGACCTTAATACATAACATTGCAAAAAACATTCTTATTGTCCAAAAAATATTAAAAATAATTGTCTTAGTACGAGTTTTTCTTTATATTAAGTTGTTAAAAGTTATTTCGAAACTATTTGTTTATTTACATAACAGATTGCAAATTTTGTTAATTGTTATTGTTCAAAGGGTTTTGAAGCTTATACACCAAATTAGCTATGACGAGCAGAGAGTTTATTTGGATTTGGTAGAAAAGAAAATTGTCCTCAAAATTTTATTAAAATTAACATATGCTGACGCCATATGGTCACACTCTGTACGCTCTTTGTACTGTGGAAATTTTAATTTTTTAATAATATTTAAAACTCATGTTTGTTATTCCTACTCATAAGGCAAGCTTTTAAATGTTCAGTTTTTATTAAATTGGTTTCAGTATCGCTCATTGTCATTCTGAACTTAAGGTCAGAACACTTAAAAACCTTATCTGCACTTTGCAAATTTAAAAAAATCATGTATTCTTAAAATAAACGAATTAACAGCTAAACCCTGTGTGTTGTTAATGCAGTCTTCTCCGATGTTAATATATAGTGTACACACACCAATACTCAAAAACTAAAAAAAAACGTATATTCCTTTTCACATAAATGAGAAATTCAACTGCTTCTCGCTTTTGAGTAGTTAAAGTGCTTCCATTTTTAGACTCATAGAATAGTCGAATTTGAAAAGCTTTTACTAGACATGCCTTAACATCATGGTTGCCGCCAGTATAAGATATGTAAATGGCTACGACAGAGATTGAACTCAGACCACCTGCAAGATAGTCGAGTGTTCTAACCATCATGCCAGGACTTCCTTTTACAGGCGTCTGGTGTATGTTAATAGTGGTTCTATGAAGTTGAGAGGATTACTAATCCGTTTTAGCCGTTTTAACCATGCATATTTTTTTTTTAAATTTACTGCAATATTTGCATATATACAAGAAAGAATTACGGGAAAACTTTAGAAAATAACCTATATTGAATCAAAATTTTTTCAATTTTTTGTAGTTTTCTTTGAATTTCTGTTACTTTAGAATTTTAAAAAATAGGTATTATTCCGAAAATTTTTATTTTTTTAAACTATTTTTATTTAGATTATTTGATTCAAAATAATTTAAATTTGTGTAAATTAAATTTAAACTAAACAATTAATATAAAAAAAACTAAAATTAAAAAAAAGAATAAATATTATTTAGATAAAATAATTTTTTTATGAATAAAGAAACAAATTTATTGGATGGAAAATAAGGAAGTTAGATTTAAAAAAATTGATCCGAAAATTTAAATATTTGTTTACTTGAATAAAAAATTCAAGGGAAAAAAATAAACAAGTAACAAAGTCAAAAGGAAATAAAGAATATTCACGAAAGTAAACAAATATATCAAAATTGGATTAAAAAAATTAAATATAAATTTTTTTAAACCCAAATACCGAAAATAGTTAAAAAAAATAATTCAAAATATAAAACATTTCTTTTTAAATTTAAAAAATAAAATTGAAATAAAATATGACTATAATTATAAAAAATTATAAAAACAAGATGCTGCATACAGGGCCAAACTGCAGCCAATGGCAACGCGAGCTGTTCATGAAAAGTATAGAGAGAAGAGGCGGGAGGCGACTCGACTCTTCAGGCGAAAAAAACGAGAGCTTAAGGTGCGGAATAATGTGTGTATTGAAGATTACAGGAACAGAGGTGAAGCCCGAAAATTCTATCAGAAGATAAATGGTTAGGTACATGGAACAGGTCTTCCCTCCTGTAAAGACAAGGACGGTCATCTTGTTACTGACTCCGAGAGCGTATTGAGAATATATAAAGATCACTTCTGCAGCCTATTGATGTGTGAAAACTTGACGGAAGAAGACTGTGCACCAATCCGAGAGAATAACATCGAGTGTCCACCTCCGAGCCAAGCTGAGATAACAACTGCCATATCCCGCCTAAAGAACAACAAGGCCGCTGGGGCTGATGGTCTTCCAGCTGAGTTGTTTAAGGCGGGTGGAGATGAGCTTGTTTTAAGCATGCAACAGCTCATAGAGAACATTTGGCTTCAGGAGAGCATGCCAGAGGATTGGAATCACAGTGTGCTATGTCCAATCTACAAAAAAGGTGACCGTAGTGAGTGTAAAAACTATCGTGGAATTAGCCTCTTACCGATTGCGTATAAGGTCCTGTCTAGCATACTGTGTGAACGTCTAAAGCCAATTGTGGAAAACCTGATTGGTCCTTATCAGTGCGGCTTTAGACCAGGCAAATCCACGACGGATCAGATATTTACACTACGGCAGATTCTTGAGAAAACCCATGAGAAGCAAATCGACACTTACCACCTCTTTGTCGATTACAAAGCTGCCTTCGATAGTCCCATCAGGCATCGACTATACGAAGCCATGTCTGAGTTCGGTATTCCTGCGAAGATAATTCGTCTCCGGCGGTGTACCCTTACGAATACCAAATCCTCTGTTCGGATTGGCAAGGATCTATCTGCACCATTCGATACGACGAGAGGTCTTAGACAGGGTGATGGTTTGTCATGTATGCTGTTCAACATAGTGATGGAGAAGGTGTTAAGGAAAGCAGCGGTCAACATGTCTGGCACCATATTTAATAATAGCCACATGCTGCTCGCATATGCCGATGATATCGACATTATCGGTCGAACGATGCGAGAGGTAACAGCTGTTTTCTCATCAGTTGAAAAGGAGTCAGCGAAAATGGGTTTGGCAGTGAATGAGGACAAGACGAAGTAAATGGTATCATCGAACAAAGTGTCCACCTGTTGCGGACGCAGCGTGAACGTTGAAAACTATTGCTTTGAGGTAGTGGATGAATTTATCTACCTTGGATCCGCCATGAACAAAAACAACAGTGTCAGCCTCGAAATAAAACGGAGAATAGTGCTTGCTAACAGGTGTTTCTTTGGACTACGCGAGCACTTTATAAACACCACCCTATCTCGAACTACCAAAGTCCAGCTGTACCAGGTTCAATTTTACCGGTCCTGTTGTACGCCTCCGAATCTTGGGTGCTTACACAGGCAGATGCAGCTCATATGGCGGTGTTTGAGAGAAATATACTTCGCAAAATATATGGACCCATTTGCGTAAAAGGCGAGTTTAGGATTCGGATGAACCATGAGCTGTACGAGTTATACCACGACATTGATGTCGTCAAGCGAATCGAAGTGCAACGATTACGCTGGCTAGGCCATGTCGTGAGAATGGATGAGGAAACTCCAGCGCGAAAGGTATTCTATCAAGACCTCGAAGGACGGCGCAAAAGAGGAAGACCGCGACTACTTTGGAAGGACCAGGTGGAGGAATCAATGACGCTGCTTGGTAGGACTGACTGGAGACGGTACGCACAAGATCGAACCGAATGGAAATCTTTGATCATTTCGGCCTCTGACTTAGGCACTAAGATATAAATATATATATGTGTCAAGTTGTTTTAAAGGCTAATAATAATAATAATACATAATAATATAATTATAAAAGTGTTTAAATTTCAAAAATTTAAAAAGTGTGAAATTTCAGTCAGGGAAACTCACTGATAAAGTCCATCACCCAATAGATATTGTTTATTTATTGATTTCAAATAAAAAAAATGACAAGAATTATTATTTGTTTGCTTGTGAATGAATGCTTAAAAACTTACTTAATTTCCCTTTTGCACCCCATGAATGAGGTATGGGACAGTTTCTAGCGTTGTTGTGAATTAACACGCTTTTTATTTTTAGATTCACAACTAACGGCACCTACTTCTTTATCGACGAATGCGAACGTCACTGTTTGAGAAGCTTTTACTAGACATGCCGATTATATCGACACTTATACTGCGACGTTGCTGTCGACAACATCGAGGGGGCCGGCAATGAAAGAAAAATGTAGATGACTGGAGGCAGGAATCGAACCCACGATCTTCCGCATGCTACGTCTTCTAACCACTTTGCCAAGGCCGGTCCCAATCAATGAACGCTTTCCTTGGCAAAATTTGTCTGAATTCAGTGTATGTACATACAAAAATTTGGTTATCCCCCGGGTGCCGGTTTTGAAGTTATGAAAGAAAAATTAATGTTCCACAAAAGGTAATTATGTATGGGAGGTACCAGAAGGGTTTTTATAAACGTACAACTTACTCAATATTTGACTGCATTCCATGTACTTACAAAAAAGATATATATGTAAGACTATAAGGGTTAATTCGGTCATTTGTATGGGAAGTACCAAAAGGAGTGTATCAAATAGTTAGGTTGTCTGAGGTTTTGCCTCCTATCACAAGATAAATTAACTGACCAATTTTTATTATATAAAATTTTTATACTATAAAAATTTAAATTTCCACAAAAGCTAATTTTGTATGGGAGGCACCAGAAGCTGACAACCGATATAGTCCATACTCATTTCTGAGACCAATTTTCATAAGCCCACATCTTACGAACATCTCTTATTTGAGTGTATATACAAAAAAGATATGTATGTAAAACTATGAGGGTCAATGTGGTCATTTGTACGGGAGGTACCAGAAGGGGTGCAGCAAAGGTTTCGGTTTTCTTAGGGTTTGTCTACTTTTGCAAGATAAATAAGCTGACCAAATTCAAATATCCTGTGGTCATTCGTTTGGAAGTTATGAAAGAAATACTAAAAAAACTTAAAAAAACTTAATTTCTCTTTGCACCCCATGAATGAGGTATGGGATAGCTTCTCGCGTTGTTGTGAATTAACACGCTTTCTATTTTTAGATTCACAACTAACGGCACCTACTTGTTTATCGACGAATTCGAACGTCGCTGTTTGAGAAGCTCTTACTAGACATGCCGATTGACTCGACACTTAATACTGCGAAGTTGCTGTCAACAACATTCGAGGGGAGCCGACAATGAAAGAACAATTTTTTTTTCTTTAGATGACTGGAGCCACGTTTGAACCTGCGATCTCCCGTATGGTAGTCGCGTGTTCTAACCACTAAGTAGGTAATTTTGTATGGGAGGTACCACAAGGTGTGGGGCTATTCTGCCCATTTCGTTTTGAAAAATATTAATACTGTTTAATTTCCATACCGATCCGTTAAGGTTTACTCGAGTTATCCTGCTCACCAGTCAGACAGACGGACATAACTTAATCTTCTTATAAAGTCCTGAAACGAATTTGGTCTTAAGATAGTTGGGGTCCTTTAATACGTTACACTTTTTTTCGTATCAAATGATATATACATTCATTCCTAAGGGTGGTGGTATAATTAATATTTTCCATTTTATGACGAACCCTCTAAAAATGCAAAAAAAAAAATAAAAAATTTTGGTATTTTTTAATAAAATTAATATTTAAGAAATTCAAAGGAAGGGAAAATTAAATAAAACAAATAAATAAAAAAGTTAAACAAATATTTTTTTTATTAATTCAAAGGATCATGAATATTATATAAAACATTTTTTTTTAAATTTAATAAAAATTTAAATAAAATATGATTAAAATTAAAAAATATATTCCAAAAAATTAAAATTTTATGAATAACCCTTTAAAAAACTCAAAGAAAACAATTATAAATTTAGAAAAAAAAATTAAAAATAAAAATTTAAAAGCAATAGATTAAAAATGGTAAACAAATATATATATTATAATAATTTTTTTTATTAATTCAAAGGAACAAAAACTCAAACTGTGGTTCATAGTTATTATAAAGGTAAGAGTATATTGTAACTCCCTAGCTAAGTTCTCTTTTCCGTTATTTCATTTTGCGAGAACATTCAGTTATTGTACAGCAGACAATAAATAACATTTTTTGCCAAATAATAATAATAGAAAAAAATTTAATGAAAAAGCTTTTAAAAGCTCAAATAAAATATATATACACCTCTCATTATAGGCTTGCCACAAGCTTAAAAATCATAAAATATGAAAAAATTTTAATAAATAATTTATATAAATGTCTGCAAATTTCTATATTAATTTAAATAAATTATACTCCAGATATGGCCCGGCCCATATTTGTTATTAAATAAAGCGATATTTTAGGCTTCTAAATCTGAAAACTTGAAATTGAATGTTTAAGAAATTTCTTGAAGAGAAATTACTTGACATAAGTTAACTTCAAGTCAAAAAGCTACATAATCAAAAAAAAAAAACTGTTTGAAAATTTTGAAAATCGAAAGTTTGAAAATTTTTTTTTAATGAGCAGTAATTAAAAAATATTTTTTAAAAATTTTAATAAAATTATGATGATATTTGAGCTCATATTTGTTATTAAAAGAAGCGATAATTTAAGCTTTAAAATCAGAAAGCTTAAAATTGAATGTTTAAGAATTTTGTTTTTTTTTCAAGTCAAAAAGCTACATAATTACAAAAAAAACCGTTGTATAATCTGAAAATTTGTTCAAAATTATTTTATTGAGCAGTAATTAAACAATATTTTTTTAAAATGTTAACAACATTATGATGATAAGTATGGATAAAAATTTAAGTTTTTTAAGGTTTGTTTTGTCTTTCATTTATGTTTATTTTCTTATTAAAAAAGTTGAGTTTAAGTTTGCAAAAGGTTGAATATTAGGTTACAAATATAATAAAAAAAAATTATTGAAAGCTTTTATTTTTATTCTTTGGGTTTTTTTATTATATTTATATTTTCTTAAAATATATATATAAAATGTGTTAGAAGTTTAAAATGTAACAAAAATGTATTTATTTTTTGTTGATAGTTGATGAGTTTTAAAAACATAATAATGTAAAGCTTTTTGCATAATTTTTTCGAAAATGCTTTTTAAAAAGTAACAAAAATGTATTTATTTTTGTTGATGTTGTTGTTAGAAAAGCTTTTAATAGAGTTTTAAAAACATAATAGTAATGAAAAGCTATTTGCTTAATTTTTTTTTCGAAAAATGTAAAGATTTTTGAAGCTATTACAATAAACTTAAGTCTAGGTACAATAATATCAAGTTGTATTTTTTAAGGTACAAGTATAATAATAAATTTTTGATATAATAATTCAAATTTACTTATTTAAAAAAAAATTGATTACAGCTGTCCGGCGTTAAAGTTTATTTTTATTAAATTTTCTTCAGGTTGTTTTTTTTTATCAGTTGAAAATGCTGCTGGTTTTTGTGTAGTAGTAGTAGTAGTAGAAGTAGAAGTTTGGTTGTTGTTGATTTAAAAAAATAAAATCAAAATAAAGCTGTTCTTATTTAGCTTTTTGATACGTTTTACATCCAGTTTGATTATTTTTTGATGCTTTATTGTTTTTTTTTTTTTTGGTAAAAGCTGTTTAAGCTTTTAAGCGACACTTTTTATTAAACCCTTAGTGATAGTTAGTTTTGTTTTGTAGACTTTTTAAGTTTTGGCTGCTTTAATGGCGTATTTAGTAATGATTTTAACAAATTATGTTGTTCATGGCTTTGCCCGCTCGTGGACCGATGGACATCCATAAAAAACATATTATTTGCCAAATTCATTAGTAAATATATTTCTTTGATTTCTTTCGGAGGTGGAAGCTTTCAACAATCGGGACGTAAAGCTTTTTTCTTTAACATGTTGTTGTTGGCTGGCTTTTCTTTTGGGTCTGGTTGGTTGTTAATTGTCAAAGATTTCGTTTCGTTTCGATTTTTTTTGTCGAGGGCGGGGGGAAAGGATTCATTTGGTGCGATTTGGTGGTACATGATGAAAAAATTTGTATCAGACCACTGGTATCGTATGTGAAAAAGCACTATTTTTGATGATTTCTTTCATTGAATTTCTTTGGGGTGGACGTATCGAAAAAACAATAGGAAGAAACCCTGACAACGCATCGGTCCAGTGGTACTGTAGTTTGTAGTTAACAATTTAAGTGAAATATAATAATTGCTCAACTGGCTTCTGTTGTTGTCTTGTTTCATTCATATGACTTTTGATACCTTTAAAGGCTTTTATAACTATCAAAGTACAGTTCCACTGGAGATGGTGTAACGTCGAATTCATTATTTTTTTCTTTTCTTATAAGCTTTGCGTACTTTTTTTCGTTCTTTTTGTTTGGGAGGGAATGATTTGAAATCAAAACTGTAGTAGTTAGTATATAGTAAGTAGAGATATTAAATATACATAGAGATAGTTGTTAGTTGGTATGTATGTATGTATGTATGTACAAATAATAGAGCGGGAGTGGTTTAAGTGATGGTGTAGTTGTGTTTGTGGTTGACCTCAACAGAGTAGTGATGGCTAATTACGAAATGTTTGGCGGAAGCGGAAGTTTGGTAGCATGCTAGATGGCTGTTTCACAATGATGGTGTGTGTGTACTGACAATGTTTTGGGCAGTGTAAATGACAACGTTGTAGAAGGTGCTGTGGTTGTAAGTGAGCTGATAGTGCTTTTTGTACATGTGTTTCCTTTTACAGGACTCTGGTGTATGATAAGAGTGGTTCTACGTTATGTTGCTGAGAGGATTACTAATCCGTTTAAGCCGTTATATTGGTGTCACACTCATAATGTTAGTTAGTTACTCAAATCATAGAAAACTGAAATAGGTTGGTTGACATGATAAACACAAAAATCATAACTAAGTTGTACGTACGAGTTTACGAAATATATAGTATATTGAACGAAAAAAATTCAAAACAAAATACACATAGTTTTTGTTTTTTTTAGCTTTTATAGCGTTTTACATTTAAAACAATTAGCTTATACGTTGATTTAAGCTTCATATGAAGTTTACAGTGCTTTTTATATTGTGAGGAATCTATGGATGTAACGAGCCTGCTCTCTAACCCAAACAATTACACACACACATATTTCATTCAATAGGGTGGTTCTATTCTATATCGCTGGCCTAGTATTTGTTTTTTAATTTAAATTTCAAACTGCCCCCTAAAAACCATTAGTTTTCATATTCAAACCGATTAGTTGTTTTAATGGTCTTGGCATTAATATCTTTTTAGTGCTATCTGTTCCTTTTCGAAATCTTTAACTACTACCAATGTGATTAGAGAGAGATGATTGTCGTTGTGGAAAAAGAGACGAGGAGGAAATGTTTGAAGTTTGAATAAACATATTTTGTATTGTGTATATGAACTACGGTTAGTATATTTTAAACTAAAATGACTGTAGGTCGTATTTTAAGTTGTTGCTTTTTAATGTTGTTCATATACTGAGTAGAGTAGAGTGTACAAAGGAGTATTTTTGGAAAACAAACAATTTGTATATATGTATTTTAAGTAAAGCATCCACAATATGGCTGTAGGGGAGGTCAATAAAATATCATGCAATAGATACTATGGATGTAAATAAGAACATTAACGAAACTTTTTAAATGTAAAGATTTGTTATAGTTTCTAAACGGATTTTGATCTAAAGTTATAATTAAAAAAAAAATAGAATAAAAAAGTGTTAAATATATAAATTCATAAATTGATCAATTTATAAATTCAAAAATTAATTAAATTAATTAATTAAATTAAAAAATATATTAATAAATTAATAAATTAATAAATTAATAAATTAATAAATTAATAAATTAATAAATTAATAAATTAATAAATTAATAAATTAATAAATTAATAAATTAATAAATTAATAAATTAATAAATTAATAAATTAATAAATTAATAAATTAATAAATTAATAAATTAATAAATTAATAAATTAATAAATTAATAAATTAATAAATTAATAAATTAATAAATTAATAAATTAATAAATTAATAAATTAATAAATTAATAAATTAATAAATTAATAAATTAATAAATTAATAAATTAATAAATTAATAAATTAATAAATTAATAAATTAATAAATTAATAAATTAATAAATTAATAAATTAAAAAATAAATTAATTAATAAATTAATAAATTAATAAATTAATAAATTAATAAATTAATAAATTAATAAATTAATAAATTAATAAATTAATAAATTAATAAATTAATAAATTAATAAATTAATAAATTAATAAATTAATAAATTAATAAATTAATAAATTAATAAATTAATAAATTAATAAATTAATAAATTAATAAATTAATAAATTAATAAATTAATAAATTAATAAATTAATAAATTAATAAATTAATAAATTAATAAATTAATAAATTAATAAATTAATAAATTAATAAATTAATAAATTAATAAATTAATAAATTAATAAATTAATAAATTAATAAATTAATAAATTAATAAATTAATAAATTAATAAATTAATAAATTAATAAATTAATAAATTAATAAATTAATAAATTAATAAATTAATAAATTAACAAATTAATAAATTAATAAATTAATAAATTAATAAATTAATAAATTAATAAATTAATAAATTAATAAATTAATAAATTAATAAATTAATAAATTAATAAATTAATAAATTAATAAATTAATAAATTAATAAATTAATAAATTAATAAATTAATAAATTAATAAATTAATAAATTAATAAATTAATAAATTAATAAATTAATAAATTAATAAATTAATAAATTAATAAATTAATAAATTAATAAATTAATAAATTAATAAATTAATAAATTAATAAATTAATAAATTAATAAATTAATAAATTAATAAATTAATAAATTTATAAATTAATAAATTAATAAATTAATAAATTTATAAATTAATAAATTAATAAATTAATAAACTCATAAATTCATAAACTTATAAAACTCATAAATTTATAAAATTGCATTTATAAATGCATTCACATAACGAGAATCCGAACCTTAGATTTTTGAAAAGTTTTTACTAGATATGTCGATTTATTCGACTGCTCAGAAGTTGATATTGACAACAACGAGAGGGCCGTCGATCAAAAAATGTAGAAGGTTGTGATAGGGCTCGAAACCAGGTCACTCGCGTGATAGTCGCGTGTTCCAACTATCATGTACGGATGGCCTTATAAAAGGTACAAAAATTTCCTGCTGTATTGAAAATTTTACAATTTTACGTTTGGTTACCTTTAGCTAACATGAAACAAAAACCTTTCTTTTACAAAATATATACTATAGTACATATTTTATCAATTATGGAAACTGATTTGATAATGGTAAACAATGACGTCACATGTGTAGAAAACAATATATAGGATTAGTAATTATTTGAGAAGTAATGTGAATAAAACAAAATGAAATAGCATTTATATTTTTTTTGTAACTCAAGTTTAATAAGTTAAAAAAAAGTAAGTGATTAGGTAATAATGTTATGATAATTTTTTTGATAGCACAGTGATAGTTTTTGGCAATATATTCTAAGATAATGCCAGAGAGGCATTAACGCATTAATATAGAACCCTCGAGTCCGGTTATGTCCTTTTTTCGACTATCACATTGTTATTGACAAATTTTTTGTAGAAGCTAAAATAAGAAACAAGCAGACAACAGAAATTAAAAATATATTTACATACATATTTATAGGATTGATTTAATAGTGGTTATGGAAAAATGTATTGCGATACTTAATACACAAGCTACACAAAGTGGTAAGTGTTGACCTTATACTATTATGGTAAACATAACGTCTGAATCAAAATTTTTTGTACACGCTCATGTATTACTACATTATTTCTAATTGAAATTCAACAATTTTATTTGATTTTAAATAAATTAAAAAATATCAATTTAAATTCAAATTTTCCATTTTAAATTCGAAAAATTTCAATAGAAAATCAAAACTCGTCAATTGTTATTCAAAACTCATCAATTGAAATTCAAAACCGGTCATTTGCAATTCAAAACACATCAATTGGTATTCAAAATTTATCAATTGAAACTCGTCAATTGAATATCAAAATACATCAATTGATATTCAAAACTCATCAATTGAAATTCAAAACTCATCATTTGCAATTCAAAATTCGTCAATTAAAATTCAAAAATGTTCAAAACTATTTCAACTAATGAGTTTTGAATTTCATTTGACGAGCTTTGAATTTCAGTTGATGAATTTTGAATGTCAATTAAAGTATTTTGAATTTCAAATAGAATATTTGAATTTCAACTATTTTCTTTGAATTTCAATTGGAAATGTTGTAGTATTTGAAGAAGTTAAAAAAAGCTTTCTATTCATACGAACATATATATTTATTTACATAATTTACACAATACTGGACATATCAAATTGTCATTAAACCAGTACAGATAAATACACTTACCCATACGACTTTCGGTCGCACGGACAGGCGAGACATATAGTGAAACTATAGAAAAAGTTACATTCAACAAATGTATGGGGGTACCGAAAGGGTCTTTTACGGTACGGTAACATATTCACACAAAAACCTCAAAAGAAATCATCATTTCTATTGAGTGAGGTAAACCTCCCGGCTTCTTATGTTTCATCTGTAAATACAACCTATCTAAAGAAAAATATTCTCAACGTTTTGAGAAGTTTCGGAGGGGCACGATGTGCCAGACTTTAATTCGAAAGTCAGTGTTTATAAAACATTTCCCTTGTGTATAATTTTTCTGACTTTAGTGTATGCATGTAGAATTAGGGTTTGAGTTTGGTTGTTTGTAAGAGAGGTTCCAGAATAGGTGTGGGCATATATCGGATCTCTACGGGGAGGAATTAGAAGAGATCGGCCGATAAAGTCCATATTCATTCATGAGTCCAACTTTAATAAGTTTATTTTTTGCCCAAAATATGATTTAATTCAGTGTACGTACAAAAAAATATATATGTATGTAAACTAGGGGGTCAATTTGGTCATTTGTGTAAAAGCTACTGGAAGTTTTTGATATTCTAAGGGTGTATCTGTTATTACAAAGTGGTAAATGTCCTACAGTTGTTTGTTTGGAAGTTTTGGAAGAAATATTATTTCTTCAAAAATAGTTCATTTTGTATGGGAGGTATTTTAATTTGGAAAATTTGAAAACTGACAAGTTTCATAGAGATCAGTTAAGGTATACGCGAGTTATCCTGCCAACAAAAATGCTCGAAATTCAAATCCAAAATACTTATTTTGTTGGCCCTGTGTTTGAAGCTTTATTTATGTTGTTTCAAGTGCGACATCTATCGGACAATTATTATCTATATATATAAAAATAGTGGCAAAAATGTATAGTAATTCATCAATTGAGAACGGCTGGGCCGATTTTGCTGAAACTTTTTTTCAGTTGTTGGTTATTGCCAGGAGAAGGTTTATGTGAAAGAAAATTTTGGGAAAATCTTCCGGAAAAGTCGGAAAATTGGAAAATTTGAAAAATCGAAAATTGCCTTTTTGTATGGAATTTTGTGTGCAATTGTTTCAGAATGGCTTTTCGAATAGAAAAATGGAAAATTTTTGTTGAAAAATGCGGAAAATTCCGGAAAAATTGAAAATTTTTTTATTACGAAATTTTGCATATTATCGTGTGACTTTACAGTTTTGGACGATGTAACAGTGAAAAATATCGGATAATTATTCCGAAATGACTTTCCGAATGGGAAAATAGAAAAATTCTCGGTGGAAAACTCGAAAAATTTAGGAAAAACTCGAAAAATTTGGATTTTTTCGGAAACATTTTGCACTGCAAATTGAATTTTTGTATTACATTTTGTGTGTAATTGTTTCGTTGTGACTTTTCGGTTGGAAAAATAGAAAATTTAGGTTGAAAAATTATGGAAAAATTCTAAAAATTTAAATTTTTGTTCGACGAAATTTTACATTTTATTGTAAGTTTTGATAATTTTGAATGATATAATTGTGAAAAATTCGGATAATTATTCCGAAATGTCTTTTCGAATGGAAAATTAGAAAATTCTTGGTGGAAACCTCGGAAAATTCCGGAAAAAATCGGAATTTTTTTATTTTTTCTACGAAATTTTTCATTGTATCGCTTGATTTGATGATTTTAGACGACGTAAAGATGAAAAATTTGTTATGATGCTTGAAAAATTTCGGAATATTGTGAAATTTATTATGTTATAATATTAAAGGCAACATTTTTAAAATCTTCTGCATAAGCATAATGCATTGGTCCGATTGTTCAAAACCACATTGAATACAATGCATTATGACGTCCACAAAATCATTATCAGAGAGACAAGAGTCCCTTTGGATGCCATTTAAGAAAATTCAATGCTCCCACTATAAATGAAGACGGAATTGTTCTCAAGCTTCGGGATGGTGGACAAGTTGGACGAAATGGCTGACGACATTTGCACAGAGTTCGCACGACAACATCCAATTTCGATCTTGAAATTATCTTCTGATCAAAGACATGTGCGTGCTACTGTGTGGCGCAAAATCATTCAATGCATGATGCATTCAATCGCGAATTGCAACAAGAACAAGACTTTGATCGAGTTGAGCTGACTGAAAGAGCAAATGTGGCGCTCTTAACTGCCGAGCAAACGAATGTGCACGATTCAATGATGAAAGTTGTTGACATTGGAACGGAAGCATTTACTTTCTCGATGATGCCGATTGGACAGGCAAGAGATTCGTAATTTCTTTGATTCTAGCAACAATTCCGTCAAGATCGCAATTAAGTTAGCTGTTGCATACTTTGGTATTGCTTCCACAATCGAACTGCACATTCCGCATTCTTCTCACGGTTGACAACACAACGTGTAGCGAAATTGTTGCGAGAATGCTTAATCATTATTTGGAATTAATGCACGATGGCGCATAAACGAGCATTGGAGGCAGATGACCTAACGATGAAAAATTTTCGAGGTCATTTAACGAGAACGAGGCAACCAACTATTCGACAGAATTTTTGAACTCTCTAGATGTGCCAGTTGTGCATAATTTGCAGCTGAAGGTGGGATCGATCATGATCTATTTAAGGAAACTGAATCATCCGAAATTGTAATTAAAGAGACGATCATCAAGGGCATATGCAAAGGAGAGGAAGTCCTTATCCCTCGAATCTATTATTCCAACCGATCTTCCCTTCCAATTCAACTCCGCATTCGATTGGCATTTGCGATTACAATCAATAAATCGTAAGGCCAATCATTGGAAATTTGTGGAATCAACCTCGAATTTCCCTGCTTTTCACAGGGTCAGCTGTGCGTTGTTTGTTTGCGTGTTGGCAAACAGTCTTCATTGTTTGTTTTTACGCCGGAAACAAATCGGAAAACATTGTATATCAGATCGCTCTTCACAGATTTCGATTAAATTCAAGTAAATCATATTAAAACTTGAACTATCTGTGTTTTACCATTATATAAAGGCGTTACCTTAGGAGCGAGACGAAGTTTGCCGGGTCCAAAGTTGTATGGCAGAACAACGTTTGCCGGGTCAGCTAGTTATTATATATTTTATTTGTACTTGTGGCTTGATGTCTATATAAGAAAGTCGGAAATTAAGAGGAAACTAAAGCTTAATATCCATTTAATAATATAAAGTATATTTGTTTAAGAAGAGCAGACTTAAGCTCAAAATCCATTAAGAAATATAAAGTTTTGTTTATTTTAATATTTTTATTATTAATTAAGTTTTTTAAAAATTACGTAAAAAATATATTGAATAAAAAAAAACCATTGTCCTAATTTTTTTAAAAATAAGAAATTTAATAGAACATGTAACATTTGCTTTTGTTAAATTAAATTATATAAAAATTGTAAAAGTAGAAAAAAAGTAAAATAACAACAAAAATATATAAAACAAAATTAGTAATTTTTTAATATCTTAGTGTAACATACATAATGCATAGGAACTTTTTTTTGTAAAAACATATAAAATTAATTTAGTGTAAACAAAATGTATATCAATTAAGGTTATAATTATTGTAAAATACTAAAAAATAAAAAGTAATTTTGACAAAATTTTTTAACACAAACAAAAAATTTTACAAATTTTTATTAAAAATAAGTACATTACAAAAATCGCCACTATAAGTAAAAAATAATTATTTATTTGTATAGATTAATTATCACAAAAACTTGAAACGATAAATCTATAATTTAATTTAGAAAATAAGGCCATGATTTAATAAATTATTTTTTAACAAACATTGTATAAGGCCTGCTAAAGACAAATTATTGCAGGATCTGTAATAGCTATACCGATTGCCAGGTAATATAAGAATATTATTCTGCAAATAACTTTATTTAAATTTTGTTGTTATAACCAATTAAATTTGAAAAATAATAATAACAAAAATATATTATATAAAAGAAAACGTAATATTTTGTGTTGTTAATAACCTTTACTAATATATTATTAAAATTCCCATACAGCCATTTAGTTTCGAATACTTATTTAAATTCATATATTCAATTGTTTTTGTTTTTTTTTCTTTCTCTACAATACAGAACAAGAGATTCATGCCAACTTAGATAAATAAATATGTATTATGTGTATGTAAGTTATATAGAAAATATATCCACAACTCTATTCTATAGAAGAAAAGTAGTGCTGTTGTTAATTGTTGAATACGAATAACATTTTCATTTTAGTTAAATTGTAAACCATGCCATGAGAATTCGTAATACACTCGCAAACCAACTTCATATTCATCTCACAGTGTGCAAAAGTGCTTTTGAAGGGGGGCAGGGAAAGTGGTTGATGTGTGTGGTGTTTTGGGTTTTCGCGAATAAGTGCATAAGAACTTTAACTGTTAATCTAAATAGATATTCTACCAAATTGTTAAGTAAAATACTTTCAATATAAACTTTAACGACAGCCTAAATACGAGAGTTTAACAAATTTAAGCGAGGACAGGACTCGCGCTAAAAATAAATACATGCGCTACAAAGAAAGGTATACATGAAAAGAAAAGGATATGAAATTCAAAAATTAATAAAATTTAGAAAACATAAAGACCAAAAACACCAGATATGATGTAAAATTTAACGTAAGAAGTGTGTAGTCGCCATTTTGCACTTCTGAAGAATAAATAAATAAAAAAACATAGTTAAATATTTCCAATTCATGTGAATTTATTTTTTTTTCTTGTATAAATTTTAATAAATTAAAATAAATCATAATTTAGTTTTCTTTTTTTTCATATAACTAAGCCAATTAAGCTTTGCTTTTATTTAACTACTTATGATAAAGGTTATGATTAAAAATAAACATATTTAGTTAAAAACTTAATTGTATGAGTGGTATGGTTTATTTTAATTGTACTTAAAAAAATAAGACTATGATAACTAAATTATTACATTAAATATATAAACTAATGTTTTTACTTATAAAAAAAATTAGGATTATGATAAATAATTTTTTTTTGTTTTATATAAACTAATGTTTTTACTTATGAAAAACATGGCCTTTTGCTTTATGTCATTTTTTTCTATCTGCATATAGTCTGCATGTAATTACGAACGAGTTATGAAATACATTTATGATATGATATGAATTTGCATTTTAATAAATTACATTACTTAATTTTTTTATATAAATAAAATTTGTTTAAAAATTTCAACTAACTAAATAACTAAATTATATGAAGATGAACGATGAATACATGAAGTAATTGGAGAGAAGAAACGGGAACGTTTGCATTGTTCAGGTTTTAGGACAACAATATTCACAACGGATTAAAAATTAAATTTTGGTGAGAAATAAAAGTCTTTTAATTTTTTTATATATGTAGTTGCAGTCAACTGCCGTGTATTATATTTAAAATTACCTTAAAGCGATGCAAATGTTAATTGAGATACAAGACGTAATTTTTATTATTTTTTAACTTATTTCCAATTTTTGATTTGAATATAAAATGTCGTTAAGACTGTCATCCAATTCATAAATAACACTAGTAAATAATAACAAGTAGAAACAACACCCTCACCCTACGGAGGGTATATATCATTTGATACGTCCCAAAAGTGTAACACATAGATGGAGTCACTTTAGACCCTAGGTTTTTTTAAAAAAATTCGATTCATGACTTTTTAAATCGTTTGAGCCACGTCCGTATGTCTGTCTGGCTGCCCGACTGGTACGCACGATAACTTTTAAAGGACGCAATCAAATGTTTTGTAATTTTGCACGAGTTTATATTTCCCCAAAATTACTTACGGTATTGCAAATGGCCTACATGGCCCCGCCCCTTCTGGTATCTCCAATACAAATAAATCATTCCGCCCACTTTAGAAAACGAGTAAAAATATCAATACACCCAACGGGATCATATCCAAATTCTGTGTTTAATAAAGCTATAACAGGATAAAGTTTTGGAAAAAATAGAAAGTCTAGCCACTCCCCTTCTGGTGCCTTTCATACAACTTCAGAGATGGAGTAATAATATTAATGTATTAGAAAATGTTATGTTTTATTGAGAATGAGGATATATGAAAGTCGGGACTACCGACTGAAACTTTCTTACTGGTTTATAAAAGCTAACGTTTATATCTGAATTATTTGTTAAGATTTTTTTCATGTTGTAAAGGCCAATTTTTGAGAGTAATCAAAAATTTTCGAAAGTAATCGTTGAAAGTAGTCGGATTATTTTTTGATTACTTTTGATTATTTTCGATTATTTTTTCGTAATCTCCAGTAATCTTGATTATTTTTTGATTATTTGTAATCGTAATCAATTAGTAATTAAAATATTCTTAATAAGGAATTATGTAATCATTACGATTCTTTTAAAATGTAATGTAATTGATTACTAATCGTAATCAAAATTTAACAGGTATGGTTGCGATGCCTCTAATATTCGATTATTATATAAACAAATTATTGTTGAATTGTACGAAAATAGGTCCACAATTTTTATTATTGAAATAGAAATATTTGTTTAAGCCCAAACTGGTCTTTATTCAAAGACAGCTATATGATCTGCAAATGTTGGTTGAACTTTGTTGTAAATCTACACAGTTGTTTAAGTACAGATAACTCTGTCAGATTTTAAAAAAGAATTTTGCACAATTTCCAACACACAACAAGTACGAGCAAAAGGTTTCAGTCTTCTTAAATTTTTCAATTTAATGTTCACATTACGACATATATATAGGAATTGAAATTTAAAAACTAAATTTTTTTTAACTTTGCTTTTTGTTATATTTTATAATACAATAACAATATTTCCATTCATTTAAGTGTTTTTTTTTCGTTAAATTTTAATAACAAATACTTGATAAAATTAATATCATGTAATTTTCAAAACTGTCAGATAAATCTGACCGATTTAAAATATATAAGGAAATTATAACTGAATTATGAATACCGTATTACACCATCAAACCTTTCCTTTAACAATGTTCACATTATAAAATATATCTAGCGTATTGAGGTGATGTATTTTTTCTGTATTTCGAAGTGTGGTGAAACTCCTAAACATTGGTGATGCTTATAAAACAGAATTAAAAAATGTTTGGTTAGTAAAAATTTTAAATAAAAACTCACTTTTCGATAAACATTTGGAAATTAACGGAAATTTATTCAAAATAATTTGTTGCTACGGTGATGTGGCAGGCACTGAACAAAAATTTATTTTTCGAACTTGAACATGGTCTGACCATGACTACTTTTTGAAGTATATTGTAAACCATCACGTCAGGTTTTTGACATTTATTTATTTTCATTATAGTCTAAAACAATCAAGTTTTTTTTTATTTAAATTTTTAAAATCAATGAAAAAATCGCTTTCAGTGGAATTATGATAATAAATTGTAAAATTGCCTAATTGTCAATTGTCCAACAAATCTGAAAGACTGAAAATACCTAGAAAAACTTCATATAAAAATAGAAATGAGTTGGAGTAATCCAAAAATAATGAAATATTTCATTAAATCGTCAAACTGTCAAATAAATCTGACAGATTAAAATTATCTGTAAAAAATTGTTAGCGTATTGATAAAAAAAAAAATATTTAAGCTGGAATAAATTTTATTAAATTGTCAAGCTTTCAGACAAATCTGACAGACATCAAATATCGGTGGAAACATTTTTTTAAATAGAATTAAACTTAGCCAAAACTAATAGAAAAAATCATTGCTGCAATTAATAACAAAAACTGTCAAACTGTCAGATAAATTTTACACATTTAAAATATCTTCAGAAAAATTTCTTATTAAAAATATAAAAATTTTTTCTAATAGAATTGGACTAAGGCCAAAATTATTTGTAAGCGACTTTGGTGGAATTTTGGATATAAAACAAAGTACAGCTTCGGTTAGACTCTATCATTATATATCTTTTTTTTTCTTTGGGTACATTGGATTCTATTTAGTAGCCTTAAATTTAGATCCAGAAATTGTAAAAAGCTTTAAAAAGTTATCATATAATTGAGCACATGCTTGATAGTCTGAACAGGCCTAAAACAATATATGATTGGCTCAAAAGTTTTTTTTTATTTTAATTCCAAATCACTAAAAGATTTTTGTATTAAAAAATATCTTTAACAATGAACACTAAAACTTCTGAAAATATCTTACTTCTTCAAAAGTTTTACATAATTTTTTTATTTTTTAAAATTTAAAAGGAATTTTTTTAACCAATATCTGCTTTATGTTTTATGGAGTTAATGGATTTGGCAAGTGAAGCATTCATACAATTTGATAATAAAATTATTTGTTGACTTCTGTTCAGTTGACTTTTTAAATTGATGTCAATAAAAAGTATTTGCATTTATTTGTGAAATATTTATCATCCCAATGTTTTATGCATCTTCTCTGGTCAACTCCAGGGTACTGCCTTAATGTCGAAGACTAAAAAGTTAAAGATTTAGTACCATTACAGCTATGTATATTTGATAATGTGAACACTGTAATCATGAAAAAACTGAAATTCCTTCTCCGTTCACCATAAAGCAAATGAATATGCTTAAAATTACTAAATGATTTTTTTGTGAATGATATAAAAAATGTTAAAAAAAAAAATTTTACAATTAACAAAAAAAAAAAATGAGCAAATGTTCGTTACGACAATACATGGTTGAAAGTTATTTTCTTCGACTTTTTATTTTATAAAATAGTGACGTAAATTACTTTCTAAACTACATTGTTTTAATATTCATACAAGCCTAAAAAAAATATTTAAAATATTTTCTTAGCCATTTTTTTTTTAAATTTACTTTACATGCCTTTTTATTTGATTTTGTTTTATTTTTTTTTTTGTTTTGTTCTACAAATATGAAGTTTAATAAATATTTTGTAACAAATTAGGAGTAATAGTACATGCACAAAACTCTTAAAGCCTCTGTGATTTTTTGTTTGTTTTTTTCTTTCATAAATTTTTTTTTTAAATTATTTAAATTTTTTTATTATTTATTTTTGTTATTGTTTTAATCTAAAGTTTTATCTTCCATTTGTCTTAGTTGGTCTTTTCACAAAAGAGGGGGGACAAATTTTCCCTTTTTTTGCCTAACCATGTAAAAAGGCTATGGAAGCGTTGTTGGGGCCAGCTGTTCAGTTCATAGCTCTGAACTGGCCGGTAAACTTAAAATTGTAATGTATTTTTTAGGCTTCTTTGTGTAGAAGTTTAGTTGTTTTTTTTACACATTTAAATAACAAAAAAAAATTGGTGTTGTATTCTTTGGAGATAGTAAGAAATAGATTAAAAGGCATAATTTAACTACGAAAATTTAAATAGGAATAAAAAGTATCATGAAGTTTTTAAAAGTGCAGCTGCTGCTGCATCTTTAGGCTGTTTGTTATCTTTAGGACGGAAATGTATACGTAGGAAGGGTAAAGTGATAGTTGAGACAAAAATGGGTCAGATATTTTCAAGTGGCATCCCTGTAGCTGAGGATAAACAAATTTTACTAAAAAAATTGTTACAAATGGTAAAAATACCAAATAATCTGGAAAATACAACAGCTTTACAAATTACAGAATTAATTTCAAAAAGTCGTTTTCGCACCACTGTGCGCTGATCAAATAATTTTATGCTTCACTTGCAAAACCGATTAACTCCATTTAGGAAAAATCTGATATTTATTTTAAAAACTCATTTTAAGTCACATAGTCAATAAATAATGTAAAAAAATTTAACTATTTAGATTTTTTTTTAAAATATTTTTTTTTAAATTTAAAAATTCTAAAAGTGGAGTGAATCGGTTTGACAAATGAAGATTTAAATTGAAGATGACTTCGGCATAGCTCAAACATATTTCGAATTTTTACTAGATTTCTTTAAAAACCATCGACATGTTATTTAAATCACAGATTGAGCATGAGCAGGGTAAATTGTATTCCCCCCTATATCAAAATATTAAGAAACTATACCCACTATGTCTATTTTTCATCATTTTGTTTTCTATAAAACCATAATAATAAATACCCTCCATATACTTCATGACACTTTTTAGTACAAATAAATATTACAAAAATTAAAAACTATTACAAAACATAATTATGAAATTTCATTACTAAGCAAACAAGATACTCTCTAAACAGGAATCAAAGTTTTACATACAAAACAGAAAAAAGTAGTTTCTCAAGATAACAATAGTTTTAATATGAAAGATTTGTTGTTGTTGGTTTTTTTCAGTGGATGTATGTTAGCATTACAAACTCTACTACTAAAGAAATAAAGTAACAATTTTTTTATATGTTTGTTTGTTAATATGAAGTAGGTCAATTCAATGATCTCTAAGGTAGCTGCTGATAGAGTAGTGGGTGTGTGTATGTGTGTAAACTATGTGTAACAGAAGAGACAAATTAATTCGAATGCAACTACATTATTTGTTATGATAATATTATTATTTTTTGTTATGGTTTTGTTTTAATTGATTGTACTAATTTATCTGTGAACTACAGGAGTATTAGACGATAGGGAAGTAGTAGTACTAGCATTAGTAGTAGTAGTAGTAGTAGATGATGATAACGATGACCATAGAGAAGTAGTAGAAGTAGTAGTAAGTGATGGTAGTGAATGCACTAAACGTGTATTTAGCAATACTAATAATGTCATTAATGTGGCGAGTATGTATGGGATGTTGGATGAGGTGTATAAATTTTTACTAGAATTGCACATATCTTCCTCACAAAAGCACATATGTCCATTGCCTGAACTTTCCATCATGCACACATGATCGACCATAAATAAATTTATTTGCAGTTGTGACGTACACATACGTCTAACAACTTCATAGGCTGTAAAAAGAGAGAGAGAGAGAGAATATATTGAAAGAGATGTGTCAAAAGGAAAGAGTCTGTACTTTTATTGTTCATTTAAACAACCAAAAAAGTTCAAATATAAAGTTGAACTGTAACGGAAAAGCAGCATATTGTATCATAACACAGTACAACACATGATTTTGGGACTCAATTCTGAGAACTGCACGTGAAAGTAGCCCCAAAAATGAAGAAGTTCTGCATCATTCGTTTTGTCAAGTAACATGCCATAATAATTTAATATCGATTTGAAGTTTTAGGCTCTTTTGTTTGATATAACATAAATACTGTATGGTGGCGTATGATAATCATAAGTAATATTCCACGTAAATCATACGTCACGGAGTACAACAGTCTTATTGTAACTGCTACAAAATAAACCCAGTTCAAATCATTTGATAAATGGAAAGTGAAACTGTTGCTTATATAGGGAAACGTCATATAAACAGCTACAGTCGAAACTCTCTATAACGAACTCCTATATAACGAAGTTCTCTTTATTGCGAAGCAATTATAAGAACACTGTGTTTTGGGTCTACTTTGAGTGTATTATAATCTCCATATAACGAATTTCCCTATAGCGAATATTTCCTTATAACGAAGCATTTTTGCGACCGCAACTTCAAGATGTAAGCGTTTTGAATCTCCATATAATGAATTTATTCAAATAATAGGCAAAACCGAACGTACGCACACAGAAAGAAATTGTTGTGTGTTATTGTTGCTCTGCATGTACTTTGTTGCTTTCACAACGCACAAGCAGAGACAGATGCTTTGAATCATTTATTTACCATAAAATTTAAAGTGTATTTTGGGGAACCACCGAACTATGCAAGTGACAACTAGAATCATTACCATCTCTCACATTTCTTGCAGTCGCTTTCAGTTTGCCTTTGTATATCGCAATATGTACTGTATTAGTATTAGAAAATTATATTGAAGAAGAAAAGTGGAAAAATATACTTCAAACCAAAATAACTGACTACAAATAAAAAATGTTAAAAGGAACAAAATTGTTTTTCTTTTCTATATAGCGAATTTTCTTTATAGCGAAGTAAATATCGAGTCCCTTGGAATTCGTTATAGAGAGTTTCGACTGTAAATCGGACTAGTAGTCCTTGAATTATGTCAAACGTGCCAAAATCCCCTGTTCGATACTAACTTACTTCAAATCGATATTAAATTATTATAACATGTAACTTGACAAAACGAATCATGCAGAACTTTTTCTTTTTGTTGTTACTTTCACGTGAAGTTTTCAGAATTGAGTCCCAAATCAATGAGCTGAAAAATGTTGTACTAAGTAATATAATAATGTTTTTATCTGAATCAACCAAAAAAATTAAAAGCTTTCTTTGAACTGTAACGGAAACTCAGCTTAATGGGCATAACATACAGATATCATATATAATTGCGTTTAGATCAATAGAAAACTGCTTGAATTTCTATGTACAAAATCTTTATAAAACTTACGTGTTTTTGAGTGTCGCACCATCTTTACACAACAGCCGTTACAGGTCATCAACGGTGGCTGGTCTCTAGGCAATGCTGTATAGTTAAAGGGATCCTTGCATCTTGCATCCGTCCACGAATCACATTCGTAACAGTATATCGAACGGGCTGTTTTTTTTATGTTCATTTTATAAATGATGACAACACAAAATACAACAATAACAATATTAGTATTTAATTATGACATAATCTTGCGTAGTTTTTTTTTTCTTTTTTTGTTAAGGAATACAATGCAACTTTAAGAATATAAACTAAATATCTACACATAACTACAAAATAAAACTGAAAATCTGTGGAGGTGGTGACTAATAAGCATTAAACAGGTGGCAAAACGTGCAGATAACTAGTGGTGAATTAAAAGGAAACATACACATATACATATACAATTGGTTAACACTAACTAACATTTGAGTAGTTTGTAAAATAGATGGAGAGAGTTGATGCTCGAAATTTTGGTAATTACAATTTTGAAAATTTTGTAAACATTGCCCTAGAAACAATATCCTTCCTTAACTCAGCTGATTACATAACTGTTGCTAATGATTAAAGGTCACCTCGATTAACACTAGAATAACATTAGTTTACAAAATAATAAATTCAACAAAAAAGTAAAAAATTCAATTCTATTTCTCTGGACATATGTATGTATAGTTGTAATAACTGAGAACTAAGAAAAAAGTTTCTAATTAATCTGCATAAAAATCATAATAAAAACTCTCAATTTCTAATGGCTGGGTTAAAATTCCCAGTTTTTTAAGTTTTTGCCTATGAATACAAAATATTATAATAAGATATGCGTCCGAGATATCACGAATTCCCCGGGCAATGCCATTGAACATCAGTCATTCAGTGGTAGCAAATGTGAGAAGGCGCAATGTTGAGTAACCTAATGGCATGCTACCATCGATACGTCGCAGTACTAGGTAACATAAGCCATTGAAGCTCAACACAACGGCTCTCTTAGTGGATTTGGCAGAACCAAGAATCTAGGATCGGGAGCGGTGGCCTGATAAGCCAGTCGTATTAAACAAAACCAATAATTATGAAAACACGAAGAAAAGAAAAAAACAAGAAACCCCAAATGTTAATGACCCCTACAAGAACTGTGACATCTTTTATAGCTGACATGAAGAAAAACACGAATATAGATGACAAGAGAATATCCACTATTCGCATCAAGGCGAAATATTTTTACATTACGCTGATTTGTGTGCAAGTCCCGACGGAAGACAAAGATGAGGACATTAAAGATGCCTTCTATGAGTGCCTGGAGGAAATATGTGACCGCTGCCCTGCACATAACATTAAAATTGTTCTGGGAGATTTTAATACTAAACAGAACAATTACGATGACACTGACTGACACGCAGTCTTCAGTGAAAATTGGCAAAAATCTATCAAAGCCATTTTCTACCAAGCGAAGCTTTAGACAAGGCGATAGTCTGTCCTGCGATCTCTTTAACATCGTAATGGAGATGATCATGCGGAAAGCAGCAGTATACAGGAATGGCACCATATTTAACAAAAGCCACATGTTGCTCGCGCATGCTGATGATATAGATATTATTGGACGTGGATTGCGAGATGTAGCTGCGTTTTATCGAGCATTGAAAAGCAGCCTGCTGAAGTGGGTCTGGTGATAAAGGAGGACAAAACCAAGTTATTTGTTTCAACGAACAAAGAGTCCACTCGTCTGGGACGCTGCGTGAACGTTGACAACTATAACTTTGAGGTGGTAGATGATTTTGCCTATCTTGGCTTCGCCATAAACAAAAATAATAATGTCAGCCTCGAAATCAAAAGACGAGTATTGATCGCAAACTGCTGCTACTATGCGCTAAGCAAGCGATTTAACGACAAAGCGCTCTCTCGAAGAACAAAGATCCAGCTCTACCAGCTCATGAGCTGTATGAGCTGTACAACGACATCGACGTGGTCAAACGCGTTCTAATAGACCGAATGCGCTGGCTTGGACACGTTGTACGAATGGACGAAAACGCTTCGGCTCGAAAAGTCTTCGGTAATAAACTCGATGGGCGGCGCAGGAGGGGGCGACCAAAACTCCGATGGATGGACCAGGTGAAAGAGCTGTTAACTAAGCTTGGTGGTACGAACTATCTACGGTGCACAAAAGACCGAAGCGCTTGGAATACTTTTCTAGGTGCGGCTACTGATAGATAAATTTCTGTTGTTGCTTCCATTAAAGAAGTACAAGAAGAAGAACAATTACGATATCGGATTCAGGCTAGTTATCTTCGCGTCGGCAAGAAACATGGTAGTGATTGGAACCAGATTCTCGCATAAAGATATCCACATCCTGGATTCTAAAGTTTTGCGTATGAATACAAAATATTATAATAAGATATGCATTAGACCCCTGATCAAAATACAATAAAACAGACTGGTCACGTGGTAATTGATGAAAAGCATGTCTCAATCGTTATGGACGTGCGTGTGATGCACAGTGGAAATATTGACTCGGATCACCACCTAGATGCAACCAAGGTACGCACGCGATTACGCAGTGCTAAAAACGCTCATAAAAAAACGCAAAGGAAGCAAGACATCACAAAGCTGCATACCACCATGAAAGTCAATGCCTACTCCATCCAACTCTCTCAATTACTCGAACCAACCCTAATTCTGATGTACCCGACAACCAATGACAGCATATTGCGAATTATGCGACCAATCGTACTGGGTTATGAAAAACCACGCTCAGACAAGCCCTGGTACGATAAGGAATGTCGCGTAATGTCTGAAGAAAATGATGGTGCATAGAGGGCAAAACTGAAGACGCCTCTTCAGGCGGAAAAATCGTGTATGCAAAAAGAGAGAGAGCCAGGATTTCGAAAATTACAGGGATAGGGGTGATGCCCCAAAGTTCTACCAAAAGGTAAAAAGAAAATGTTTTGGACCAGGTATTCCCAAATGTAAGGGCAGAGACGGAAATCTGGACACTGAATTTCAAATAATTGCTGCAAATATGGAGGGAACACTTTCGATCTCTACTTGTTCCCGAAGGCAGCATAAGTGACGAAATCACACCTATCATAGACGACGGAGTAGATTGTCCACCACCGAGCCAAAACGATATCAGCAAGGCCTAAAAATAATAAAGATGCGGGAGCCGATGGACTACCGGCAGAGCATTTTTAAGTCGTTGCCGATGAGCTGGTAACATACATGCACCAGCTCATAAATACGATTTGGTTTAAGGAGTGCATGCCCGGTGATTGGAATCTGTGTGTTCTATGTCCTGTGTCTAAGAAAGGCGATCCAAGTGTGTGTAATAACCATCGCATACAATGTCCTGTCTAGTGTATTATGTGAAAGACTAAAGCCCATTTTAGCTAACCTGATTGGACCTTATCAGTGTGGCTTTAGACCTGGTAAATCCACGACCGACCTGATATTCACCCTACGACAAATTCTGGAGAAGACCCAAGAAATGCAGATGGACACCTACCATCTGAATGTAGACTACAGGATGAGGATGTCTTGCAGACACTTCCTACTGGGTTGGTTCATATTTTAATGATTATAAACTTTGTATGATATTGTCTCCCTTAACAACTAATAAAAACTTATTAACAAAAAGGCTGGAAACGAGTCGATGTAATCCTGAGGTGAGGATACGATTGTGGTATAGATAAATCCTGATCTCAAATCTCCTAATCAAATAATATATGACATGATGGGTAGAACAAGCGAATATCATACTGGTGACATGGGCTCTAATTTTATTTAATTGGTGGCGCCTTCGACACGTTTTTAAGTTTTTATTTGCTATGAATATGACAGAGATTCTCGCATTTGATAACTCTATTATTCTATTAGTATTTACATGAACAGGAACTACAATTGGAAGACGATTCCAAACAAAGCTTTTTCCCAGACAGATGCCGATTGACTCGACTATTCGACATTTGCAGTCTACAACAACGAGGAGACCGGACGACAGATCAAATGAATATAGATAATTGTGATAGACCAAAAACTCTGGTCTTCAGCATGATAGTTTTGTGATTAACCATCATTTCATGGTCCACAAAGTAACGCAATAAATACGATATTACAATTATTTCAAATGGGTAAAAAATTAATAATGACCAACAAAAATTCCTTTATGCCATATGCAACAATAATTAAGTTCTTATCAATAAAGCAATAATTTAATAATATAGACTTAAACATACGCCTACAAATCTATGCATTCAACTACGGCTACTCATACACTGTAAGAAAACACTACAAAATTACGTTACGTTAAAATGATAGGGGAAATTACAAAGCCTTAATGGATAACTGACAGATTAATAGATAAATAGATAGAAAGATTTTGCAGCTAGATGTATAGATAAACATTAAGAGGAAGTATAAATCAGAGGTAAAGACAAATGTCAACAAAAAAAAATTATTTAAAATTGTTGTTTTTTTTTAAGTTTAAAAGCTGAAACCTGTATGTGACATTGACAACATTTATATATGTTCTTGTCAATACATTGATTAATTTGATAATTTAATGATTTGCAAATTAAAACAAATATATATGTACGTATGTATATACCAATCGATATCATTCAAAGTTGTATAATTTTAATTTTTAAATTAATTCTTTTCACTCTGATAAAACATCAAAAAATTTGCTAAAATCATATTTATAAATGAGTTAAACATATTAAATTTTTGTTTTGTTTTTTAATTTAAATATACATTGAAAAAAATTACACCATTATTATGTAAAAAGAGAGGATGTTTTGTTTCTTTGTTTTGGTTTTCTTAAAAATGTTCTTGTTTGTTTTTTGTTTCTTTGTAAACAATGAATAATGGATAAATTTATTGTATATGCGTTGTTTTTTCTCAACTAATGAAAAAATAAGCGATTTTGAATAAAATTCATACTTTGACATTCGGCTGACACTTGTGGAACCCAAACGAACAAAATTACTCCAAATAAGGCTGCAAGAGAAAGAAGGGAGTGAAAAAAAGAAGAAAAACACAAGAAGACAAAAAACGAGAGACTATGACCAAAACTGATTTCCAAGGGTATCATGTTGAATGCAATGAAAAAATGAATAACGTAATAATAAATAATACTAATTTCAAACTTTGTATAGCCTTAAAGTAATATCAAATACATACTTATGTAATCCTAACATTGGTAATATTTTACAATGGTCTTTTTTCTGGCAGGAAGAGGGAGGGCATTCTTGCCGGAAATTAACTACATTTTGTTTGCAAAAGAACGCAATTCATGTAATTTTCATAAAGCCACTAACAACTCAAACGGTAATTTTCAAAATTATGTAAATTTTTACAGTTTTTATACACTTTAAATTAGAAGTTTCCTTTTTTACACAAAAAAACATCTACATGTTGTTGTTAAATGTTAAACAAATTACAAGAAATCAATTGAAATTAAAACATTACAAAAAATTTAGTAACAGGTGAAGTTTTTTTTTTTTTTGGAAGGGTTAGTCGGACAATACAATGTAAAGTACAAGACATAAAATCACATTTTGTAAACGCGTGCGTAGAAAGGCCTCAGTTAGAGTAAATGCGAAAGAGAAACTGCAATCAAGGCATGGGATATATTGTATATTTTTTAATTAATTAAATAATTTAATTATAAAATTAATAAATTAATAAATTAATAAATTGATAAATTGATAAATTAATAAATTAATAAATTAATAAATTAATAAATTAATAAATTAATAAATTAATAAATTAATAAATTAATAAATTAATAAATTAATAAATTAATAAATTAATAAATTAATAAATTAATAAATTAATAAATTAATAAATTAATAAATTAATAAATTAATAAATTAATAAATTAATAAATTAATAAATTAATAAATCAATAAATTAATAAATTAATAAATTAATAAATTAATAAATTAATAAATTAATAAATTAATAAATTAATAAATTAATAAATTAATAAATTAATAAATTAATAAATTAATAAATTAATAAATTAATAAATTAATAAATTAATAAATTAATAAATTAATAAATTAATAAATTAATAAATTAATAAATTAATAAATTAATAAATTAATAAATTAATAAATTAATAAATTAATAAATTAATTAATAAATTAATTAAGTAATTAAATTAATTTTTATTAATTAAGAAATTAAATTAATTTTTATTAATTATGAAGAATTAAGAAATTAATTATTCAGTTAATTAATTTTATAATTTATGCCTCTTTTTTCATATGAACTTTATAAGCTCAATATTTTATTGACTATTGCATTTCCTTTCCGCCATTTTTTAAGCTGAGAACTTTTTAGCCGGATGTTGGTCTCTTACAGACAGAGTGACAGAGAGTAGGGCATACAACTTACATGGAAAACAATTGTCGGCTTGGGTAAATTTTGCTAAGATGCATAAAACTTATATAGTTTCGTTTTATTCGTGTACCAATCCATAAAAAACATCAGATTTTTTCATAAAAGTAAAATAAATTTTAAAATAAAAAAAACACAATAGAAATTAATTTCGAAAATAAGACCAATTTTGATTTAATTCTAGTTTATCTATTTCTATTTTTCTATATAATGTAAAAGCAACTAAAAAAAGCATACGACTGTCTGTACGGATTTACCTTATGGGGTTATGTTTTTATTTTGTGCTATTTTTAGATCTTAGATATCTAAAAACAGATCTTTAAATTGATTATTTTAATAAAAATACCTAAGAAAATTAACGTTCGGTCGCAATTATTTTCATGAGATTTCGTGATAATCAATTGATTTTTTTTTGTTGATTTGAAATTATAGCAATTAATGAGAACCGAAAAACAAATAAAGACGGATGCTTTGATGTTACTTTAAGATTGTTTTCACTTAAGTTGATTGTGCCAATTTGTATTGTTGTTGTTGTTGTCGTTGTTCGTGTTTTCAAAATAAACACACAAAACAGTGTTTGAAAGCGTCGATGATTCTAAGGGCAGTCGTAATCGGTCGTAATGTGGTTGCTATGGCAACAAAGGGCAATAGGCATCAGCTTGTGATAAATCATTTAATTACGCCCATTATTAAAAATCTTCTTAACTTTCAATGTCCAATCAAAAAGCTATACGTATACTTGATATTATTATATATCAATCATACGTCACTGGAAACAATTGATATGAAGGCATTTGGGGCGTATGATTAATATCACTCAAATCTACAAAAAGGTTTTTTTAACATTTGTGTATTACGTTTGGCTGAACTAAATAGATTTCAAACCTCATTCACTGTCAACAACTATTTCCGAACACTGTGACTTGGTTCATCACATCAAATTAAGTTGTTGCTAACAAACTAAAAACAACAACAACGTTTTGTGCACCGCAACAAAAATCACTTTACGTTAATGTTTATTTTTAAACAACAGCAACAACAACAACTTGGCAATTTATAAATATATGTTTTATTATTAGCTGCTCTATGGACAGACACGTTTAGTTTTTTTTTTTTGGTGTGTTCGTGTGTGTGTTTGTATTATTGTGTTTTATTATCAAACATTTAATTATAATTATTTGCAACTTACCTGTTAGTGTTATTAACCATTTATGTGTTGTTAATTGGTTCTGTATAGAAAATGCCATTTTGAATGAAGATGATGATGGTGGATATTTGTTTTCTGATCTATTTTTTGTTTTGTTTTTTTTTTGTTTGTACAAAGTTTAGTTTAGAAGAAGAAGAAGATTTTGGTTTGTTTTGTTTTTGAAGGTGGTGTTGGTGGTAGAGGGAAAATAGAGGTTTTTCTTTGTTTGTTTGTTTCGAAGTCTTCGAAATGAGATAAGAAAGAGAAAAACTTTGTTCCTTTAAATTATTTACAATAATATGTTCGCAGCTCGTAAAGTACTTCACAATATGTACTAAATGTAGATTAATAAGTGGCAATCATACCTTTGATTTATTCGAATTTTTTAGTCGTATTTTTGTTTGTTTTGTATATTACTATTGAGATCAGTAGTTACCGTCCAGCCTCTGGTACTTCGTTTAGTTGTAAAATTCCCAAGTATTGTCTAGTGAATACTTGATGTATAAAACATATACTGTACACATTGGTTATGTATATGTAAGCGTGGTTGTTTGTATTTATATGTACGTGTGTGTATACAAATGAATATTCTTAGCATCCGCTCAAGTTGCAGCTGAGAATGGATATTTATGCCTTTATCCTTTTAGTTGTTGTAGCTCTGTTGGGCATCATGGTTCACTGCAAATAGAGAGGGAAAAAGAAAAAAAAAGGGAGTGAAAATTGTCATAAAATATATAATATATGTATATTTTTAGGGTGACCCCTTATTGTTGAGCATTGGTAATGTTATCACCTATTATCTTGTGTATTAATAAATAAATATAGGTATTATATGTTTCATAGTATGATTCAAACTGACTATTTTGTTACACTTTACATTTCAAAATAAAATAACACAGTCACAACGATTTTTGTTTACTTCAGTCATGCTTATTTTATATAATTACAGAGTACCTTAAATTAACACATATCCAGCTAAGAGTGTTAGGCATATAAAATTGTCTATTTTTCGGTGAAGGTGCTTACATATACATTATGTTGTTACATTCGCTTTAAAGTACAAGTCATTACTGCCGTAAATTAGTTGGAAGCCAATCATTATCATTGATTGGAGACCAAAAAAGGCGGTGGTTAATGAACTTTGACGTTGGGTCTAAGACCTTTGGCAGTGATTTCAATGAATTTTGGCCGTGGTTAAACAAAGTTTCGAGTACTTTACACTATAGCATCCTATTGCATGGATTGATTTGTGCTTAACTTCAAATGATCGGTTGTAATATTTGAACAAATTTGAACAGAATCGAAATATCACTTTTGGAACTTTCTGTGCAACTCGATCATAGGATATCACATCTAGAACACTTTACTGTGAAGTGATATTTAAGTAGAAACGGACTATGCCTTCTGTTACTTTCTATAAAAACGTCAAAATTGATTTTCGTTAAACATTTTTGTTATTTATAAAAAATCGATGACAGCGAAAAGTGTTACTTTACTATACCAAATAATACTTTTTTTTGTTCCAAATAGTACTTTAATTGTACCAAACAGAACAATTCATTAACATAAAAAGCATTATTTATTACACCAAAAATTTTTGAACCCAACATATACTTTTATTGTACCAAATAGTATAATTTATTTAATTAAATAGTAAAATTTATTGTACCAAAAAATAATTTTATTGTTCCAAAAAGTACTTTAATTGTACCAAAAAGTACAATTTATGGTACGAAATTCTAAAATTTATTGTATTTATTTACTTAGTCTACTGACATAATTATCTTACAGACTAATTTACAGTAATTCAATTAAATTCCATTAGTTAAAAATTTTAAATAAGTTCAATTTAAAATTTACTTTATTTATATTAAAATTAATTAAAGGGGAAAAACTATTGCATAGCTTTAAACATCTTGCGATTGGTTCATTGATTCCATAATTAGAATTGTATCATATTGTATCAAAAAGTACTTTTATTGTCCCAAATTGTAAAATAATGTAAAATAATCAATAATGAAATTTATGGTACAAATAGTAACATTTTTTGTACCAAAAAGTAAATTTTACAGTATCATAAAGTACAATTAATTGTGCAAAAAAGTATTTGTGTTTTACAAAAAAGAACTTTTACTGTAATTTAAAATACTATTCTTGTACCAAATAGTACTTTTATTGTACCAAAAGGAATAATTTATGGTACTAAAAAGTGTTATTTATTTTGCAGCAAAAAATAAAATTTTTGATACCAAATACTACAATCTATTGTATTAAAAAGTACTTTTATTGCCCAATATACTACATCTTACATTATCAAAAAGTACATGTTTTTGTACCAAAAGGTACTTTTGTTGTACCGAATAGTATAATTTAATATACCAAAAAGAACAATTTATGGTACCAAATTATACAATTATTTGTACCAAAAAGTACTTTTACTGCACTTCAGAGTAAAATTTTTTGTAGTAAAAAGTATGGAACCAAATAGTACAATTTGTTGTACGTAAACGAAGCTTTTATTGCAGCAAAAAAAAAATTGTTGTACAAAAAAGCAAAATTTTTTGTACCAACTAGTACAATTTGTTTAATCCATAATTATTTGTATTCTACCAAATAGTACAATATATTGTACCAAAAATACTTTTAGTGAAACAACTAGTACAATTTTAAGTACCAAAAAGTACTGCTATTGTACCACTATAGTGCAACTTAATGTATAAAAAAATTTTTTTATTGTACAAAATAGTAAATTCATGCACCAAAAAGTACTTCAATTGTACCAAAAAATGCATTTGTTGTACACAAAAGTACTTTAATTGTGCCAAAAATTATTTTTATTGAATCCAAAAGTATTTGTTGTTCCAAAAAAGCTTTCCAATATAATAAGATAAGCTCTAGTCCATAGGTAAAGTGTACTAATACAAAAGTTTTTTTTTTATGGCACATAGTTAATTTTTTGTTGAAAGTACAAAAAGGGGAAATGTTGGGTCCCTCAAATAAAGTACCACTGCATGATAAGAAAAATATTTTCGAGTTTAGGGTCATTTTTATAGGCATTACCAAAAGAGTAACTCCATCTCTAAAGTTATAGAAAATATGTGTTAAGCGCTACCAAATAACAAGATTATTTACATTTTAAGTTATCCTAGTAAACCTATTCGAAATGAAAAGTGTAAGTTTTTTTTTATTTCAGGTCACATTTTACGGCTTATGATAATTTAAGAGGTGTCACCGGAAGAAGAAAAACGAACTTAACTTGTATTTAGCGCAACAATATTCATCTCGAAGTTAAAGAATGGGAAAATTTTTTGGCAAATAAGCTATTTTATATAAAAGTACCACAAGGGGCGTGTTTGGATCCACTTCTTGCAGTGCTAAGTCGGAACTAATAAAAAAAAATTCATAATGTTTTATTGATGAGGTTAGAAGCAAAGGAATGCAAGCGACAAAAAGTTAATTTTGAGATATTTCCTGCTAAGTTTCAAATTCTAGTGCAAATGCAGGTATTACTTGCACTGTTTTCGGCTAGATATGGGCTAGATATGGGCTCTGTTAATAAAAATTGATCTCATCTCATGCTAGTAGACAATGACAGTGTCAAGGAATCTGACTCAATTTGTCCTCCTCAATTATTATTACTAAATAGTACAATAATTACTTCTTTGAACCTAGAAGTACCTTAGGTTTAGTGCTAAGCTAATGATTTTAACATTGGCTTTTTATAGGCACTAGGCTAATCTTTTATGATGACTGTTCACTACTGTTGATGTAGAGCTCATTAAGTAATCTAAACTTCAATTTTTGAAAGAGCACGTCTCAAATTGGAACTAATTTACAAAACACAAATGTAAAAAGTCCTACCCCATAGGGATAAAGGTATATATTATTTAATACGATATATGACTGGTGGGTAGAATAACTCGGTTAATCTTCACTGATCCTTATAAAAATGTTCCAGTATTAATATTTTTCAAAATCTTGGTTTCCGATACTTCCTATACAAAATGAGCTATTTTGGGAAAAAATAATATTTCTTGCATACAAATTTCCGAATTTATTGTGGTAACTCCCATACAAATTAGCAATCTTTTGGAAATGTGATATAATTTTTCTTCATCTAACAAAATCGTTTTTGAGTTATAGAAAATTATATGGATATTGTGGATTCTTTTAACAGTATTGAAGGCCTTAATACATAAAAAACACAATTTTTATTAAAAAATCGAAGATATTCCAGCACGATAATCGTCAACGTCACGGCAGTCTTTGGTAGTCAATACCAAAACATCGGTCCCTAAACGTAATCTTAAATGTGTCTGCCATCTTTATTTCTTTAAAAACACAAACCAACACTTCCACCCTAATGTTTATGGATTAAAAAGATTATAAATAAAGACTTTATTACAAAATTAGTTCAACAACTATTTTAATTACCCTGAACTTAATTGACATCTAATAGATTTACTATTTCGAAATATTAAAGAAAGAAAATCCCAAAGGATATTTGTGGCATGTCACAATTATCAACATTGATGGAAAGAGAAAGTTGCTGAAAAATTATAATTGTTGTTGCTTAGAAACTAACATTCAACAAATCCCAATGGTAATTTACAAATATATGATTAAAAAATCCAGATTTGATATATTTGACGAATGATTAATGTTTATAATCAGAAATTATTAGCATTTTCATATAAAATCGGATTTGTATATTGTATCAATCAACATTTTATAAGCGAATTCCTTAATGTTTTATGGACAGGTTGCTATTAGCTACCTCACGAAACCCTACACCTCACTTAATGTGAACACACCAAAATTTCAACTAAACTATCTATTGTTTAAGAAACCATTATATATAAGAGCATTAATGGTTATCTTTAAAAAAATATATTTGACTATACTTTTTATTATTTAGTTCTCCTGACCACAGCTTCATGATTATTGCCAAAGTTCCTGTAGTTTTTTTCTTTGTTCTTAAGCCAAAATGTCGCCACATTTATCTAGGCTAAATATTGTGCACATTTGCCAATAGGCAAGAAAGCTTAATGTTCAACCAAAGCAGCTCTAGTTTCCATAGTTTCTCTCTGCAGCATGACTAGGCACACATTAGACACTATGGCTCCAATCGAATAAAGTGAAGTAACAAGAGTCATGGCCAACCAACATGTCCACTATAAAGGTAGCGAAAAGTACGCTGATATCACTTTTTGGAATTTCAATATGCAGCAGGTTGTGACAATTGTGTGTGAGAGAGAGAGAGAGAGAGAGAGAGAGAGAAAGAGGGAATAGTACCTGCCTTCTTGCTTATACGTCAATAGATTTAAAAAAAATAATTAATTCTAGAACAATTAAGGGTTTTTGAGTTCAGCTATTGAAATGTATATTATCTAGACCAAAAATACTTCTAATACACATTTTTCGACTATCTTGAGGGACAATTATGAATATTGTAACAAATATCAATTCTCTCTAATATCTTACATTACCCAACTAATGAGCGATAAAAAACTGGTTAATTTTATTCTAAACCGTTATATATATAAAAAAACCAATGAGCAAATCAATAAAAATGACAGCAGAAAAAAATATGTATTTTTAAAAATAAATGTTAAATGGTTGGCCATCATGACAAGAGTCTTTTTTTAATATGTGTATGTATATTTAAACCTATATAAAAATGCTTATTATAGAACAACTAACAATTGTAAAATAAGTGTGGGCAACAGACACTAAATAAGTGCAACAAAATTTAAAAAATCGCTCATTGACTTACCGCCAACAACTGAGCTAATCATATGTATATACCATAGCTTCTATATATTTAACAGATATATGTTCCTTAAGGATTAAGGATCAGATAAATCTAACAACAAAAGTAAATAAATAACACTTCGTTCAATAATGTGTGTGACTGACACATAGATGGCGGCACTAGTACTAAATCAATATTTTTTTTCGAAAGTGGCAACCTTTTTAGTCTTACTGTCAAATTCATATGTGACCCGGTATGTTAAAAGGGACCTATGATCAGAAAATAAGTTTTGGAGAAAAACGACTTAGAAGTTAAAAAGTTGATTCTTGATGTTGATGATTGTCTAATTTGAAGCTAATTTCTGCCAAAACTAATGCAGCTAGAAAGCTGTGGTTTGTTGCATTAGAATGTGCGTGTTGTCTACTATAAGAATCACCAAAAAAGTAAAAATCGATTTTTTCGACCCATAGGTCCCTTTTAACTTACGCTTTTAACTCACATATGTTAATCCGGCCATTTGTTTACAAATTACAGTGCTGATTTATCATTGTTTTTTATTGAAAAAAAAAATACAGTTCAATGCCAGGAATGGCTTGAAAAACAATATTCGGACTCTGCTCCATCAAAAAGAAGCATTTGTTATTGGCATGCCGAATTCAAACGTGGTCGTACAGACAACGATGACATTCCATCTACTGGAAGGCCAAATGACGCTGTTACTCCGGAAAACGTTGAAAAAACACTGAAAATCATTATGTCCGACCGTAAAGTGAAAGTGAGGGAGATTGCTGACATTCTATAGATATCAGCAGGCAGTGTACACACCATAATACACGAACATTTGGGTATGAAAAAGGTGTTTTCCAAATGGGTGCCGCGTTTGCTCACACCGGAGCAAAAACAACAACGAATCGATGAATCAAAGAGCTGTTTGGACATGTTTACGCGCAATAAGTCGGAGTTTTTGCGTCGGTACATCACAATGGATGAAACATGGATCCACCATTTCACTTCAGAGTCAAATCGGCAGTCTGCTAAGAGGCATGCAGCCGGTGAAAGCCGCCCAATGCGACCAAAGACGCAGCAGTTGGCTGGTAAGGTTATGGCGTCTGTATTTTGGGATGCGCATGAAATAATATTCATCGACTATCTCCAGAAGGAGCAGACCATCAACAGCGACTATTATATAGCGTTATTGGAACGTTTGAAAGACAAATCGCAAAGAAACGGCCTCATATGGCGAAGAAAAAAGTGTTGTTCCACCAAGACAATGCACCGTGTCACAAATCAATGAAAATGATGGCAAAATTGAACGAATTGGGCTTCGAATTGCTTCCCCATCCACCGTATTCTCCAGATTTGGCCCCCAGCGACTACTGGCTCGTCGTAGAACTCAAAAAGATGCTCCGTGGTAAGAGATTTAGCTCAAATGATGAAGTAATCGCCGAAACTAACGTCTATTTTGAAGGCAAAGAAAAATCGTTTTACAAAGGCGGTATCGAATTATTGTTGATGAATAAAAACGAATTTTTGGCAAAAAATGTGTTTTAATTAATTAGTCACACACATTATTAAACGAAGTTATATGAGAAATACAAATTATAATTGCTACAAAATTAAATAATAAAATGTTAAAATATACAATTCAAAAAACAAACAAAAAAAAATAATAATAATTCAAGGGGGCAGAAAATATCTTAAAAATTGCACATGACATAAAAATGTCACAACCTTCAAGTAAAATTATTTAATGTTATACTAATTTTAATATATACACTAAATGTAGTCTGATAACTGCCACAATATTTTTATTAATAAAAAGCTTTAATCAAGCCAATGTCAATTGGATCTACTACTCAAACTTGCTGTATACAAAAACAAAGATAACAATGCTATAATTACACAGTACAACATTTTACAGCTCATTGATTTGGGACTCAATTCTGAGAACTGCACGTGGAAGTAGTCCCAAAAAGAAGAAGTTCTGCATCAATCGTTTTGTCAAGTTACATGCCATAATAATTTAATATCGATTTGAAGTTAGTAAGTATCGTATAGGGGAATTTGTCACGTTTTAGGCTCTTTTTTTTGACAAAACTCGAGAACCACAAGTCCGATTTGGCTGAAAGAAATTTAAAAAAATTAAGAATTACAATTAATTTAATATGTTCATATAACGTTTCCCTGCATAAGCAACAGTTTCACTTTTCCATTTTGAACTGGGTTTATTTTGTAACAGTTACAATAAAACTGTTGTACTCCGTGGCGTATGATTTACGTGGAATATTACTTATGATAATCATACGCCACCATATATCAATGTAACAAAAGAGCCTAAAACGTGACAAATTCCCCTATACGATACTTACAAACTTCAAATCGATATTAAATTATTATGGCATGTAACTTGACAAAACGAATGATGCAGAACTTCTTCTTTTTCGGGCTACTTTCACGTGCAGTTCTCAGAATTGAGTCCCACAAATATGTGTTGTACTGTCTTATATTAGGTTATATTTTTTGGAAAAAATTCAAAAATATGTTTTTGTAAGAACACTCCCCACACTTTGTAGTTATCATACAAACCTCTTTTGTTATACGTCTGGAATGTACAGACGATTTACTAAAATTTTCTGTAATATTTTTATTATTAAAATCTCAATTATAAATGAACCAATCATAAATTGCAAATTAAGTTTGACGTCAAAAGTTTTTTTCTATTTATTTTGTAAAAATCTAAAAAAAAATCTTTTCCATAGCCAACGATAAATTGGCACCAATGAAGATAGTCAATCATCTCAATGCTTATTGGCGTTCCTAACGATCAACACTTCATATAAGCGATTTTAAGCTGATTATTTTATCGCAATTTATGAGTGAATTTCGTATTTTCAGTTGCTTACAGCAAATTGCATAGGTCAATTTGGTGGAAAATGCTATAATATTTGGCGCTCATCAGAACATTAATAAGCTAATTATTTATATTGATATTTAGAGAGCAAAAAAAAAGACATCACCCCAACCAGCAAACAATTTGAGTAAAAAAAAAGTTAGGAAACTACACAAATGAAAAAAATTGTAATAATAGCAAAAGCTGATACGAGAAAGTTTCGTAATTTTAAAGGAAGCCGATTACTATCTTCAAATCTTATTAACACATAAGGGTAATCAGCTTTATATGGCGCCACTTAATATAATTCCGCTCAGACACATCATCCTTTGCCAACTTGTTCTAAAATTCCTAAAAGACATATCAAGTATAAACCCACTTTAAAAAAAGGTCATACAAAACTTTAGCCATAGCGGTACAGATTTACAATTCAGTTATCTTATTTCAAAATATATTTGTCAAAACTGCTAAAATGGAAAGATATAAAAGCGACCTCTTGTCATCATATTCCTATTTAGTTATATTGAATAAATAAGTTATACGTTAGCTTTTGACAACGGCCAACGTAAACTTATGTTCATTTATTTTACATTCAACTTTGTTTGCTGGGTCATGCGAACATTATAAGATTTGCATAGATTTTACTTTACACTTGAGGTAGGCGCAAATCAGCAACGAGCGATAAGCAACAAAATCATCTAGCGAATCGCATGCACACACATTCCCCAAATATCAACGGCGTCTCTACTGATGGACATGTCAGACAAATGGACGGAACCCAAGCGAAGACTTCATCTTAACAAGATCATGATGGGGGTGCGGTGGGTGGTAGATCGTTCAACGTAGATATGTTGTTACGTTGTTCACAGATTATACACATATCCATCTATCGCACATAATATAAACAAATCTTGAAACACTTTCCATATAGACAATCGTATGCACATTCACATTTGTATGTAAGAGGTTTGTGTTTTTTTTTTTTGGTTCTCATATTAATCTCTGGTACGAAAAGTGGCCATAATAATGTTCACATTGAACTTTGGCAAAACGTCAAAAAAAAAACAAACAAATAAAAAAACAAGAATCTGAAAGAACCAATGTACAGAGAGCTGCTTGCTCCATTCTTGTCTTGTCATTATAGCAACATTTGCGAAATAATCTAAAACGAGGAGCTATACTTTTTTTGCTTTTTTGTTAAAAAAAAAAAATAAAAATATATGGCGACAAATTCTATTGAAGAAAAACAACATCTTGTCGATTTAGACATAATGCAACCAAAAACAACTACACTAGTCATATGATAATAAAAAAAAAAACAAAACAAAACATAAACAGCTATTTGGTCTGAAGGAGCTTTAGAAAATAGACGGCACATATATATGTCGATAAATGATTCTTTAGTTATTTATTAACCCATTAAGGGGGGAATTTACTAGTGGTTAGGGGTTGAAATATATTTTTAAGAAGAGCTTCGATTATTTATTTATAATTAAATTTTATTCTATTATTGATTATCTTATTTTATTCTTTAACATTTTGTTTATTTTAAATTCTAGATTTAAAAAAAATTAAAAAATAAATTTTAAGAAAAAATTTTCACTATTAAAAAAATATTAAATTTTTTAGCTGTTATTCAATTTCAATATAAAAATATATATATTGCAAAAAATCTAAATTGAAATCTTTAGAAGTCATTAAATTAAAATTAAAATTTTATAAAAAAAATAAAAAAGCCTCAAAAATTTAAAATTGTAAATTGAATAATATAAAAAAAAACCTTTTTCAAAAATTTCTACAAAACTTCTATAAATTTGAAACTATGAATTCTATTAGCTTGAAAATTTCAAATAAATTTTTTCAATTTTGATTTTAATTTTTTCAATTTTCAAATTTTTAATTTTTTTGTTCATAAATTTATTTAAAACTGCGAAACTGTTGGAGAGAAATTATATATGAAAGGAATAAAGGAATTTTAATTCTTAAATTTCGGTTTTTTATTTCAACAAAGTTGGACTAGTCGTTCTTAAGTTATTCCTCCCTAAAATGGCTATAGGCTTAAAAACTTTAAGCCCAATGCGGCACGGAGTTAACATACTCCAATCTCAAAGTGCTCAAATTTTTGCTATTCCAAAATCTGCAAAGACTTATTATTTTTTTTAGGGTCAGAACGACAAAAAACCAACATCGATTTTTGCGGTAACCCTAGTAAATATACAATGTTTTAAAAAATGTTAAACAAATTTTGCAAAATTTCAAAATGGCCCTAGCTTAGTTGAAAAGGCCATTGACGAGTATGTAAAAAAATTTTATTACTCTGGCGCGGTTATCAAAAAAGTTTACCCACAAAACGCGGTGAAGTTTGGAATTATATGAATTTGATCTTATAAATGCAAATATTTTTTTTTTTTCGAATCTGTATTAAAAATTTGCGTAAAGGGGAAAGAATGCCCTGCGTTTTTACTTAAAAAAGTAATAAAAACTGAAAGTAAATAAAACATGTGAATTTTGTATCAATTTTTTTTTCTTAAGGATATTTTAAAAAATCGATTTGTGGGTGGGGTTTTTATTCCAAAATTATCCGAAAAAATGTTTTTCGTAAACAACACAAGATTCACTATCGCGCTGTGGTAGGTCAAAAATTGGCTATAGCCCTAATGTGCATCCATAGTGGTCATCATCTGCTGAAGGGGTGCGTCAATCGGACTAGTGCCAAATTATATCTATTGAACTCTAGTTTTATAATGCAAAAGCCGTTTCCCCCAAATAAAAAAAAATAAAAACTTCGTTATGGATTTGATTGACAGAGCTCTGTTAAGTAAGTTGTCCGAAATATGGTTTATATAATCGTGATTATCTCAAGAACCACAAAATATATTTAGCTAAAATTTTTACAATATGTCGGATTTTTGAGAACAAAATTTAACGAGTGTAGTATTTTTTATAGAGTATTGAATCCAACACTTGTTTTGGATAACAATTTCGACATTTTAGAGGAAGCGCTTCAGGAAACTGAATCCATAGTGGTAATCTGGTAAGGGGTGCGTCAATCGGACTAGTGCCAAATAATAGCTACTGAAGTCTAGTTCCATACTGTATAAGCCGCTTTACCCCAATATTTTAAAAATTCCTATGTGGCAGTTATGACAAAGTGCATCCCTAGTGGTCATCTGGAGAGGAGTCCGTCAAACGGACTAGTACCAAATAGTAGCTACTGAAGTATATTTCGATACTGCATAAGCCGTTTTACCCAAAAAAAAATGCATGAACATGAATATATTCCAAAAATGTTTAACATTTTGTATGTGACTATGATAAAATGCATCCATAGTGGTCATCTGGTAAGGGGTGCGTCAATCGGACTAATGCCAAATCATAGATATTGTAGTCTATCTCGATAGTGCGTAAGCTGTTTCACCCAAATATTTTCATAAATATAATATTTTTCCAAAAATGTTAAAAACTTCCATATGGATTTTATTAACAGAGCTCTGTTAAGGGAGTTGCCCGAGATATGTTTTAGATTATATAGGTATATAATCGTGATTATCTCTAGAAATACTAAAGATATTACTTTCACAGTAGTAAGAAACAGTAAATCGGATTAGTCGTCATATAGAGCGATCCTATCTAATGTCGATATATGATAACAAAATTTAAAGAGGGTAGTATGTTTTAGTATGTATGTTTTATGGTAGTGATCAAAACAGTTTTGAGTTCTTCTATTGCACTAAAAATTACTTTTATTGTGCCAAAAAAATAGTTGTATTGTACCAAATAGTAAAATTTAATGTACCAAAAAGTACTTTTTTGTACTAAAATGTGGAGTTTATTGTACCAAAAAGTACTTTTGTTGTATCAAAAAGGACTTTAATTGTACCAAAAAGTACTTTTATTATATCAAGAAGTTCTTCTGTTGCACCTAATAAATAGTTCGTAGTTGTTATTGTTTTGGTTTTGATAGAAGAGAGTTTGGTTTGAAAAAACAAAACACAAACAAATCACTTTTTATTTGTGCTCTCATCATTGTTTAACTGTAAATTTGATGGAGAATGTCTTACAAGCATTACTCAGTGCAGTAAGTCATTTGTTGTCTTAGTCTTAGTTAAGCGAATGCATCTTCAGTATACAAATTTTAATAAGAATGGTTATAAAAAAAAACTCAATTTCCCTATACACCACATGAATGAGGTATAGGATAGCTTTTCGCATTGTTGTTAATTAACACGCTTTCTATTTTAGATTCACAACAAACGGCACCTTCTTGTTTATCGACAAATGCGAACGTCACTGTGAGAAGCTTTTACTAGACATACCGATTAACTCGAAATCATACTGCGAAGTTGCTGTCGATAACATCGAGGGGGTCGGCAATGAAAGAAAAATGTACATGACTGGAGCCGGGAATCGAACCACGGATCTCCAGCATGGCAGTCGCGGGTTCTAACCAATATGCCACGGCCAGTCCCAAGAATGGTTTTAATAACACAAAATAGATCAAATATTCATATGTGAACATATTTTCTATAATCCTCCATGGACTTCACCTTTATCATGAACCGGCATTTAAAAAAATATTTAACCTTATTGTGATTGTTCAACAACAACAAAAACCAGAAATCCGTTAAACCAAATCTATGTTATGCCATCCCTCGCTCTTCTTTAGAACCTATGCCTCAAGTACCTCTTTGCCAGCTTATATGACATTTTAAAACAAAGCTTAAGAAAAATCAACAGAAAATAAGCAAACTTGAGATTTATATAAACATTCATGAAGGCAGCCAAACGAATTGTTGTTGTCAACAAACGACGTCGACAGGCTTGTGACAAAGCCATTCACTATAGCTGACCTAATAAACCCTTGACACAAAAGTACCGATGATTGTGTCACAAACAGTTAAGAGATATTGTTGTATTTATTGTTTACTAACACTTGGGTCTAAACTAAATTGCACACAGACAGAGATACACACACGTACACTATAATACACTATATATTAAGATTTTTAAACCACAATAGGATATTTTAATTGAAACCTTGTAAATGGTTATAATTGGTAGGAAGGCACACACACAGAATTGTGTAAGCTATACTAAGGGATATTAGCTAAGTAAACTGTTTAGCCTATAATTATATCATTAGTTTAAAAAAGCTTTAAAACAATAAATAAAAACTGTTGGAAAACAAGATGATACGTATACGTGTGAACGAAATATGATACGTATACGTATGAACGTACGTTCTTTAGTAGTGGCTTAAATACGAGATACACGGAAACGGAAAAATAAAAACGGAACTCTAGCAAAAAATCATGGCGAAATCATAAAGAGATGACACACTTAGGACATAAAATGACACACACACGCACACACACCTATACACACATTAGTATGCACAGTAAGAAATCACATTTTAATTTAGATTTTATTACTTTAGTAGCAGCTGCTGACTTTGAGGATACTCTAGTTGTTGTTGTTGCTGCTGTTGGTTTGCAGTGGTGTTGTTTTTGTTTTTTGTTTTGCTTTCTATATCCTATTTGGAACTGATTTGAATTGTGTTTTTTGTTTGTTTGTCGTCGTCGTCGTCGTTGTTGTCTCCTTGCTCTGGTTGTTTTTCTTGCGCTCCGTTTCAATTGCGTACGCTGTACACTCTCACGTATTCTTTGCAACACACACTAGCGAGCGTGTCGAGGACTACCGAGTTATCACCGTTGCAGCTTTAGTTGTTTTGTGTTTCATAATTATCGATTGCGCTGGCTGGCTGGATGAATGGCTGCACAACACACAGTGAGCGTGAGTGACGAAACATAAGAGGAGTGACATGAAAATATAAGAACTACAACTGAAACTGAACCAAAATGGGACCAAAAAAAAAGAAAATAAGAAAATAACCGTTGGTTGGGCCCACTTGTGTTCTGCAGACAACCATTGCCGCCGACCTACCGACCGTCGTTTACACACGCACACACATACTCAGCGAAACGAAAAACGTCGAACTGACTCTGTGAAAATTTTGGTTCCAAAGGAATGGGACAACTATTTTCATTCACGTTATACTATACGACGACAGACAATCTGTTGTGTGAGTGTGTGTAAAGATATAATAATAATGACCGATATTTTTCTGATTTAGTTATTTTTGCAACAAAAAAAAAACACAACAAATTAATTATTAATTGATTTATAGTTGCAATTGTTGTTGTCGTTTACTATAATCGAGAGCACTCAGCCACTTTTTCTATATCTTTTTTTTCGTTCCAAATCACTAGTAGATGTGTGACAAAATTGATTATGGGGACTTTTTCTTTTCTATTTTTTGATATTATCGAATTCTTAATTTCATTCCAGATTAGCTATTAGCACAATTTTGAGATTTTCATTTTGATATTCACAAAATTATTTGTATTTTCTCTGTTTTATTTCTATATGTTTTATGTATAATATTTAATTTTAATTTTTTCTTCTTTTCAAGTTCACGCGTTCGTTATCGTCAACGATTCTATTTGATTTTTTCACTTTCGGTGCTTAAACGACACTAAAGGGAAATTTTTCTACAGACCCAAACATAGCCATACAGAGAGAAATAGAGAGAAAGGCATGGAAGGGGCAAGGGTGAGGGAGAAAGAGAGAGCTCGTAACGCAGGAAATAGAGCATTGATACCACAAATACTTGTGGCAGGTGGTTGTTTTGAAAGCTTTTTCTGCATTGGCGAAAACTTAAAAAGCTCTTTAGACCGATAAGAGATGGAAATAAATAAACTAACTGATGCCGAAATTTAAATAAATATTTAAAAGAAAAAAAAACACGAAAATATTTTAAATATTTACTTAAATTTTATTATTAAATTATAAAATTAAAAAAAATATAATATATATTTTTATAAAAAGAAATATATTTTTTAACAATTTAAATTAAACATAAAATACTTTAAGCAAAATATTTTTTTAAATATAAAAAAATATTTTTTTATTTTTTTATATAAAAAATAAAATTTTTAGTATAAAAAATAAATAATTTCGTAGTATAAAAAAAAATTTTTAGTACAAAAAAATTAAAAAAAAAAATAATTAGAATAATTTTTTATATAAAACATATTTTTTTTAATATAAAACATAAATTTTTTAATATATGAAAAAAATTAAAATAAAACATATTTTTTAAGTAAATGAACAATTTTTTAATTTGTAAACTTTAAAAACAAATTATGCATATAAAGACATCAATTATGTACAAAAATAAAAATAATTTAAATTATAAAATGTTTTTTATTTGAATAAAAAAATATTCTTTTATTATTTTTCATATTTAAAAAAATATATTATATAATATTATATAAATTAAAATAAAAAAAATTTTGTAGTATAAAAAATATATTTTTTAATATAAAACATATTTCTTTTTTAAATATAAACTATATAAAATATTTTTTAACATAAAAAATTAAAATAAAACATATTTTTTTAAATAAAGTTTACAAATTAAAAAATATTTGTAAACTTCAAAAACAAATTATGCATATAAAAACATCTTTTATGTACAAAAATAAAAATAATTTATATTATAAAATGTTTTTTATTTTACCAAAAAAATATTTTTTTATTATTTGACATATTTAAAAAATATTTTTTTAATTTTTTAATATAAAAATTTTTTTTCATTAAAAAAATAAATTTTTTAAAAGAAAATAAAGTATAAAATAGTTTGTATTTATAAAAAAAATAAAATAAATATATTGGGCAGGGGAGCCACATGAAATAAAAAAAATGAAAAACTATTGCATTATATTTATTATATTGATATATAATATTCATACATAATTATATGTAATTTTTAAGCAAGAAATTAATCAATACTATGTAATATAGTTTAATTGGCCTTAATGGGTTCTTGAATTACAGAGAAATAAAGTACATAAATAAAAATAAGTAATAAGCATGTATGGATATAAAACCTTTGTAATAAAAATATTATATTAGAAATTTTTGTTAATTTTTAATATGAAAAAAACAAATATTTTTATTTTTATTATAATAAATTATTTATTTAAAAAAAAAATTGTTGTTAAGTATTAGAACATTTCACTTTTTTCATAAAAAAAACTATATATTTAATGATTAAAAAAATATTAAATTTAATGTGGAAAATTAAATATTGCAAACTTTTTTTAAAAAAGAAAAGTTAACTTTACTGAGTATTAAATTCACAAAATTTATTTTTGAGAAAAAACCTTCAAATTTTTTATTTAAAAATTTTTTCAGAGAAAAAATACTTAATTTTTTATATAAAATCAGTTCTTTTCATAAGTATATTGTTTATTTGTATTTTTTTAATTACATAAAAAATTATTTAATTAAAAAACTATGTTAAATTTAATATTGAGAATTTATTTTACTGTTTTTTAATTTGTTTTATAATTTAAAAAAATAAGTTTTTGGGAAAATTTTTAATTAAAAATCTATAATAAAAAACATTTTTTAAAAAAAGATAATTTAACAGCAATTTCAACAGAAATATTTTAGTCAACCAAATAATCTAAATGACCAGTAAAGCTGTTTGCGTTGCTATATGTGATTCTCTTTTGAATGTTATTCTCTTTAAAATTGTTTTATTTTCTATAATATGGTACATAATTTTCCCCTTACCAACTATTTTGATAGACACTTGTTTAGTTAAAGCAAAATTCCGTTGGAACTGTTTGTTTGAATACCGTACTGGTATCCGACAGCTGATACATTGTCAACAACAGCTGTTGCTATCCCCCGTATAAACATATGTTACACAGCGGAACAATGTGAAATCGGTCTATACTAATGCATTATTCGCTCAATTTAAGTTTGTTTACGTATTTTTCTTTACAAAACCCTTAACAAATTTTTTACTTTTCTTCCTGCTGCTAAAAATGAGTTATCACAACGATGAGGAGGAAGAGACGGACAACGACCCAGGAATGTTATTGAATCTTAGTCAAAAATCAAATATATTTGTTGGTAAGTTCTTAATGTTGGTAGACGTGTTCCCTTTCAACGATATAGTGCATGAGTTTCTATTTGCCCACAGCTGATCAGACTCCCACTCCAACAAGGCTGATTAAGAACTGTGAAGAAGTGGGACTATTTGAAGATTTGCGCAATGTCAATCCGTTCGATGAAACCTTTCGACGAGCCTGCGAGCAAAATGTCCAGCATACACCAAGATCACATCAAAATTTCCATACGGATGAGGAGTCACTACATACGCCGCAAGTGTTTCCACAGTTTGATGCGGCCGTCGAGGGTGGCATATGTGCCGGGGAGGATTTAACCAAACAGACACTTGACACGCCGGTCGTTCTAGATGTTAGCCAAGTGGATAACATTTTAGATGTGTCAGCAACAGCTACACCAGCAAAACCCAAATCAGCCGAGATTACTAGCAGTATTACTAAATATCGAGCTATAGCTGAAAAACCAGCCGTGATGCCAACGAGCAACGGCATAACATTTCTTCCCACAACTGTGCAATTTGTTCAGCCACAGCTGATAACAGTATCGTTTCCCTCCTCCCCCTCTATAGAGACTCTAAACGGCACATCTGCTGTTAGCCTAACACCAACAATAATACAACAAAAGACTCATTCGAAGGCAAAGCCTTTACTTTTACCAAAATTGGCCACATGTACGAACACCACCACCAAAGAAACACTAACGACCAGTACACCACCTTCAGCTTCGGCCATAACCTCATCACCTACACCACATCCAGAACCTAGCAGTGCTAGTATGACTCCCACATCGCAGTTGCCCATCAAGGAGCGCCTAAAGGCTATACTTAATCAATCGAGCAAATCTAGACCTCCAGAATGGCCTGACAAGACTATAACAAACAGCAAGAGCTGCACCAAATCGTATTCATATAAGGCAACATCCTCTTCATCGTCGTCGTATAAAACATCCAAAGATGATACCATGGAGCGAAGACGTGCAGCTTCGACGCGCTACCGTCATAAAATGCGTAATGAACATAAAGATTTAAAGAAACGCAACATGGAATTACAAACGGATAATGATAGATTAAGACAGAGAGTCAAACAACTGGAAGCAGAAGTGGCGAAACTGCAGTCGTCTGCTTTGCAACCGGTGCTAGGTGTGTATTTGTATAAAATATGTGAAAATAAAATAATCAATTATAAATTAAAAAAAAATAATATAAAAAAAAAATTATATAAAAAAAAATTATATAAAAAAATTAAATTAATAATAAAATTAAATAAAATAAATAAAATAAATAAAATAAATAAAATAAATAAAATAAATAAAATAAATAAAATAAATAAAATAAATAAAATAAATAAAATAAATAAAATAAATAAAATAAATAAAATAAATAAAATAAATAAAATAAATAAAATAAATAAAATAAATAAAATAAATAAAATAAATAAAATAAATAAAATAAATAAAATAAATAAAATAAATAAAATAAATAAAATAAATAAAATAAATAAAATAAATAAAATAAATAAAATAAATAAAATAAATAAAATAAATAAAATAAATAAAATAAATAAAATAAATAAAATAAATAAAATAAATAAAATAAATAAAATAAATAAAATAAATAAAATAAATAAAATAAATAAAATAAATAAAATAAATAAAATAAATAAAATAAATAAAATAAATAAAATAAATAAAATAAATAAAATAAATAAAATAAATAAAATAAATAAAATAAATAAAATAAATAAAATAAATAAAATAAATAAAATAAATAAAATAAATAAAATAAATAAAATAAATAAAATAAATAAAATAAATAAAATAAATAAAATAAATAAAATAAATAAAATAAATAAAATAAATAAAATAAATAAAATAAAAAATAAATTAAATAAAATAAAATAAATAAAATAAACAAAATAAATAAAGTACATAAAATAAATAAAACAAATAAAATAAAAAAATTTCCCATACAAAAAAAACCTTGACCCTTTAAGTTATCTTGTGACCATAACACATGAAAGGACTACAGTGGAAATGCTGAGGTTTTTTTTGGTGTTGCATAGCTTTATCCGTCAAAATTTATTAAGTATTTTATTTATATTATTTATTTTAATTTTAAATTTTGTATTTGCTTTCCTAATTACATTTTACATTTTATTTATTTTACATAACAGTTACATTTTATTTTTTTATTTTCTCAATTTTATTTTTATTATAAATCTTGGGATATTATAGTATTTTTTTATATAATTTATTTTTTATTTTATATTATATTATTATTATTTAATTGTTCATTTAATTTTATATATTTTATTTTAATACTACGTATATTAATTTATTTGTCTATTCAAAAATTACAAAATTTATAAAAAAAAAATTAATAAAAACAACTTTAACCATTTCAGCTCCTTCCACAAATCCAGCATTTGGTGTTCCTGCCCAACTACAAATTCCTGCCTCTACCATACATTTGGTAATGAACATACCTAAGCTAGTGGTGCCTTGTGGTAATGACGTAAATACTCAGGCCATTTTGAAAAATCCCATCTCTTATCGAATTGATAAAAATTGAAAGATTATTGATGCCTAGTGTAAAATGTAGTGCCTTATTATGTTCCTAAGTTATATGTTATTATATTGTAAATAAATTTATATAAAGAAAATGCTATATTAGAATATAAATATAGTTAAATAAATATAAAATGAAGTTAAGACATGCTTTGAAATATTAAATACAAAGAGAAATTGGTCTTTTTCTATGGATTCGTATTGAAAGATATTTGTATTTGCATTTAAAATAAGTGCAAATCTATATGAAATTCTTAGTTAAAGCGAAATTTGCTGGCAATGAGTCAGAATAATTAATATTTGTCTTCCGTTTCGAATAAAATCACAATTGGTTTTATTTTAATAATAACAGACAATAAGATTAAGTGTTGTCGCGCCAGAAACCAAACTCTATAATTTTAAGAAAATTTTTGTCGTTATGAAGTTAGAGAATATCATTACAAGCTTTTTCGTTACTTCTTCAATTTTTTCTATACACTTCAAATTGTAGCTTTTCAAACAGCCGTTATTCTATCTCTACTTTTCATTGGCATACATACATACTAAATACTCGTATATTATGTTCCTGCGCTTGCACCTCAATTCGAATGAATTACATTACAGTTGTATAGGTACACAATAAGAAAACGAAAAGAAGAAGAACAATGTGGAAACGGAAGGAAACCTAGCAAGGAATAGACATATAGAAATGATGGTGTAACATGTATATTGTATTTGTTTTCAATACATACCGCGGATAACAAATATTGCTTTGATTTTGTTTACGGGTGGAAAAGAGTAGCGGAGAGAAAACTAATTGCTGGTTCTTTTGACATTTTATTTTTACAAACAATTGCCGTTAAAAAAACTAGTGAACTTTGGCATATCTAAAATGTAAAAATAGCAAAATAAAATTAATTTTTAATTTGAAATAAAAGTAATTTATAATTTTCATAGAGTGGAAGATATTTTTTATAATTTTTATAAAAAGTTGTTACTTTTCATACAAACATTTATTATCTTAGTAATGTTTTTTATCTGAACCTGTGCAAAGTTTCTAAACATAATACCTTTTATAAATTTAATACTATACTTATCGTTGAAGTACCTGTTTAATCTTTTCTAAATAATAAGTGTTTTTACAGTAACTTCATAGATAAGTGTCTTTTTAAATTTAGGAAATGTTTATAAACGATCGATTTTATTATTAAATATATGAGCTATAATATTTTCATAAATATTTGTGTATACGATTTCATAAATATTTTGTGCACATTGAATGGGTATTAGCTTAATAGTTTATTATGAATATTAAATGATTTAATAGTTTTCCATGTTGTAATAGTGTGTTGAACTGTTTATGTTGTTGTTGTACATAGTGGGCCAAAAGAATTCATCCGATGTTGTTTGGCTAAAAGTTTTTTTCTAAATGAAAAACTTTGATTCTGTTTTCTGATTATGTTTATTTGAATTACATCTCGCTGGGAAAAGGTCATATTATTAAACCGATTGTAATAAAATTTGTATAATCTACAAGGTGGGCCAAAAGAAGTCATCCGTTGTTGTTTGGCTTTAATTTTTTTTCTAAATGAATAGCTTCAATTCTGTTTTTTTTTTGATTATGTTTATTTGAATCTTTAGAATTTTATTGGTTTAGTCGAGAAGATGATATCTGCCAATTAGGCGCCGTCACAATTGATTGTCATACGAGCTCGTTTTATGGCATTTTTCATGACTTCTCGCACTCGTGTCGAATGTTGTCCTTGAGGGCTTCCAGGGTCTCGGTCTTCCAGGGTTCACGTAAACACGGGATTTCAAAAAAAACCCACAAAGAAGTCTGCAACGGTCAAAAATAAGAGCATCTTCCAATAGGATAACTCTTTTGGCCCACCTTGTATTAATTATTTTTATTTAATTGGCCATAAAAATATTAAAAGTGTTAAAGTTAAATTCAGAGTAAGGAGAGTCAATCAATTTGAATTGATTTTCTTTGAGTTTCATTTGGAAATGGTGTAGTTCTCAATAGAATTAAAAAATAAATAAATCGACAGACAAATTTTTAGATAATTTGATCCTTATTAATAAATATTATGTATTAAAATAAGAATGGCCAAAGGATAACTGAATTATATTTTTTTAACATTTTTAAATTTTTTTTTTAATACATTTTTGCTTCTTTTTATCCTTAACGTTACACTTTTCCCAAATTCAAAAAAGTAAAATCTCTAAAAACTGATTTTTAAAATAAATGCCCCAATACACTTCGTATTTAATAATTTCTCTTCGAACAGACTTGCTAGCAGTCCTATCAGTACATTCTAAAAAGAGTCACATGGCAGGCCAGCAAAAACACCTTCTCTGAATGGTCTGGTTTCGGGCCCAACATATAACGCGTCAATATTTGAATTAAATAATCCAATAAGCAAACGTTAAGTCCACACCCACTATGGCTTCTAAATCATACGGAAATCACCTTAGCTTTAAACATATAAATATGTGTATAAGACAAAAAAGTTATTTTTAATAAATTATGATACCGGAAAACATTGATAAGAAAAAAAATATGTTATAATTATAGAAATAACTCATAGAATTTTATACAGTAAAAAAAGTTATCTTTATTTATTTAACCTAAAATATTATCAAATAACTTCTAAATGAATTCCTATTCAGAATCGCAATACTAGAATAACAGTTTTTATTCGTTTTCATAAATATTTTAAAAAATACTTCTCGATTTCATTGACGATTTGATTTTAATGAAGCATCATAATTTAACTCACTCATTTTGCTTCAGACGAGCGGAAGAGAAAGAGGGGGGAGACAGTAATTATTGATGTTATCTACCAATAAACTGAGTAATCAGGAAATGAATCGATGCCTACAACATTTTAAAGTTATTAAAATTTTTATTAAAAAATAAGTATTTAAAGAATTCAATTAAACAATTGCCGAGCCCATGTTGCTTATATTAATACTTTTTGAACATTGATTTAGAATTTATTTCAAGCTCAAGACCATTTATTGAAAGAAGTTTTTTTTAGGAGAATGATATTCTCATAATGCCCTTGTAGTCTGTACAGCTGTTTCGGATTCAACCACGAATCCTCATCAGCAGACTTTGGTATAATGATTGCAAACTGTTTATCATGTCTTATGCACCAGAATTTACAACAAAATGAGAATTCTTTCTTGAGTGCAAAGACTCGAAAAACTTTGCAACCATTCACTATGAGAAACCATTTGCTTAACTTATTTCTTGTTTGTTTATGTTGAAAAAGCCGTTGGCTTTCAAAACAACATGTTTTTGTTGTTGGTTTCGCAACCAACAGATTTGCCATAAGCATTGTTTCAGCTTTGCGGCCCGTCGTGCTCTACGTCATCATTGTTTTTGTTTTTTGTTTTTATTCGGTCTGTAAAATTGAACATTGATTTAGAATTTATTTCAAGCTCAAGACCATTTATTGAAAGAAGTTTTTTTTAGCAGAATGATATTCTCATAATGCCCTGGTAGTCTGTACAGCTGTTTCGGATTCAACCACGAATCCTCATCAGCAGACTTTAGTATAATGATTGCAAAATGTTTATCATGTCTTATGCACCAGAATTCACAACAAAATGAGAATTCTTTCTTGAATATCGTTCTGCTAAAAAAAACTTCTTTCAATAAATGGTCTTGAGCTTGAAATAAATTATAAATCAATGTTCAATTTAACAGACCGAATAAAAACAAAAACAGTTAATACATTTTGTTCCAAAAAATAACTCCTGGCTCCTTTCCTAAAAAATGTCCGTATTAGATGCCTTTTTGGTCAATATCTAAATATATAGATGTCCCCATCTTTGGCTACATCAATATCGCCATCTTCCAATCGAAGCAATAGTGCAGTTACTTTATTACTCCAATCCCATTTAAACCTTAGATTTCAAATAGTCTTTTTATGTAACGGCTCCACAATGTACCATTGTTCCTTTCTCGCACATTGTCTGCGCACAAAATTCCTTTACTTAAATCCTTCAGTTAATGTGATGGCATTCGCTTGGAATGTTCTACATGTTTTTTTTACTTTAAAATACCCACCCCAATGCCATACAATCATATAGCCTCCCTCCCCCTCAACACTAATTGAAATTAAATTTTTAAATGTTTTTCCCGAAACTTTATAATCGCAAGTTATCATCATCGTTAAAAACTATAATTTAAATTATTTATTTAACTGATTTTTCAACTTTTGTCACGAACTACGCATGTCCCATTACTTGAGTCATGATTTCGCCACTGTCGCTATGTCTACACCTAAATATTAATAGTGCCACAGTTATACCCACCCCTTTTTGTCAGTGTATTCTCTTCCACGCATGACACATCATAGACGTCGACTGCATGTGTGTGTGTGTGTGTTTCATTTCTCGTGAGGTTCCGTCATATCGATTTTTTACATTGAAGTGAAATTTTTTTAACAGAGCAACGAATTGAGTTTTACAAAATACACATCACAATAAACTACTGGCAAATTAAGTGCAAACAACGGAAAAACAACAGTAAACAACACAAAAGATTATTGCAAAATGAGTGATAACGAACAAAAGGCTTTGCAATTAATGCAAGATGCTGAAAAGAAATTGACTCAACAAAAAGGATTCTTCGGTAATATTTTCGGCAGCTCCAACAAAGTCGAAGAGGCCATAGAATGCTACCAGAGAGCTGGAAACATGTTCAAAATGTCCAAGAACTGGAACAAGGCAGGTGAGTGCTTCTGCGAGGCTGCCACTCTACACGGTCGGGCCGGCAGTCGTCATGATGCTGGCAGCAATTTTGTGGATGCCTCAAATTGCTATAAGAAGGTAGATGTTGAGGTGGCTGCCCAATGTCTGCTGAAGTCAATTGATATCTACACCGATATGGGAAGATTTACAACGGCCGCAAAACATCATCAGACTATTGCCGAGATGTATGAACTCGACCCAAACACCTTATTAAAGGCCATCGAACACTACGAGAAGGCAGCAGACTACTTCAAGGGCGAGGAATCGAATAGTTCAGCCAATAAATGTATGTTAAAGGTGGCCCAGTATGCAGCCCAATTGGAGGACTATGATAAGGCTACAAACATATACGAACAAGTAGCCTCGTCGGCCTTGGAATCATCGCTACTCAAACACAGCGCTAAGGAATACTTCTTCCGGGCTGCACTTTGTCATCTTAGCGTGGATGTATTGAATGCCCAACATGCTATTGAAAAGTATACCCAACAATATCCAGCATTCCAAGATTCTCGGGAATACAAACTGATCAAAACGTTGTGTGAACATTTGGAGGAACAAGATATTGAAGCCTTCACTGAAACAGTGAAGAACTATGACAGCATCTCACGTCTTGATCAGTGGTATACCACCATCCTATTGCGAATTAAGAAGGCAAATGATGATAATCCAGATCTCTGTTAAGCTGTATTGTAAGTGTAAGTGGACAGCGGGGATGATAAAAAAAAACAATTGGATCTAGTTTAACAAAAAAAAAAGTAAAGTGGAAGACAAAATAATGATAAATACGATGGTTGTGGAGGAAAAGAGGATACATAGGTGTATTAATACAAAAGGAAAAGCAAGTTGCTTTATTCAAAAAACACAAAACTTTAAGGAATGATGTAATTTCAAAGGAAACTTTTTACCATTTTTCTATTATAAAGAAAAAACTGAAAAATAAATCTTATAAGGCAAGATGAAAAATATTTAGGGAATAGGATTGCCCAGCATCCTTTTGTCTAGGAAAAGAAAATATTTGTATGTACTAAGATTTAAGGGGTTCTAATAACATCTAGACGTTTCGATGTTATTACTCTATATGCATTTTACATAATATACATGTAGATGCACACACATACATACAAGTCCTCTTAGAATAGCATTTGCTACCGCAAAAAGAGATGATATCATAAACTAACCGGAAACTATTTAACTGCCGCCTTCCTTGTTTCATACTGGGCCATAATTTACGCTGGTTGCATTTAATGATGGTATACAAATTAAACGTAACTTGTATTGTTCTATTCTATAGAGGAATAATATCATAAGACAGTACCTCAGAACCTAGATCCCAAATCAAATTTCATGTAAGATTTGGGAATATTAAAAAATATGGAATCTTTTGAAACCTAAATGTTATTTCCATGTCAATTAAATAAGAAATATGTACAAAATGACCTAGAATCGCTCTTCTTAACCCTATTAAGACATAAAAGAAATGATGTGATAATATCTAAAGGTAAATGAACTGTATCGAAAGTGCTACAATGAAAAAAAAGTTTTTGTTGGTGAGCTGTTTTGTCTCTCTATATTACAATGACAATATTCAATTCTAAAGAAACCCAAGATTGTAAGTAGACATCTCTATAAAAATATGGAAGTAATAGAAACATAAGGATCAACAACTTTAATTTAAAAGTTAAGATCTTAATGCAGCAGCCATATATATTATAAAATGAGTTTCAAAAAGCAACTGATCAATTCAAACACTCATTTTTAAAAAATATGCAGCCATCTTCAGCATTCTTGAAGGAGTTGCATAGTTTGTACGATAATTTTACAAATTATGAAGTGCATAAAATGGGCTCCTATTAGAATCAAATGCCCATTGGAATACCAATTGGATGAATAAAATCAAATGTTGTTCTTTAGAGGGAAAGTCCATAAGAAACAGTCTAAAAGAATTGCACTAAAAAATAAATTCTAAGCAACAAAATGTTGTCATGGGCAAAGAAATTAATTTGCTAGATCGAAGTTTATAAGATTTTGTTTACGAAAAATTATTTTTTAAGAGAAGCCCTAAATATTTTCTGGAAGAATTGGAACAACAGGAACAAGACGAAAAGTGAAGGGAAATTCTAAACTTCTTCGTGGCCAACTAGTCTTATTTTTCTAGATCGAAGGAAATGATATTTTGGTTACTAAAGATTTTTTTAAATATTTCTTTCTGTAAGTGTTACAAAATCAACAAGACAAGTCTTATCAATAACTGCCGAACAAAAAATAGTATTTCATGAAAAAAATGGTCTTGATTTACTTAATCGAAAGAAATGAGTTTTTTTCACGAAAGGATTTTTCTTAAAGGAAATCCCTTTTAATGACGGTACAATGTAACTTAAGAATTCTCCAAAACAAAACGGAAACATAATAAATTATTTGGAAAAACACAATTCTTTACTAGAAATAAAAACAAATAACACTATATTTTTGCGAACATACATATATGGTAAGTTATCAAAGAACCACAGCTACTATATGTACTTACACAAATTTGTTAATGTTTTAATATTGGCGAAAAATTGGAAAATTTATGAGTAATATAATATTTCATAACCTCACCATAAATGCAGTAGAGATTAATTGGACTTAAATGTTATGATGTCCCTTCGTAATATAACATGATATTTTTAGTATATCTTGCTGAAAAAATGTTATTTTACGATATCCTAGAAAAAAAAATATTCCTTAGCATTTGTAGACATGACGGACACTAAAAATCAAAAATATATTGGAAGCAAATTTGATTACTAACAATTTTAAAAATGACTATACATTAAGGAAATCACCAACATTGTTGAGGGTCATCATACCTAAATTATAAGACACAGCATTTTTAAATAATTAATAGTTCATGCACTATTGATGTCCTTTAATACTACAACATCACAATTTTAATATTTGTTGTTAAAAAATAAATACATTCCATAGAATTGGAAATTTTAAATAAAAAAATGTAAGCTTATGCTAAAAAATCTCATCTTATTGGACAGTGAACGAACGTTTTCTTCATTAACCAGATATTGACATAACAGTTGACTAGTACTGTATGTTTGTTCGCTATTTGTTTGTTTGTTTTAAATCACTATTATATGACTTCGTTGGAAACTTTTTTTCAATTATACATTTATGTGAAAATTATTGTTGACTGTTGTGCAAAGCTATAAAACTAGCAGTATAGGCCATCATATTTTTACATTTATTTATAATAATGATTTTAATATCATTCAAAAGACAATGATGGAAAATTCAAAATAAATTTTACAAGTGTCTTCTCCATGGGCCAGTGAACATTTCCTAAAGACCATAATTTTTTATTTACTTTTTTCTATAAAAGAAAAGGGCTTTAAGGAAAAGAAACTTAAAAGCATTAAGCAGACCAATAGCCAGTAAAAAATGCTTGCAAGAGAATATTCTATTTATTGATACAACACTTTTTGAGAATACGTCATTTGAGAATAAAGACACTTATTTGTTCCACACAATACACCAGAAAATTGAATAACAAAATTTTCAGGCTATATCATCATCTTTTCTAAATGAAAAACTACCTTCTCCATAACAAATAACTTCAATTACAAAAAACTTCTCTATGAATACATTTCCTTGTAACTAAAACAAAAATTCTTTCAAAAATTTTATTTCTTATCCGCATCAATATAACAACGTTACCTCTTTTCCCACACAACCAATTGAACTGCGATTAGTACTACTCATTATTCTAGGTACTTGCGAAAGATTATATCAGAATTTTTTACTTAAGTGAAAACACATAATAATTTATCATCCCCGCTGTGAAAAATTATGTTGTAAGACAGATTCCACACATAAGAACAACAACAACATATATAGTATAACCTTAAATCCTTTTTACTCACATTTCTCGTAAAATAAATTCCCTTAGATTAAATTAAAAAAAAAGAAAAAATAAACATACCAAAAACCACAAAAATATTATTATTAAAAAATAAATTGTTTTTTGTCTTTTTAAATATAAAACGTATTCCATATTATATAATGATGAGAGAGAGCATAAAATAAACGCAATTATTATTATTATAATAAATTAATGAAAATTATAAATTATATAAGAAAACAACAACAAAAACAACAAGGCATATTATTATATATTGAAATATTATTACTCATACTACCTACTATGATGTATGTAATTGTAATCGTAATTGAATTAAATATATAATTACAAAAACAACAACAAACAAAAAACCAGAAACGGAGGAGTACAATCACCTCCCTTCCGTGTGAGTAAATGATTGAGATTGAATTTTCGCCATATGTTTAAATACATTCCCTACACACACACTCACACACACTAAAGTACTAACTGTGGTACTTGCGTAATTAATGATGAAAAAGGTATTTAAATAAAGAATGATGCTTTAGTCGCCACCAAAAAAAAAAACAAGATTGTTTTCTTTATAGGGTTTATTTTTATTATTTATTTCGTTTATTTGTTTTACGTCCAGTTAGAGTTAAAAACTCTTCTTGGAATTTGTCTAATTGTTGTTCGATATTGTCTATAATATTGGTAGAATTTTTTGAATTTGTTTTAGTTTTTGTAGGTATCATTGTTGAAGGGGATATCTGAAAAAGAACAATAACAAAAATTAGAGAAAAAAGTATAAGTATTATTTAAAGTTCTGAGGAAAAGTGTAAATTGTTACTTAGAATTAATTCAAACAGCAAATAGAAAACAATATACATGCTAGACCTAACTACAGCATCTAGCTGTTACAACAACTACAACATTATTCATCAGTTGCGAAGCGTTTATAGCACATTCAAATTTAACCTTCACCCATGTTCTGGAAACAATTCGATTTGAAAAAAGCAAAATCGGTAAAATTGTATCAGGAAGAATTAAATTTTTATTTATTTATTTATTTATTAATACAATTTTCAATAACCGAGCCATTAAGGCCATATATGGTTACAAATTTCTACTATCACATCATTAACACTTCAATAAAAAAATAATTTATAATAATTATGGTACTTATTATATTATAAAAAAAAACAACAAAATCAAAAAAATTAAATATTTTCCTAATTTTTCTTCAAAATTATGCAATCTTATAAATGAAACTAAATATTATTTGACAATGTTTTCATGAATTTTAAGATGATAAAAAAAATATAAATTTCTATTAGCATTATGTAAATAAGTTTAAAAAGCAATACCGATTTTTCTCTGTTTTTAAACCGAATTGTTTTCCAGAACATGGCTGTTAGTCTTACAAACTAATGAGACTTATATAAAATAGGCTCCTATTAGGATACGAGTCAAAGTTCTTTAGAATGTGAATCGAATCGGTTTAAACGCCATCAAATCCGATGAATCTTTCAGATTTTTTTTAATTGCACTTTTAACAAATTTTAAATTTCATCACTTACCTTTCTGAGATCTTGATTTAAACGTTCTTGCTCTTGGCAAAGCCGCCGAATATCTTCATTGTACTTTGTCGACAAAGAAGGTTCCAAATATTGTCCCATAGACTTTTGGGCCAGCAATTCGAGATCATTATTGTAAAGCTCTTCCTCGGCCCACATTAAATTAATATCATTACGCATGCGCTGAAATTAAAAAAAAACAGCATAAATTTTATACAATATTTTGTCTACAACAAATATCCCCTTCACTCACCTCTTGTTCTATCTGAGTCTGCAATGAGTTAAGTTCGTGTTCCTTTTCCAACACCGTCTTACGTTGCTCTGATTCCTGCAAAGCTGCCACCACTTCTCCCTTGCGCTGACGTATCTCTTTCTGATAGACTAACAACATTTTACGTTGACAATTTATACGTTCCTCCTCGCGCTTTAACGAATCTTGATAATACTTTTCAACTTCTTTCATACGCTTGGTATGTTCCTCCTGCCTTAGGCCATTTTCTAAACGTCTTAGTATTTTCAACTCCTCTAGTTCTAAATCACGCATACGTGAGTCTATGGCCGTGTTAACTTTTTGCAAATCCTCCACTTTTTCTTCGTAATGGTTTAAACATTTATTTGGATATTTAAGAAATTTCGGATAAACATTTGCCGGTATAGTTTGAAAATCATGCATATATCTTTTGGGATGTAAGGTCGGGGGACATTTGTCAAGCAATTTGAAAGCTTTTGATATCAGTTTGCGTATATCTATGGGATTTTGTTCATGATAAAAACGCTCGATGATAAATTTATCAGGCAGGCGTATGAGCATCTCCTTTTGCATTATGTTGTAAGCAACCACCACGAAGATGAGGTAATATGGAGGAGCCGAGAGTACATTATCCCACAGACACATCCATTGTTCTTCATCTAGCACTTCACTAAAAGAGTTCCGCAATAAAGACCAAGCATATATGGTGACGGTGACATCTCTAGCATTAAAGAAATCATACAATGTCTGATCAAAATGTAGCAACAAGTTGGAACACAGACCCAAATAATTGGTAGGCTCCAGAGGATGATATTCGAAAAACAATTGAAATTGATTGCGTATTAGAGTGACACTCACTTCAAACGCTATTAAGGGGTTTTGTTGGAACATTTTAACAAATGGAAATATTAAGGCTGGCAATGCTTCATTGTAGGCCAACACTTTGCACCAGTGGCTGAGGCAGGACCAGCATTTTACCAGCGAGCGTTTAAGAGTATCATTTTTTAGTTGTATGCCGCGAGTTCTTTGTGTTATGACCGACGGCACACCCATTTGCAAAAGATCATGATACTGCGCCTTATTATTAGGCAATTGCAGCAGGGAGCACCATATCAATGTACGGTACTTGGAGGGATAACAGTGATATTCCTGTAAAATCTGTTGCAACCTGTGGGGAGTCAGCAGCTTCTTTAATTCCTCTTGAAAACGGCACTCTACATCTGTGGTGGGTACCTTAAGCGGTTTTGTATGCTTAAAAGCTGAACGTAATATAGACATGCATTGCTTTTGGGATTTAAGCACACTAACAAGATGACACACTGACCAAACGGCCAACTCTCCCGAGTAACGGCAAATGGTTAAATATTTGCAATCTAATGACGTAGCCATTGATCTTGCCGGCCCCAACTCAACAATCAATTTAAACTCTGTGTTAGCACAATCTAATAACACCACAAAACCACGATCGGTTAAGCCAACCGTCAAACTACCGTGGGACTTTGTTAACAACGACATCTGGACCAAATTAAAGTCTTTCAAATAAAACAAAGCAGTCAACTCAAATGTATAAGGACTTAATAGCAATAAATAATTATCCCACGTGGAAAAGGCCAGCAAAGAGCCATCACTTTGATAAGCATAGCTGGCAATTAAACCATCACATAGATTATTTTTTAATTTACAATTTAAATTCATTGCAGTTTCTTCACAATCTAAAGAAAACTCGGCAACTGCCTCTTTGGCCATTGTCTGAGCCTGCAGTTTTTTATCTCGCAATTTAAGGGGATACATTACACGCACCACCTCCAATGAAACACCCGACCACAAATGCACTGCATCATTGGTAAAACAAGTAAGAATATTTTCAGATTGCGGTAGGTAGAAGGCAAATTTCAACGACATTTGTAAGCTATCAAAATATAAGCGATGGGTGCAAGAGAACGTTTCCAAATCGATTAAAACTGCATAGTGACCATTGTGTATCAAAGCTAAATGTTTTGGATCTAATGGTTGACCAGGAAAAGAGATTGCACTAATGGGCTCATCGGAGATTTTACGGGAATGCGAAAAGTTGGCGGTTTCTACAATGAGGAAAAGTTAGGGAGAGGAAAATGTAAGACTAATTACACTGGTTTTATCAGAGTTAAAATCTTAAGAGCTGTCTTTTATAAAATTAAAGTTTTAAATCTTTAAATTTCCGATTATCATATTTCGCTCGAGAATAGAATTGATTTAAAAGATTTCAGGAGGATAATTATTTATGCGAAATTATACATATGCGAAATTTATAATAAATTAAATACTTTAAGTAGTTCATAGCAGTGCCAATTTGAACTTACCCACATCCATAAGGATAAGCTTTCCTTCTTTATTACCCACTATATATTGACCCGATTTCTGTCTAGAAGGAGCTATTGCACTTGGTTTGGGGAACATTTCTGGATGACGCCAGAAACGTTTGGAAGAGAAATCAAATACAAATATAGTACCTCTAAAATATAAAAAAAAACTATAAATTTGTCCTCTCAGGTAAAAAATACAGACGCAACCCACCTTCGGTCAATGGCCACCAGTTGTATGCCCCGAACATCAAAACAAGCCACCCGCATTACAATGCGTAACATTTTGTCATTCTCCTTGATAGTATGATGTATAGTTAGTATATTGCTAAAAGAAATAGCTATTGGTTATCCCCAAAATACAAAAATTGAAAACATTCCTTCTTACCCATTGCTTTGTTCCTTTATATGAAATGGTGTTCTTCGAACCTGCAAACGCTGCTTTGTGGGACTTTGTTGCGAGACAGTAGCTAGGTTTGGCACTTCTGTAGGTTTTGGAAGACTTTGTTCCTCAGCTACATTGGTGTCTTGGCTATTTTCCATGGTCTTTTTAGTTTTTTCATTAATTTTCCTGTTTTCTAACAAAGTGCCCGCAGAAAATAAACATTTCAAAATGTCAGCTATATATGCAAAAGCTGGTTGCCATGACAACTGCTTTAAGACTTAGGATCAATGAGAGTACTCACTGTATGGTGTAAATGTGATTGACACATTAGAAACAGAATTAAAAACGGGAACGACGGCGAAAAAGTAATAATAATGTAATGAATTGAGCAGAAGTTTGAAACCATATAAGGCCATAACGGCTCGATTAACAAATATTATTAATAAAATAAGATAAAAAACAAACAAAATAAAGTAATAAATTAGATAAAACAAGATAAAAAAAAATAAAATGATATTAAGAAAATTAAAAAAATAAATAAAATAATACAAAATTAATAATAATTAGATAAAACAATATAAAATAAAATAAAATTACATAATATAAAAATTAAATAAAATTAGTTACAATTACAATTTTTTTCGTGCATTATTTTTTTAAACTTTTTTAATAAAAAATTATACGCCTGAAAATTACAGAACATACAAAAATTGCAAATAAGCAGAATTACAATAACTATCAAAAAAAAATAAATTCATCCCAATAAATCTATAAAATTAGTTTTTAAACTAAAATTTTTTATTTAGATCAAAATGTGTTTTTTCACAAAAAAAGATTTAAAAAGGTTCTGGACCAGAATCACAGAATCCAAAACTAGTCCATTTCAAAAAAAAATCTACAAAAATTTTTGTCTGCGGCACTTAAATTACTTACTTACAAACAAATTCGCGGAGATTAATTAAAAATTATTTTTAATTTTTTAAGAAAAAAATCGCATAATGGTTAAATTTAAAAAAAACACAAAATCTACTAAAAAATATAAAAACTACCAAAACAAATAATGCCCCACACCAATATTTATATTTTATTATCATAAAGCTTTTTTTAATTTAAATTTTTCAAACATAAATAAAATTAAAAAAAACAGTTTTTTTTTCAAAAATTATTTTGTGTTTTTAAAATTTAGTTCCATTTTTTTATTTATTTTATAAAATGTTTATATTTTTTTTATTTTGTATATAAAAATAAAATTTTACTCCAATATACCATGAATTTCGTAATTTATTTTGAAAATATTCTTCTTTTGGATCATATCCCATTCCCCTTATAACATATATTATGAGAAGCTTTCGTATCTACATTCCTTAAGTAGTGTATTTCTTGATCCCTTAACCTTAGGACCAAGTCAACATAAGACAAAACCATAGAAATTTGAGCTGAGACGTGTAATTCTGACTATTGCTAATTTTTTTGTTACGTCGTTTTGGATTTTATATATAGTTTAATTCGCCTTAAAGACAGAGATATAAATAGATATACTTTAAGGCAATATAAACCCCCCCATCCCCCCCTCCCCCCTCACAACAGCATTTACAAATTACAACTTAGAGCTGCGCATTATTCAACCGAAAAGTATTCAGTTTCATCTACTAAAATAAATAGTGAAAATATAAAATATCTATCCGTTATAAATTTTCATACCTTTAGCACAAGAATATTCCACTTGAATTTACTATTTCGACTTTAACATACAATAAACTAACAATGCAATACAGTGAAGTAATATTTTTTTAAATTTTTTTATTATTACTTTCGTTTTGTTTTTTTTTGTAAGATTGTTTTATGTTAATTTTTTGTTTTTATTGTATTTTAACACCTATGAGATTAGAAGTTAATGTGTATTGTTTGTTATGTTCGTTTGATGCCTCCTATTTCATTATTGTATATAATATATATAAAAAACATCATTGAAATGAACGTGTATAATTTTTTAATGTACCAATTATATTATGAGTAATACTCTGGTTTCTTCCTTCGCCGCCAATAATTGTAACTATTATCCATTCTATGATTCGTGTATAAATTCATTGCGCTTTCTACTTTAATGCAAATGCGAATATAGCGCCCCAGGGAAGAAATCCTCATGCAACCAACTGCTGAACCTATCTCGTCTCTATTTAGAACATACCACCATATGGAGCATCAAATTCGTTTTCCCTCATAACATAACCGAATATGGTTAAGTAATTGACAATGTTGCTGACCAACGTCAAGATGCAGGCCAGCCAGGAAATCTGAAAAACAAAGATAACATCCACATAATGACGTAATTTCTAGTACTCCCACCGTTGTCCAAGGGAGGCGGGCGGCGCACTTACCACATTACTGTGAGCCAATACTATGGGCAAAGCAAAAGCACTTAATACCATGCCGGCTGTTAGGAATAAAGCAAATTCTGTTTTAGGATTTGTCTCAGAGCCGGGAGTTATCCGTCTGGCTATCAGCATCGGCAGTACGGATAGGACATAGAAGAGCAGCACAAAGAACGGATAGAATATCTTTGGTTGAGGTACGGCACAGGCCAAGATAAGGAAAGTCATGCCAATGCATGTCATAAATGCACATATTAATAAACTAGACAACAAAGAGACATGAATGAGGCATTAATAACAAGTTTCTTTTTGATATCACACACTCCAAAAAGAAGGTTGTTGTCTTGTCTTATACTTACGCTGCATATTTTCGTCAATCCCATTGAAAAATTGCGAATTTGATTGAAATTATACAAAAACATTAAAATTTTATTACATCTAGGGGTTGTTTTGTGTTGTAGCAATTAGTATTTACCTTTTAAAGCAGCCATTTTTTATAAATATTTATCAAAATGTTCTTTTTTCTTTGTAAGAGCTCCTTTTTTTTTGCTATTAATCACCAGTAAACTTTTTTTGCGCAATAAACAATAAGAATGTTGTAGTTTGACAGTCATATGTGAAAACGATATACAGCAGGGTGATGTGAAAATGTCAAATGAATTCAATACATTATGAAATGCCCTGTGAAAAAAAGGTAAATACCGTCAGAGATGGGAATTTGCGTCCGATTTTTTTATACTAGTGTTGGGTATGTAGAGATATAAAAGAAAAAAACGGCGTTTTAACTCGATTATTCGGTTATCTTAGCAATAATGGAATTGTCAAAATCATTTCATATACTCTATTGGGCACCACAGCATAGGGAGAAGTGATGACAATTTATTTAGAATGACAAATAACGTTTTAAATATCACAATAAATTAATTTTTTTTTACAATAAAATAAAAAAATTAGATTAAAAATAATAATAAAAACATTAATTAGTTAATACAATTTTTTATATACATATACTTAAAAAAATTAGCTAAAAGATGGAATTTTTTTTTTCAAAAATATTTATTATTTTACACATATTAATTTTTTCATATTTATAAAATTTCAATTCATCAAAATAAAATCTACGTATATTATTATACATTCTTTATATAAAGTTGAGATTTTTAAGGTGGAAAATAGTTTAAAAACAAAAAAATATGTTATATTTAAAAAAAATAAATTGTTAAAAAATTTATAGTGAATTTCCGAAAATATTCAAAATGCGAAAATATTCGAAATGCATTGTCGAAATCATTTAGTGTTGATTATTTATAAAATTACATTTGATCAAAAAAGAACTTTTGAGGAAAAAATTGGTTTTAAAAAAAATCTCAAAATATGTGATTGAAAAAAAATAAATAAAATTTACATATAGTATTTTTTTAATAAATCTAATTTTTAAATGGCTTGAAAACTTTAAATTAACACAATTTAGAAATTATAATAAAATTAAAAAGCAATTAATAATACATTTAATTCAAAAGTATGTAAAACACACAGGAATATTTAAAAAAATATATATTTAAAAACCAAATTATTGAAAACAATGTTAAAAAATTATTACGCGATTTTATTTATAAATTTAATTTTCATGACAAAAGAAGATTTATAAAAGAATTTTAATTAAAAAAAATAATAAAAGAAATATAAAGAATTCATAAAAATAAAATGTTTGTTTTTTTAATTTACCTATTCATTGGAAATTTTTTACAGTATTTAATAAATATGAACTTTTAAAACAATATTTTTAAAATTTTTTTGAATGCAAATTATAAAAAAATAGATTCGGAAAAATTCAAATTATTTAAAAAGAAACTGTGTATTTTTTTTCCGAAATTATTTTTTAAAAATTATTTTGAAAAAATATTTTTGTGTGAAAATAATTTATTAAAAAAATTGAAAAATAATTTTTTTATTTTTTTTTTAAATATTTTTTTGGAAAACAATTCATAAAAAATTTTTAAAATAATATTTTTTAATTTTTTTTAAATAATTTTAAAAAAATTATTTCGGAAAAATTGAAAAAGAAACTCAAGTTTTTTTTCCGGAATTATTATTTTATAAGTTATTTAAAAAAAAACATAATTTTTCAATTTTTTTGAAAATATTTGTTAAAAAAGTTTTTTTTTTTATTTTTTGAAAAATTTTGAATTTTATTTATTTTTTATTTTTTTGAAAATAATTTATAAAAAAATAATTTCGGAAAAAAAAAATTAATTATTTAAAAAGAAACTGGATGTTTTTATCCGGCACCATTTAAACCATATTTTGTAAATTTATTGTAAATAAACAATTAAATAAGAAACTGGATGTAATTTCAAAAATTTTATAAACCTTTTTAAATTTTTTTTTTTAGTTTTTAAAGAAATATGAAATCCTGGTGAAAATTTCAAAAAACAAATTGGGCAAAGTTTTTAGGGAAAAATTGGAAATATGTCACTTTTTCAAAATTACATATTTTATTAAAGAACTGAAATTATTTTTTCTAAAAATTTCTTTCTTAATTCAGTTTTATTTTATTTCTTCAGATCCCAATTTCTATTGTCAAAAAATTAAAAATAAATGCAATTTTTAAATATTTTGACTTCTGTTTTTTAAAATTTCACAATATTTACGAATATTAACGCCATGCAATTTTTACTTTGACTGAGGACCATCGAAACACCGGTTAAATAGAGCCACGTCTATGTATATCATAATGTCATCGAATGAAGTTAATGAGTAAGGGAATTTTGATTAGAGCTGCGGGGACCATTTGCCGTATATTCGTAGCATGTCTACTTCACAAACCAATAAAAATATCACCTCAGGACCAAAATCATCCGTTTTATTAGTAAACTTTAATAGCAACACAAACTTTTGAAATAAAATGTTTCTTTTCTGTCTACAATTTTAATGGAATTGTGTTTTTTTTATACAATTTTGGCCTTAAAAAGCCTTCCATAGAATACTACAAACGCCAGCAATCCTAAAAGACCGTTAACCGTTTTCCTATTCCTAAGTACAAAATCTCTTCATTTCCTACACTACAATTTCCACCTCTAGTGACCTTAATGTGTTCCTTAGCGTTGTCTTAATTTTCCTTCATGTAATTACAAAGTTTACACCTACAAAATAAGCCTCCATCCTGTATCCCCCAATTTTAGCTCTTAACATTTCAAGTTTTGTTTGATTCCATTTTTAAGTTCTACGACCCTCTCTCTTGCTCTTTCACACCCCCATCACGCCACATACCCCCATTTCGATTTCCTTTTTGAACGTCCCACAACAATTCACATGTTGATACAGCCATTGTGTAATTATCACTCAAATACAATTTATCCCATCAAGATATCTCATTCTTTGTTTGTTTGTTTGTTATTTTTGTAGCATTTTTCTCACCTTGAATGAACTAAAATAAGACACTCTTTTTTTATCACTCTCGCGCGCTCCTACTTACGTCGCCTCACCCCGGCTCAACATATAACTCACATACTACATAACAGTATGAAAGTGTCCAACAAATGTCAAACTCGAAATGGGCTGTCTAGAATTTTGTATTCTATGCGAGTACTACGCCATCTACCTTGGAGCAGTTTAGCGTTGCTGATGGTAGTGGTGTTGCTGCTGCTGCTACTATATGTTGTAGGTACAATGTTTGATATCATTACATTTTAATGGAATGAAAATTCATTGAATTTCCCGGGTCTATGAAAATGCGCATATGCGTATTAACCCCGAAAAAAAAACAAACCATTTGAAATCAAACAGTTATGAAGAAAAAGAAGAAGACTCTAGCTGATTGCAAAGCGAGTGTATGTACTCACTCGCGATGCGAGGACGAAAGAAAATTCATTGATGAAAATGTTTGTTAGCTTTGCCTGCATGCCTGTGCCTGCCTGCCTGCTTGCTATTCGTATGTGTCCTATCCCAATACTCTCTCGTAGCCTCCCCAAAACATGGCTAAAAATAAAACACAGTTCCCACACACACAGCCACTAACAGGACTGACACAACGGTAACAATAACCACAACAACAACAACAACGATATCAGCGCCGCAAGTAGAGAAAATAGTTCGGAATGAACATACGGACGTTATCAGCTTTTTGGCAAATTGTTGCTCCAACAGCGTTAAAACTGCTACCGGCCCCTCTTGCTCTCACCCGCTCTGGCCTTGTCATGGCATGCCTTTGCTCTGTATGACGCTGTTACGAACTTATAATGTTATTATCTTTTTCATAGTTTGTTGTTGTTGCTGTTGTCGGGCAAAGCTTGAAATATTACGCACGCGCTTTTGAGCAAAAGTTGCATTGCATGAAAATGTATTATGGGTTCAAGGGGTGCTTGAGTGGAGCATTGTTATGTATGCGAATGGGTAGTGAGCGAATTAATGGGTGCCTTAAATTTCATTTTAGTTTAAATTGTAATCTTTAAAGTGGTCAGTATATAGCCGGATTATGTTAAGGAGTAAACATAATTCCCTTTGCATTCCATGAATGGGAGATAAATGGACTTTTCGCATTTAGTAAGTTAACACGTTTCTTCATTTTAGATTCACTAAATGGGGCCCTTAGTTTAACGATGATTACGAGTCAACAAGCCCGCAAATAATATAAATTACTTATGTAAGTAATTAAATTAAAAAATCAGTTAGTTTTAATAACACGAGAGTTAAACAATATCACTCATAGGGTGAGGGAATTTATCAGCCAGATTACCGGGCTGAAATTTCTGTACTGGTTACAACATAATTTTTTTCCAATGTCATCCAACTAACAAACAGCATAATGCTATAGGATATGCTAATGTTTGAGGAGGCTGCAGTAACATTTACAGTGTTTGTACAACAGTTCCTTGTGAATTTTTCCCTGTCTCCCTATTCTAAATAAAATCTCCCCGGAATAGTTTTCTCTGTTTGAGCTTCGAAAATGGGAAACTATGTATTCCCTGGGATTAAAGTATACATCTCGAATTTCGAGGGGGTTGTATCAATAAATGGAAGTATTTAATATTTCATTCATAAAAGTGCATAAATTGCAAATCATTGTATCGTGACATGCACCGGGATGGTAAGTGTCAGCGTACTGAGTCATCAGCTCTTGATCACAGACCTGTAATTATCCCCTCACCCTAAGGATAGGAGGGTATATATCATTTGATACGACCCAAAAGTGGAACACATAGAATGAGTCACTTTAGACTCTAGGTTTCTTCGAACCAAACTCGATTCATGACATTTTAAGTCGTTTGAGCTATTTCCGTCTGTCTGTCTATTTGGCTGTCCGGCTGGTCGATAACCTTCGAAAGACGCAACCAAATGTTTTGAAATTTTGCACGAGTTAAAAGTTTTACCAAAACTACCTTCGGTATTGCAAATAGGCTACATGGCCCCGCCCCTTCTGGTACCTCCCATACAAATACATCATTCCGCCCACTTTAGAGATGGAGTAATAATATCCATACACTCAACGGGATCGTACCCAAATTCTGTATTTAGTAAAGCTATAACCGGATAAAGTTTTGGACACAAATTGGAAGTCTAGCCACGCCCCTTCTGGTACCTCCCATACAAATACAACATTCCGTCCACTTTAGAAATCGTGTAATAATATCAATACACACAACACTATCGTACCCAAATTCTGTGTTTAGTATAGCTATAACAGGATAAAGTTTTGAAGAAAAAATCTGGAAGTCTAGAAACGCCCCTTCTGGTACCCCCCATACAAATGTACCACACCGCCCACTTTGGAGATGGAGTATTCTTTATTTAGTAAAGCTGTAACGGGGTAAAGTTTTGGAGAAAAATCTGGAAGACCAGCGACGCCCCTTATGATACCTCCAATGCAAATGTACCATTCCGCTCACTTTTGAGATGGAGTAATAACATCAATACACCCAACGGTACGAAAGCTATAACAGGATAAAGTTTTGGGGAAAAAAATTGGAATTCTAGCCACGCCCCTTCTGGTACCTCCCATACCCACTATAGAGATGGAGTAATAATATCAATACACACAACACTATCGTACCCAAATTCTGTGTTTAGTATAGCTATAACAGGATAAAGTTTTGGAGAAAAAATCTGGAAGTCTAGAAACGCCCCTTCTGGTACCCTCCATACAAATGTACCACTCCGCCCACTTTGGAGATGGAGTAATAATATCAATACACTCGACATGATCGTGTCCAAATTCTGTATTTAGTAAAGCTATAATAGGATAAAGTTTTGGAAAAAAAATTAATGTCTAGCTGCGCCCCTTCTTGTACCTCCCATACAAATGTACCACTCCGCCCACTTTAGAAATCGAGTAATAATAGCAAAACTAGTTACACATATGATTTTTGTTTGTTTATTATGTGTCTGTAGTTTTGCGCTATATTGTCAACATCGTTTTTGTAATTTATTCTCTTCTCTTGCGGTACGTTTATGATGTGGAGCATCTCTAGAGTAAAGCGTTTGTTGTAGTTTTTCTCTGTCTGTAATATCCTAACGTTTTCTAAGTTCGGTGTGTGCCCTCTCTCTGCACAGTGGGAGGCTAGTGCAGTTTTTTGGGTTGGTAAATTACTCCTATTTCTTAGATCTGATCTGTGTCCTGATATTCTTGTCTTAAGTTTGTTTTTTGTCGTTCCAACATATGATTTGTCGCATATGTTGTTCCCGTCACCAGTGCAATCAATTTTATATATAAGGTTGAACTTTTCCATTCTGTCAACTTTACTTTTTGTGTTTGTGAATAGTTTGCGCAAATTATTTGATGTTGTTGATGCTATTACGTATTTTGTTTTGTCATATATGTCCGAGTGTATTAATCTCTCCGTTATTCCTGGTACATATGTCATTGTTTTATATATTCTTTCCGGTTTTTCTTCGGGTGTGCATTTTCTTTTATTTTCCCATATCAGTTTCCTAATAAGTTTTTCTGGGAATGCATTTTTCTTTAAGATGTCCATAATTTTCCTCTTATTGTCTTTATGAAATTGTCGGTCACTTATATTGAGCACTCGGTTGACTAGATTTTTAGCCGTATTTATAATTATTGTCTTTGGTTGGCACGAATAATAGTTAATAATACGCCCCGAGGAAGTTGGTTTTTGATACCAGTCAGTCTTAATTATATTTCCTCTTCGTATAATAACACAATCCAAATATGGGAGTCTAACGTTTTGCTCCTCTTCTACAGTAAATTTTATTTGTCCATGAAAGCTATTGAATTCTTTTAACGTCTCGTTTATCGCATCAACTTTAATTATTCCAAACAGGTCGTCTACGTACTTGGTAAGTAATCTGGGTTTGATTTTTAGTTTTTGCACACAATGGTGTAATAACTCTTCCATGACTAAGTCAGCTATAATAGGTGAAGCTGGAGATCCCATTGGTAGTCCTTTCGTTTGCGCATATATTTTATCTTTGAATTTAAAATATCGGTTTTCCTTAATACAAAATTTTAATATCTTTAAAAAGAGTTCCTTTGGCATCGCAGTATGTTTTTTAATCTCTTCCCATTTCTTAATGATTACGTCAAAAGCGAAGTCAACTGGTATACTTGGAAATAAAGATATTACGTCAAAGGAAATTAACTTTTCGTCATCACATATTGCACTGTTGTTGATCTTATTTTTAAATTGCACTGCATCCCTTACATTAAACTTCGATTCTGTTGTAAGATTTTTTAAAATATTGGTTAAATATTTGCTCAGTTCGCCTGAAAACCAAAATAGATCTACAACTAACAACAGAAGAACAAGAACAATTTTGGCATTGCGAAGATGAACTTACAAATAAACGGAACAAAGGAAATTAAAAATTTAGAAAAACAGACCTAGAGCTTGAAAAATCATTTATAAGGATTATAAAATAAGGTCGAAAAATCACAACACAAAAAAGTAATAATAGCAATATAATATAAAATTTTATGTTTTACTGAGGGTGAGGGTATATGTAAGTCGGTTTGCTCGACTGAAACCTTCTTACTGGTTTCTATTTTCAGTTTTTACTTTTATAGTACCAAAAAGTACTTTTATTGCACTAAAAGGTAAAATTTTTAGTACTAAAAATACTTTTATTGTACTAAAAAGTATAAAAAATTTGCCAGAAAGTATTTTTATTCCGCCAAAAAGCACTTTTATTGTACCAAAGAGTACACTTTATTGTATCAAAAAGTGTTTTCATTGTATCAGAAATTACCTTTATAGTACCAAAAAGTACATTTAATGTACAAAAAAGTATTTTTATTGTACCTTTTAGTACTTTTATTGTGCCAAAATGTATTTTTATTGTACATTATTTGGGTACAATGACATTAAGTACTTGTATTGTACTAAAAAGTGCATTTAATGTACCAAAAATTACTTTAATTGCTTAAAAAAGTAACTTTTTGCAAAAAAGAAAATTTATTGTACCAAAAAGAACTTTTATTGTACCAAAAAGAACTTTTATTGTACCTAAAAGTACTTAACGGTTGAGTAAAATTTATTGTACCAAAAAGCACTTTCAATGTTCCAGAAATGACTTTTGTTGTGCTAAAATGTACTTTTATTGAATAAACATGTACTTTTATTGTACCAACAAGTACTTTTATTGTATCACAAAGAACTTGCATTGTACTCAAAAGTTCTTTTATTAAACCCGAAAGCTATTTTATTATGCCAATATGTAATTTTGTTGTATCAAAAACTATTTCTTTTGTACCAAAGTCCTTTATTGTACCAAAAAGTACGTTTATTGCACCAAAATGTTCTTTTATTATGCCAAAAAGTGATTTTGTTGTACCAAAAAGTACTTATATTGTACAAAAAGATGCATTTAATGTACTAAAAAGTACTTTTACTTTACTTTACAAAAACAATAATTTAAATTTACCAATAATTAAATTTAATGTACCACAAAGTACTTTTATTGTACCTAAAAGTTGTTGTACCAAAAAGTACTTTTATTGTACAAAAAGATGCTTTTACTGTACTAAAAAGTACTTTTACTTTACTTTACAAAACAATAATTTAAATTTACCAATAATTAAATTTAATGTACCAAAAAGTACTTTTATTGTACCTAAAAGTACTTTAGTCGTACCAACAGTACATTTATTGTACCAAAAAATATATTCAATGTACCAAAAATTGTTTTTATTGTGCTAAAATGTACTTTTATTGTACCAAAAAGTGTGTACCAAATGTACATTTTAAGAACCAAAAGTACTTTAATTTTAAAAAGAAGTATTTTTACTGTACCAGTATGTACATTTTTTTTAATATAATAAACAAAAATTACTGTTATCGTACCAAAAAGTAATTTTAATGTACTAGAAATTAATTCTATTGTACCAAAAAGTACTTTTATTGTATCACAAAGTACTTGCATTGTACCCAAAAGTTCTTTTATTGTTCCAAAAAGTACATTGAATGTACCGAAAATGACTTTTATTGTACGATAAGTATTTTTATTGTATCAAAAAGTTCTTTATTGTACTAAAAAGTATTTTTATTGAACCAGAAAGTTCTTTAATTATGTCAAAAAGTTATGTTGTTGTACCAAAAAGTACTTTTATTATACAAAAAAATGCATTAAATGTGATAAAAGGTACTTTAATTGTACAAAAAATGCATTTAATGTACCAAAAAGTACTTTAATTACATTGTACTTAAGAAGTACTTATGTTGTAACAAAAAGTACATTTATTGTATCTGCTGAGTTCAATGTATTGTAGTGATGGGTACAATTTGTTGACAATGTATTTTAGTAAAATGTACCAAAAAGTACATTTATTGTATCAAATAGTATATTGTACTAAACACTACTTTTATTGAACCAGAAATTGCTATTTGTGGCTGCAGTAACATCTTCCAGTTTTCGATCGATGATATCTCATATAATATTACCAAACTCGAATGACATTTTTTTTATAGATTTCTTAACTTATCTAATGTCCCTTACATATCCTTAAACCCACATATCACAGCGGAGAGCGTAGCGTCATCGGGAGAATATTCCTCGTATATAGGTACATAACGAATCAAACAAGCTAGCAAGTTACGTTTTAACAGAATGCGGAGGTGTTATAACATTTTGCGTCACAAGCACGAGCATTTGCAAAGCACGACGAAGAATTGCCGGGCGCACAAACACACAAAGACGACCGACACTCATCATCGGCTACATTGCGTCTAAGTAACGGTATCTCGAAAAGCATTTCTAACAGTACAACGGGAACATTGAACGACGACGTATCGTAACGAAACATAAAGAAAATTATAACGCACGAACCAAGCTCATTAAATATTACACAGTTCCAAAGAGATACCGAGGAAAAAAAAAAACTACAACATATAATATCACACTTGTACTAACTCACTCCCTACTCATTTAACAACAAAACCAACAACAACGACCAGAACTCTCGCAGGCAAAGGTCTCCCCTTTGAACATACAAAGAGACACACACACACTCACAGTCACAACATATTGCCAACTACGCAAGAAAAGAAAAATCTCACAAACGAAAAAACAACAAATACGATAAATTGTTACAATTAAACGTTAACGAAACAAAAAAAAAACACTGTAATGAAATCAACTGTAACAACAAATTAAAACTTAACTAAAAGCTTCAGCCCGCAGCAACATAAGTTAACAATCCCCCACAAGGAGAAGGGAAAGAAATTTAAACCCCACAAAAAAAAAGGAAAAAAAAAACAAAAAAGAAATCAATAATTCCCCAGAGAGCGCAGTCACACACAAAAGGTTAAAGGCACTAGTAGGGGGCTGGCGCTGTGCAAAGTTGGTTGCAACAATGACCGGCCATATGTTTGACAAAAATTCTAAGAAAATCCAATAGATTCCAAGCAAAACTAAAAGAAAGAAAAAACACAAACTAGTGCATAATAATAATTTTGTACAAAAACAAAAGGAAAATTAAAAAAGTGCTGTTCAAACGTCGTTTAGTTCTGTGTGAAATTTCGATAAGAAACACCTACAATATGGTAACAATCGTCGTGGGCGGTGGAGTTTGCTGCTTGAAAACACTTGTGGCCATTATTGTAATGCTCCTAAGCATTCTGGGTCAATGCGAAATGTCAATTTATCCAGGTAAGTTAAAAATAAACGGCAACGACATTAATACAATCAACCAACCACTAACCAACAATAAAACAAACAACAAGTACAAACTAGTACTATTGAGTACATTTTGAAAAAGGGTCATTTAACACACCGCCCGGGTGGTTGGAGAGCATAGGGCGTATGGGTGACTGCAATATGGATTACTTGCAAAGACCACCCCAGCCTACCTTTGCCCACTTTCTTTAGTTCTTTAGTTAGAGGGGAAAACATAATAGTACTCGCTGTTAATGATAGTGAACAATTTTCATTTTCACAATGAATTTTTAAGTTAACCTTTGCGACCACCATATTGTGTATAATTGTTGAGAAAATTCATACTTAGTATATGTATATGATACATACATATGTATTCGTTATGTACGTATGTAGTATGTACATTTATATGCATATACATAATACATTCATACGACGACAACCACACGACGAATGCAAGCAGCCCATAGGAAGAACACACGACGACAACAAAAAAAAAAAAAACCGTCCATTCATATTATAAGGGTCCTCCCGACCCTATCCTACTATGCTCACAAAGCAACAACGCCAAAGAGAAAGAATTTCATTCTGGTCCTTTTTGCTAGTGTTGTTGCTGTTGCTGTAAACATGTGTATCTGATCCTTGTTGTTGATGTAGTTGCTGCTGTTATTTTTTCTACATTCCTTATTCCATTCCGCAGATTTTCTTAGAGATGATGATATTAGCATTGGATGTGGTACTGATGATATTTTGCTTAGGTCTGTGTATGTGTTTTTTTTTTTTGTGATGTGATGCTAATTGTACTTTAAACAGATCGTTAATAGGGTTTGATATACAAGGCCTCTGCCTAGTATTATTATAGGGCCGGCGTAAAGGGTTATTATCGAATAAGCGCTAACCGGATATACCTAAAGGATGGTTTGTTTGAACGAAAATTGCTGAGCATCATCAATTCATAACCTTTTGCTAAATTGTGGCTAACCTTAATAGCCACATTTGAATTCATTTCATGCGAAGTAATTGACGCAACAAATATTATATACCAATAATACAAAAATATTCTTTACCAAAATTTTGTGCGGAAAATATAGTACTATGTCGTCGCTGCGCCGACAAAAACAGTCATGTGTTTTTTAATTACTTTTCATGAGAGCCAAAAAACTTGAAACATTTCTCATATATTCTACACAATACCGATATTATAAACCTCCAAACTAATCAGCATATCGCGAAACGGATTTAAGAGTAAATGAACGACTGTAAGAGCTTTAAACAAAACGCATTCAAAAAAAAATTCAAAAAATTACACATAACTGATTTGGTCGGCGCAGCGACGATGTGCTTTGTCCAAAATTTTCCACTTAATATAAGCCTTAATCACTAGAAATTATAGACAAATAAAAAAAATTTGTATCCTAGATTTTCTAAACGAAATCCCATCAAGAAAAAATAAACATAAAAAACTAGGAAAAAGAAAGTAAAGAAAATATTATTGCATTTTCGCTCAGTCTATATTTAATATGTAATAATTGTAGAAATCTTAAAAATTATCCCACAATTTTTAAACCGCAATTCTAGTCATGAAAGTTTAGACTTTAAAGTCTAGATCGCAGCATAAACGAAATTTGCATTTCCAATAAAAATAAAAGGATTCTAATTTCTATCTATATTGTAACCACCGACAATAAAAATGTAAAGTCCTCTGATTTAGAAAATGAATTGTATTATGGTCCGTTTCTGGAAATTTAAATTTTATTAATCTCTTATAAGAAAATATTGTGTATATGAATATGTTTATATGCATTTGGGTATTTTTAAGTAGTATATCTATTAAGGTTTAAAAAAAATGTTCTTTCAATATAATTGTACATATTTTAATACCCTTTACTAGTAGTTAAAGAACTATCGAGCTGTGGTGTGAAAGCTTCTATCTTGTAAGCAAAGGTTAAGTTCTGAGGTGATCAAGATCGAACAAAAATAAACTCCCATATTTATTTTATCATTAGGGCATGAAATCTTATGCAAATGCATATTTTTTCGGGATATCCTAAAAAAGATACTGTTAAGTTATCTATACGAATCATGAAACTTCCTATAAAATGGTATTCATTCGTTTTTGCATATTTTAGGAACAATGTTTTTTTTTGGCATATTTATTCGCATTTTTTTATCAAATTTTACAATAAATGTATGTTTTGTTGCATAATTTTGCTTTTTTGATAAACAACCACTTTAACCAGTACAGAAATTTTAGTCAGGTAAATTAAATTAAATTTTTTTAGTATATCTATTAATGTTTAAACAAAATGTTCTTTCAATATAAATGTACATATTTTAATACCCTTTACTAGTAGTTAAAGGACTATAGAGCTGTGGTGTGCAAGCTTCTATCTTGTAAGCGAAGGTTAAGTTCTGAGGTGATCAAGATCGAACAAAAATAAACTCCCATATTTATTTTATCATTAGGCATGGAATCTTATGCAAATGCATATTTTTTTCGGGATATCCTAAAAACGATACTGTTAAGTTATCTATACGAATCATAAAACTTCTTTAAAATGGTATTCATTCATTTTTGCATATTTTAGGAACAATGTTGTTTTTGCATTTGTATGCGCATATTTTGGAAAATTTTACAATAAATGTATGTTTTGTTGCATAATTTTGCTTTTTTGATAAACAACCACTTTAAAAAGTTAAACGCATTTAACTTATTGTGGGACATCTTTGGGTAAAAGTTGCTTTAGAATTTGTTACACAATAATAGATCTAATTTGCAACAATTTTTTAAAAATGATTTTACACTGCACTCGGGGATTTTATCTAAAAAGATATGCGAGACAAAAAAATCTTTGCTCAAAGTCAATAGAAAAAACAATCAGGAACACGACAAATATAAAATTCTTCATATTCTAACCGATGCAGCGCCTACATGGTACTGGCGGCAAACAGCTTACAACGCTGTTGCATGTTACTTGCTTATTGAATTGAAGTTTATTAACAAAGTAATTTTATTCAACTGAATTCTATTATATCAAAAGAAAAAAAATATCTTTTGCTCTTGTTTTGTATTGTTGATCTATATGTGTAAATAATGAATGTGTTTTCATCGCTCGGCTCAAGATCTTTCTATTATTGCTAAAAGGAAGTGTGTCTTAATTTAGTCAAATATTATACCAAGATTTTCGAAAAATATAGCGAAGCAGTGAAAAAGCTCCATGGTTCCGATTCGATTAAAAAGTAATATTAATTTTATACGTACATATACGAATAAAAAAATAAATTTTTGGTTGTTTATGCCAAAATTCATTTAAATTTGAAATAATGTTTTAATTGCATATTTTTGAATTTTAATGCATGTTATATGCTAGTGATTATAATTATCTTTGAAATATAAAATAATGGCTGAAGTGCAGAATATGGTGCGGGAGCCCAAATAATAAAAATATGCCATCCTCCAAGTCTTGGAATCGAAACATCGGAATGGTGGGTCAAACTTGGCTTTGAGACCAATGGGGCCCGTGGGGGTCAAAAAGGGTTGTATAATGACCCCTCATGTGCGGGTTTTTCAAATGAAAGATATTTTCGAGACGAATCTAAAGGTGTATTTTTTAAGCTTCTACTGGTCTCCAAATTAGACCTATTTCTGTTGGGTCACCATTAGGGTGTTCAAAACCGAAACCGAAAACCGCGTAACCGGTTTTTTTATCCGAAACCGTATGCCGGTTTCTTCAAACATGCCAATTCCGAATACCCGGTTTTTTGATGTCGGTTAACCGGTTTTTCAAAAAGGAGTTTTTCAACAGAACATTGCTAGGTTAGTTCTATGCAAATTCTAGGCAAGGTTGTTTATACCTATCTGATGTTCTTTGGACAAATATCAAAGTAACCTTTTTGAAATTTCCAACTGCTATACAAAAATTTGTTTGCAAAATGCAGATAGATGACTGTTTTCGCTCATTTTAAAATGGATGCGAAGCCGTCCCTATTCGTATAAAATAAATTTCAATTGTCGATATTTCCTGAACTAAGCATCCATCACAAGAAAAGAGAGCTGGGATCTCATCTTGTAATGGCTGAGAAGACGTCGATATTCATTTACAACTATGTGTCCGATCACAAAAAGAAGCATAATATATGATCGCCACAATAGTTGGGAAATCACCGAGATACAGAAGAAATCTTATCTTAAAATAGGTTAGGAACTCAACTTGAAATGGGTGGCGAGCGTGTCGATATTCATATGAAAAACTTTAAGTGCAGTTTTGTCCTAGACTTAGTGTCCAAAAAGAGGCTTAATTTATGAACACCATACAATAGCTTAGAAATCACCTAGATACAGTTGGGATCTCATCTTGAAATAGATTGGGATCTCACCTTGAAATGGGCAGGAATCTGTCTAATTTCATATGAAAAACTTAGAGTGAATTTATCTCCTATACTATTGTAAAAAGGAGTCTAATTTTGGATGAAATCGATACCTTTATTATAAACCATGCTAAGTTTAAATGTAAGTTATGTAAAGGTTTTGAGTAATATAGATTCCACTTATAGGTTAAGTAAGAATTTCCTTACATCTTCTGTTTGGATGAACTTATCATCCTGAAATTCATATAGAATATAAATTGAAGAAAATTGAATTGAATAGCGATAAATTGAATTAAATAGCGATAATTAATTGCAAACATGTTAAGTTGACTTAGCATACTTTAGAATTAAGGCATCGATATTGATATGTTTTCATACATAATTTTATATTTGGATTTATCTTAAAATTAAATAATTCGGTTTTTTGCTAAATCTGGTATTTGAAAACCGAATTGTTGGAAAAGGATATTTTTCGAATAAACCGGTTTTCTGAAAAATTCAAGTATTTGAACACTATAGTCACCATCACCATTTTAAGGCAAGTAATATTAAAAAAATTAATGTGTGGAAATTTAAACTATAGGGTATTAATTATCATTCTGAACGCATTTTTTTTTTGGTTAAAAATAGGCGAAAGAAGGTCCATGGGTCCCGTATGGTCATACAATTTACACCACTGGATTTGTCTCAAAAATATCTTTTATTTCAGTACCCGCACATAGGGATCACCATAAGACCCAAGAACGCCCTTTTCGGATCTCTACGGCCCCATGTTCTTAAAAAAAGCATTGTTCTTACAGCATTGGATTCGTCTCGGACCCCTTTTTTGATCCCCCCAGGGCCCCATGGGTTTCTTCGCCAACTTTGACCTTGAATTTCGTTTCGTTTTACTGCGTATTAAGGAGGAGGTGGCATATTTTTTTCATTTTTGCCTAAATAATAAGAAATCCAGTTCAATAATTAATATTTTTAATAATTTTTTTCTTTGTTTGCAATAAATTTATACAGTCCTTGAATACGTCGTTCAAAGTCCTTCACATCAGGCTTGGTTTTCAATAGTCTTAAGTAATTGTGTGAATTTATCACTGTAACCTATTATTTTCCTTTGTGGTCCAACGAAGAAACCTGATTTCAAATTCTCTTCGGATAATTTAGGAAAGAATCCTATCAAATATTCAAAAGCTTCGGAATTATCCTTTAAATCTTTCACAAATTGTTTCATAAGATCTAACTTTATATGCACCGGCAGCATTAATATACTATTAGGGTCTAAAATTGGCTTATTTGTTTAGTTATGTTTTCCTATCTGAAACTCAATTCGGTCAGGACACGGGTATTTTGTATACCCATAAGAAAAGCTACCATTACCTAAAGTCTGCAGCTATACTCTTTGAAATATTGTATTTATCAAACTTTTGTAATTTGTATGCAAATTCACTCAAATTTAACCCTAAATAAGTTTTTTCGTAAATTCAAACATGTACAGCAAGTGGCAGAGCTAACTCCGCCATTCCCTGTGTTTCTATAATTTTTTTTTTTAAATAATGTCTCCATTATAATTTTTTTTATTTTTTTCCAAGAAACATATAACAGAATGCATATATGCATATGCATAAAAAGTTTGCAATGACTTTTGGATCAAACGGCTGAAAACTTACCCAATTTTTGAACACTTCTTTATTAACATTAAACTTCTCAAAAAAGTAACAAATTTCATAAGAAATTTAAGTATTTTAATTTCCTTCGTAACCTATGACATTTCCTTCATCATCTTTGCAAATATATGCCTTAACAATGCCTTATTACAAAGATCGCTCAATATCCTATGGAAAACTACAATTGTATTACATTTGGAAAAAGATTCCACTTATTTATTTTTTAGTAAAACCATTTATCATCCCTGTAATATGCGACTTACATTGTGATACATTGTTTATGTGACCCTCTATGGGATTTTATAGCACCAACTATCTTTGTCGTCCCCCCACCCTCCGCGCTACCATGCAATGAGGTCCTTTTTTTTGGTTTAAAACGAAGTTATAAACTAAACCAACAAGAATACAACAATGTACAATGCAAAAACGACTTGTTGTCGACATTTAGACGACTTCCGCTTTTAACTGTTTCCAATTTCAATGTAAGGAAAAAGAGGAACATCACACAGCCACCGCAGCAGCAGCAGTAGTAGCTCCGAATGGCACTTTGTGCAGTAGTATGAATCCTCCAAAATATTCGTCAAGGGGTTGGGGGGTAATCGCACAAGTCAACTGGCTTTGAGGTAGGATTTTCCGCAAAGAGACCGTGTGAGTGTGCGATGCGGCTATGTGTGAGCAGCAAAAGAGGCGAAAAAAGGATGCCAGATTGGTGTTGGGGAAAAATGTGGGCCACATTGATTAATTACAATAGGAAAAGAACGATTTAGATGAAGTTAGTGTAGTTAAGAAATGTGACTATTTTTTGGTGTGTGTGTGTTGTTGGCTTTTCTAAATTTAGTTAGTGGCAAATTATGGGAAATTAAGTAAATAAAGAGGTTGGTAGCATTAACAAACATTTTTGTGGTAAATGTAAAGATATGTATGGAAATATGAGCCCATTGTATAAAAGAAACACAATTTTAATGAGATTTTTGAACCTTCCAAAAAACTCAAATAAATACTCGAATTATTTCATATATGAACTATTTAAACAACATTATGTAGTTAAACATACGACAGGCTGAAATATGCCCATTTGTAGCAACATGACTCAAATTTTAACTTGCATGTGTATTGCTTTGTGAAGTATTAGTTATATTTATCAATATATATAAAAAAATTCTCGAATTATTGCATACATGAACTATTTAGATAGGACCGGTAAAATTTTAAAATTTTACCGGTCCTGTTGTACGCCTCCGAATCTTGGGTGCTTACACAGGCAGATGCAGCTCATCTGGCGGTGTTTGAGAGAAAAATACTCCGCAAAATATATGGACCCATTTGCGTAAACGGCGAGTTTAGGATTCGGATGAACCATGAGCTGTACGAGTTATACCACGACATTGATGTCGTCAAGCGGATCAAAGTGCAACGATTACGCTGGCTAGGCCATGTCGTGAGAATGGAGGAAACTCCAGCGCGAAAGGTATTCTATCAAGACCTCGAAGGACGGCGCAAAAGAGGGAGACCGCGACTACGTTGGAAGGACCAGGTGGAGGAATCACTGACGCTGCTTGGTAGGACTGACTGGAGACGGTGCGCACAAGATCGAAGCGAATGGAAATCTTTGATCATTTCGGCCTCTGACTTAGGCACTAAGATATAAATATATATGTGTCAAGTTGTTTTAAAGGCTAATAATAATAAAAAGAACTATTTAGATAACATTAAGTAGTAAAACGTTCGAAATGCTGGGATTTACACATATGTAGCAACATGGTTCATGTTTTAACCTACATACGTAATCCGTTTGTGAAATTTAGTTATATTTATCAATATATAGAAAATGCTATAATTTATAAAAAAAGGATATGTGGAAAAATTAGCAACTACAGATGATATTTGAAAAATTCCACTAGTTCCAACAAAATTAGACATAACTTCAAGTCACTAGCTTATTTTCGTTAAAATGTAACTATGTGGCTCACATTAAAAATTAAATATGCTTGTCATGTAGTTAATTATGAGCTATATTTGTCAAATTATTAAAAATTTTATATGATATAAAAAAAGGATATATGTCAAAGTAAGCGAATAAGGGCGATAGTTAAAAATTTTAAATAGTACTTACAACATAAGACATAACCGTAAGTCGTTAGCAACTTTTAGTTGAAATGAGTCCATTCATTTGCATTTTTGAGCATCTAAGATAAGTATGTAACATAACGAGTCATATTAAAAATGAAATATGCATGGCATTTAGTTTATTAACTTAATCATGAGCTATATTTGTCAAAATATTCAAAATTTTATTTATTAGAAAAAAAGGATATGTGGCGAAGTTAGCGAATATGGACGATAGTTGACAATTTCAAATAGTACTTTTAACAACAGATATAACAACAAGTAGTTAGCAACTTTTCGTTGAAATAATTGTATTACTGGCCACTTAAGCTAAGGTTAAATACCGATATATAACAACATATGGCATATTTCGACTTAAATGTGTATCCTTTTTTTTATCTATAGGGCAGTGTTAGTAAATTTTTATAATTTATAGAAAGTGCTATTATTTATTAAAAAAAGGATATATAGCAAAGTTAGCGAATAAGGATGATAGTGGAAAATTTCAAATAGTATTTAAAACATTAGACATGACTACAAGTTGTTAGCAATTTTTTTGCTGAAATAATTTCATTCATGACCACTTAAGCTAAGGTTAAATACATATACATATCTAACAACATATCGCATATTTCGACTTAAATATGTATCCTTTTGTTAATTTATAGATTGTGGTTAGTAATTTTGAAATTTATAGAAAATTATATTATTTATTATAAAAAGGATATTTTGAAAAGTTAGCGAATAAGGATGATAGTGAAAAACTTCCAATAGTACTTACAACATTAGACATAACTAAGTACATGTTGTTAGCCACTTTTCGATTAAATAATTTCATTCATGACTTCCTCAACTAAATGTTAAATATATGTAACAAAATATAGAGTATTTCGACTTAAATGTGTTTCCTTTTGTTTATCTATAGAACATTGTTAGTAATATATGCTTATTTATAGAAAATGCCATTATTTATAAAAAAAGGATATATAGTAAAGTTAGTGAATAAGGACGATAGTGAAAAATTTCGAATAGTCTTAACAACACTTGAAATAACTACAAGTTGCTAGCACATTTACGTCAAAAAATTCCATATATTATGACCTACATAGAAAAGTTTACACAGGTTTAACAAAATAGCAAACAAATTTAATGAATGCTCAGTACAAAGTTTTGAAGGTCCTCTATGTACGAAATTGGTCCTATTTTAATTATTATAAATACTTTTTCGGTAATTTTCGTACATACAGGATGTGGTCCTTAACATTAACCAATCTTAACATGTTATCTAAATTTTTTGCCTTGTCTTATCTGACCAGGAAATGAACCTGACACCTTTAAATACCCAATTCACTGCAATTATCAAAGACCTTATACATACGACCGCCTTTTCGCCACATAAAACGCCATTTCATTTGATGTGAATAAACCGACAACAAAAAATGCGTTGAACCCTAAAAAATATCGATTTAGCAATTCACTCCGGATATTGGGATTAAGTATTTGGCTACTTGCTAAAATATGTACACAAGTAAAAGGAAATAATGTCCATAGGCGGTTAACTTGCGTTGTGTTCGTATATAGTTGCAAGACACATTTTAAAATTCTTTTAGGAAATGCGCGTCATAAATTGTATGCGCGTGTGTGTGTCTGGCTGCGTATGTACACATGTAACGGCCAAGAATTTAAGCCAACAGCCAACGGAATAAAGTGATAAAATACTTTGTGAATTTATTAATTTTCTTTTTCGATGCAAAGAATAATTCCAAAAATGCTGAAATACAAGAGAAATCACAATCAGACAACTTGAAATCGTCCTGACCGCTCGCCGACAAACAAAAGAAGAACATTCCATTTACCCCTATCTGGCAGCACTCCAAGCGCAAAATTTCCCCCCATTGCACTTTTAAGAGTAGGCTACTCAACAAACCAAAGGACAATAGGACGAACCCCAACCACCACCAAGCAACCAGCGAACAACAAGCACTTTCCCCCAAATGCCCCATGCCCGCGATTATTTGCTGCCCCAACTCTCGCTCAGTTGGTGGCTGATTGTGGTGGTTGTTGAATGTGGTGCTGACGACGACTACAACGACGACGACGATGTTGATGATGATGATAACGCTGGATCGAGGTAGGGAAGGGCATCCATAGGGACGTGGAAGAGCAAACATTACGTGCTTTCATTTCTGTTCTTTCTACGTCACAACCTGTATATCATACAAAAAAAAAATCTTTATACCATTTTTATATATATTCAACTCACACACACACTCAAACATATCTCCTTAAGTATACTCATATAGAGACAGTTTCACGCAGTATACAAAAGTGTATGTGTGTGTGTGTGTTTTGTTAGGGCATACATATTACTGCCCATTTTGTTTGCTTTTGGCCCTCTTAATAACGATTGAACTTTAGATTCCCTTATTCCTTCTCAACATCAAGAGAATATGAATAAAAATGAACAAGTGGAGTGCAGGGGAGAAAGCGCTATGTGGGGTACCTCAAAGGAGGAGAATGACTAGGACAACGGGACTTAATATTTTGATGACCCGAAATAAAACAATGTGAATTGAATCTTATGTGAAAGATCACAAAATCAAATTTAGAAGCTGTGTGTAAGTTTTGCACGAGGTTTGCTATTGAACTTTCGTTACGAGATTAAAAAAAAGACAGTTATTATAGAAAATAGGTCTTGTTTTTCTCAATTCTTAACGCAGTTTTGTATAGAAAGTAAAGTAGCGACTTCCCACGCTGTCACCATACTTTGCACATATTGATTGTATGTATCATTCAAAGAGTGGAAACCCCTTAACGCAGTATGCTGTAGTATTAAATTCGAAGTTGTATTTCGCATAAAGTGGTCCTATCAAAAATGTTATACATTTTGTGAAGGCAAAGTTCGAAAAAGGAATATGCAGCCATTAAAAGAGCCAATAAAAAAAATTAAGGACTATAAAGTTTTGATGCGGCATGATCCCCTAAGTACGGAAATGTATTGTTCCGAAAAGTACAAATAATTGTACCAAAAAGTACATTTATTGTACGGAAAAGTACAAATTCTTGTACAAAAAAGAAAATTTATTGTATAAATGAATAAAATGAATAAAACTTTTATTGTACTAAAAGTACAATTTATTGTACCAAAATGAACATTGCGTATTGTACCAAGAAGTATATTTATTGCCCAAAAAGGTACAACTTATTGTAACAAAAGTAGATTTTTGTACCAAAAAGTACATATATTGTACCAAAAAGTACATTTATTGTAACAAAATTGTACAAATTATTGTATAAAAATACCAATTTTTGTATAAATAAGTACATTTGTTGTACCAAAAGGAACATTTACCGTAACAAAAAGTATATTCATTATACTGAAACGAACTTTTATTGTACCAAAAGTACAATTTATTGCACCAAAAGTACAATTCATTGTACAAAAAAGTACAAATTATTGTACCAAAAGGTACAATTTATAGTACTTTTATTGTATCAAAAAATAAATTTATTGTACCAAAAAGTACTTCTATTGTATTGAAAGTACATTAATTGTACCAAAAAGTACTTTTTATTGTACCAAGTAGTACATATATATTCCCAAAAAGTACAATTAATTGTTCCAAAAGTAAGTTTTATTGTATCAAAAAGTACATTCAATGTACTAAAAATAAATTTTTCCACCAAAAAGTACAAATTATTATACAAAAAAGTACTTTTATTATATCAAAATGTAAATTAAATGTATTAAAAAGATTATTTATTTTACTGAATATTACTTTTATTGTACCAAAAGTACAATTTATTGTTCTATAAGTACAATTATTTCACTATAAGTACAATTTATTTCACCAAAAGTACAATTTATTGTACTATAAGTACAATTTATTGCATCAAAAGTACAATTTATTGTACCAAAAAGAACATATGCGTATTGTACCAAAAAGTACAATTTATTGTACCAAGAAGTACATTTATTGTCTAAAAAAATAAGATATATATATATTGTAACACAGGTAATTTTTATGTACCAAACCGTATTAATCATTTTACAAAAAATTCCAATTATTGTTCAAAAAAGAACTTTTATTGTACCAAAAGTACAATATATTGTACCAAATGTAAAATTTTTTGTACTAATTGAAAATTTTTTGTACCAAAAGTACAATTTATTGTACCAAAAGTAACATTTTATTTAACATAAGTACAATTTATTGCATTAAAAGTACAATTTATTGTACCAAAACGAACATATGCATATAGTACCAAAAAAGTACAATTTATTGTACCAAAAAGTACCTTTACTGTATCAAAAAGTACATTTGTTGTACCAAAAGTACTTTTTATTGTACCAAGTATTACATTTATAGTCCCAAAAGTACATTTATTGTACCAAAAAGTACTTTTTAATGTACCAAGTATTACATTTATAGTCTCAAAAAGTACAATTTATTGTAGCAAAAGTAAATTTTTTTGTACCAAAAAGTACAGTGCAATAAATGCACCAAACTGTACAAATTATTGTACAAAAAATTACAATTATTTTACTAAAAAGTAAATTTATTGTATATGGAAGTATATTTATTGTACTAAAAAGAACTTTTACTGTCAAAAAGTACAATTTATTGTACCAAAAAGTATTTTTATTGTACCCTAAGGCAAATTTATTGTATCAAAAAGTACAATTTTTTTAATTTTCCTTTACACCCCATGAATGAGGTATGGGATAGCTTTTCGCGTTGTTGTGAATTAACACGCTTTTTAGATTCACAACTAACGGCACCCACTTGTTTATCGACGAATGCGAACGTCACTGTTTGAGAAGCTCTTAACTAGACATGTCGATTGACTCGACACTTATACTGCGAAGTTGCTGTCAACAAAATTCGAGGGGAGCCGACAATGAAAGAAAATTTGTTTCTTTTTTTTTAAGATGACTGGAGCCAGGAGTTGAACCTTTGATCTTCCGCATGGTAGTCGCGTGTTCTAACCACTATGCCACGGCCGGTCCCAAAAAGTATATTTATTGTACTGAAAAGTATTTCAATTATACACAAAGAGTGCAATTTATTGTACACAAAAAGTACAATTTATTGTATCATAGTACCAAAAACTACTTTCAATGTATCAAAAAGGATCTTTGTTGTACACAAAAGTAGCAGAAAGGCTCTTATTGTGCCAATAAGTACTAGAGTAAGCGATGTCTTTTGCAAATATAATAACTATTCGAAAAAAAAGAACTTAACTGCCACATTTTTCATTCATTTATTTAAATTTTGTCATGTTCGAAAATTGTTTGTTAGTTTTTTCGTTAAACGTAAACTTACTTTTAACCGACTGTAAAATTTTCTGCCAAAACATAGACAAAATTGAGAAACTACAACTGAATAAAAAATTTAAAAAAAAATCTTTCTACTAAAATTTTTTGCTATATAATACATAACACATTTTTTTTAAAGTACATAAATATTTTATTATATTTGTCAACAAGTGTCAGCAAAGTCATATAAAATTTCGAAATTTTTCTCTTACCGTACTTATCGACTTCTGACTGTCACGTCACTATCGCCCTATACCTCAAGTACCTTTTCTGACTCCATCACATATTCTCATTAGTACCTTTAGATAAACCCTTCGACATACACGTGTGTCTGAACAACACGCCTTAACTATTATTTTGATTTGACCTCATGACTATTGAATTCCGACTATAGTTTAAGTACCGTTTTTATTCTACTTTTGATTACTTTCCCTTCCCAGAACTCAAATGATATGCGTTACAAAGTTCTATATTAGTTTTACATATCACCAATGTATAAAATTAAGTTTCATTACCTTCATTTTCTGCCATTTCCTTTTTGGCTAAAAATAGATATTACAAAAATAGTGTTGGTATTTGGTAGTGTATGTAGTAGTGGTAGCAGTAGTTTTGTACGTAGAATAGAGTTTGCTTCGTCGTTATTTACGTATTTGGTGTTTTTTTATTTTTGTGTGTGTTTTATTTCTTGTTATTACAGTTATGGACTTTAGTTAATTATATTTCAACACGTAAACGCTAATAGCGAAAAGGAAACAATGGAAAAAGTTTTCAAGAAGACGAGTACTGGCATTGGTATTGGTTTTGTTTTGTTTGGAGTTTCCTTTTTATTCAGTAGAGGTGGAGGTGGTAGTGGTGTCGTCTGACTAAAAATAGATCACTACGTCCATCGTACGTACGTACGTACGTACGTATATACATTATATTTTCTTGATTGGCTATAATGGTAGCTAACGGTATGGCTAAAGCAGCAAAGGAGGTAGGGTCTACTACTAAGTAGGCACACTGCATAAATTTTTAATCAATTTAGGAATAGATTTTTGATTTAGGATATTAATGGAGAAAACGTGCTATTATTAGATGAAGACCAACCACCACCACCATCACGATGAGTGTTGTTTGACTTTGAACTCTTTGATATGTTTTAATTATTAAGAGAGTATGTATTAGAGGGTATTTAATCTACCTAAATCATTTTTTGTCGGTTAATCAAAACAAGTTGTTGATTTTTTTGACACCTTATAAATGCAATCAGAGTTACCTATTATAACATACATATGTATGATTATTGACGTCAACAGGAATGACGTCATTTTGATTGTTTATTTATATCTAAAATGTAAATAGGTTGTTATAGATTTTGTTAAGCATTGTTTTGAAAATTGTACAATTGTATTGGAATGTAAATGTATATAAAATACTGTTACATAAACTCATTAAATATTTGTCAGAACTTGTAATAATTTGACTAGTTTACAGAAAAATGGTAATAAGAAAAGACGTTTTCGTTTTAACGGCCTCTTGAACTGTTAAGCACAAAAAATAAAAATTATGAAAAATTTTTTGGAAAAAAAAATTTATTAAAATCAAATATTAAATTTTGTAGTTTTTCCGTCGGGATTAGTTTCAGAATTTTGACATTTTGGAAAAGAAACTTCTTATAAAGCACAATATTATCTTAGTTAAGAGATAATTAACTGGTCTACGAATGTTGTAAACACAGTTTTTAAATATACACAGCTCTGTGTGCAAAATGTTAAAAAATACGCAAAAAAATATTTTTTTACAAAAAGATATTATTTCAGAACATAAAAACAAATTACCTTAAATTAGAAAAAATATTAACAAAATTTGTTTTCGTTCTTTTTGTAGCTTGTATTATATCGAAGAAATTACTGGATACTTATAAAAGTTATGACTTATTATATATATGGTGATTCATTAAGAACTTTTATTTTTAATTTTATATAACATACATAAAATAGAATTATATGTCGGGTTCTGTATTATGACGCAAGCAAACACTCACTGACATTTACTTTTTGAAGAAAAATGACAGTCAAATATTTGCCGCGACTACGTCGTTGGTGGTCTACTTGGAAGGTCTTTATAGCATTAGATTTTGACTTCATATAACATTCAGAGATGTTATATCACACGATTGAGGTAAAAAGTACTTTTATTGTACCAATAAGTAATGTTGATTTACCATTAAGTACTATTGTTGTACCAAAAAGTAATTTTATTGCACCAAAAATAACATTTCTTATAACAAAAATAATGTTATTGTACCGAAAAGTACGTTTGACATATAAATAAGTACTTGTATTGTAAGGAAGTAATTATATAGTAGCATAAAGTACTTATTGTGCTAAATATACTTTAATTGTGTCAAAAAGAACATTTATTGTTCCAGAAAGTACTTTTATTGCATCAGAAAGTAATTTTTTAATATTGTACAATAATAGTACTTTTTAGTATAGTACTATTTTGTACCTAGAAGTACCCTTTTAGTATCAAAAGCTACTTTTATTGTACAAAGAAGTATTTTATTGTACCAAAAAGTCCTTTTGTATGTACCAAAAGTAATTTTATTGTACCAAAAAGTACATTTGATACTCCGAAAAGTACAATTATAGTACCAGAAAGTATTTTTATTGTAGTAGAAAATACTTTTATAGTACCAAAGAGTACGTTTAATACTCCAAAAAGTACTTTTACTATAGCAAAAAACTAACAGTTATTGTACCAAAAAGTAAAATGTTTGTATCAGAAAGTACTTTTGTTTACCAAGAAGTACATCTTTTATACCAGAAAGTACTTTTATTGTAGTAGAAAGTACTTTTTGTACACCAAAAAGTACTTTTTTTGTACCAATAAGTAATTTTAAAGTACCAAAACGTACATTCAATTGTCCAAAAATTACATTTTTAGTATCAAAAAGTACTTTTATTGTACCAGAAAGTACTTTTTTTATGTACCAAAAGTAATTTTATTGTACCAAAAAGTACATTTGATACTCCGAAAAGTACAATTATTGTACCAGAAAGTACTTTTATTGTGCCAGAAAGTATTTTTATTGTAGTAGAAAGTACTTTTATAGTATCAAAGAGTACATTTAATACTCGAAAAAGTACTTTTACTATAGCAAAAAACTAACAGTTATTGTACCGAAAAGTAAATTGTTTGTATCAGAAAGTACTTTTGTTTACCAAGAAGTACATCTTTTATATCAGAAAGTACTTTTATTGTAGTAGAAAGTACCTTTTTATACCAAAAAGTACTTTTATAGTACCAAAAAGTGCTTTTGTAGTACCAAAACTACTTTTACTGTAACAAAAAGTACATTTGATTTTCTGAAAATTACAATTATTGTACCAGAAAGTACTTTTTTTACCAAAAGTAATTTTATTATACCAACAAGTACATTTAATACTTCAAAAAGTGCTCTTAATGTATCAAAGAATACTTTTGTGCACCAGAAAGTACTTTTACTGTAATAGAAAGTACTTTTTATTTACCAAAACGTACTTATGTAGTACCAAAAAGTACTTTTGTGCCAAAGAGTACATTTAATACTCAAAAAAGTACTTTTACTATAGCAAAAGATTAACAGTTATTGTACCAGAAAGTAAAATGTTTGTACCAGAAAGCGCTTTTGTTTACCAAAAAGTAATTTTATACTACCAAAATTACATTTTATACTGCAAAAAGTACATTTAGTATATTTAATTTAATTTTTGTACCAAAAAGTACATCTTTTATACCACTTTTACTTTTACTTTTATTGTAGTAGAAAGTACCTTTTTATACCAAAAAGTACTTTTATAGTACCAAAAAGTGCTTTTGTAGTACCAAACCTACTTTTACTGTAACATAAAGTACATTTGATTTTCTGAAAAGTACAATTATTGTACCAGAAAGTGCTTTTTTACCAAAAGTAATTTTATTATACCAAAAAGTACCTTTAATACTTCAAAAAGGGCTTTTATTGTGTCAAAGCATACTTTTTTTGCACCAGAAAGTACTTTTAGTGTAATAGAAAGTACTTTTTATTCACTTTTTATGTACCAAAAAGTACATTTGATTTTCCGAAAAGTAAAATAATTGTACCAGGAAGGACTTTTATTGTGCCATTAAGTGTTTGTTATGTAACAAAATGTACATTTATTGTACAGAAAGTGATTTTATTGTGCCAAAAAGTTATTTTATTGTACCAAAAGAAGCATTTTATATACAATAAAATACTTTTACTTAACCAAAACGTTAATTTAACACTCCAAAAAGTACTTTTTTTGAACCAAAAAGTACCTCTATTTTACCAGAAAGTGATTTAGTTGGGCCGAAAAGTACTTTTATTGTACCAGAAAAGCACATTTAATATATAAGAAAGTACTTTTATTGTACTAAAAAGTACATTTATACCTCCAAAAAGTACTTTTATAATACAAAGATGTAATTTTATTGTACCAAAAAGTACTTTTATAGAGCAAAAAAATACTTTTATAGTGCCAAAAAGTACTTTTACTGTACCAAAAAGTACATTTGTTGCTTTTATAATACCAAGATGTAATTTTATTGTACCAAAAAGTACTTTTATTGTACAAAAAAATACTTTTATAGTACCAAAAAGTACTTTTACTGTACCAAAAAGTATATTTGTTGCTCCGAGAATTACAATTATTGTACCAGAAAGTGCTTTTATAGTGCCATAAAGTGTTTTTAATGTACCAAAGTGTACATTTATTGTAACAAGAAATACTTTTATTGTACGAGAAAGTGATTTTATTGTGCCAAAAAGTACTTTTATTGTACCAAAAAGTACATTTAATATGCCAAATAGTACTTTTTTGTACCAAAAAATACATTTAACACTCCAAAAAGTACTTTCATTGTGCATAAAAGTGTTTTTATTGCACCAAAAAGTACTTTTATTGTAAAAGTACTTTTTTTAAACCAGAAACGCTCCAAAAAAGTACTTTTATTGGACCAAACAGTACTTTTTTATACAAAAAATGCTTTATTTGTATCAAAATGTAAATTTCTTTTAGCGAAACGTACATTTGATGTAAAAAAGTACTATTATTGTACCAAAAAGTACATTTAATCTAGCAAAAATCAATTTTATTGCTCCGAAAAGTAATTAAAAGTACACTTATTTTACCAAAAAGTATATTAACTGTATCAAAAAGCTTAAACTACAGAGATTTTATCTTAACTTGTTGGTATTACCGATTTTTTTTTTTTTGGAAATTGTGCTATGATATGCAATCCCTTGACTTAAACATTTATACGACTTATCTCTAATTCTTCTCTCTCTCTCTTCCTTCTTTCCCTTTGCAGGACTTCGCCGTCGACCTTTACAGCCGGCGCAAAGTTCCTCGTACGAAGTCAATTCAGATTTTCTCACCCAGTTAATGGAAGAGAATGCCCGTCGGCGTTTGCAGCAACAATTTGAGCTACATCTAGAGCTGATTAACAAAAAGCTAATGCATCAGCGGCAGCGAGAGGAACGTTTGCGAGAACGTTATCGCCAACAACAATTGGCGGCCATGGCTGCCGAAAATGATGATGACTATGATTATGTGCGCAAGTTTAAGGAAACCGCCGACATCAACAACAACAACAACAATCCACAAAACAACTTGATCAACAGCAACAACAATATCGATAATAACAACGGCAACATCAACAACAACAACAACAACATGCTCTACGAACAATATGATAACACAAATCAAGATTTCAGTTACAAATATCCCACTGTGCAAAATATGCCCAACATGCGAGATCGCATTAACTTTGCAGTGAATCCCAACGATCCTCGTTATTACGAAGCAGAAGATGAAAATGCTGGCGGTTATCTGGTCGATAACATCGAAGCGAGCAGTGCGATACAACAACTGAGAGACGAAGATGCCGGCGAAGAGGATGATATCGGTGTTGAAGTGGACAAGGAGGAAGATTTGGATTCTCAAGTGTTGGAAGACTACGAAGAGTATACGCCGCAGGACGAAACAGGCATTGTAGTGAATACTAAGTTGAATGCTAAACCTGGTGAAGATACTACAACAATGATTTTGCCACCACCCCAACAAGCGAGTATGGCGGGTCAGGGTCAGGGCAACGCGAACTTCCACCGAATCAAACCACAATCTGCGTCCGCGGCCGCTGCCGCTGGAGTGAATACAGGAAATGTCAAACAATTACAGAGTGGCGTAGCACCAGCACGTCAAGATATGACCACACTTATTGATAAACTACAACCTAAAAACAACCAACTTCCACAAACGCTAGATGGCTCAGGTGAGGCTGGTCACATGGTGGTGCGTGAACACTTGGGCATGAAGGGTGAAATGGGCATGTATGTGGTGGCCTTGATAGCGGGCGTAAGTGCAGCTGCCACTGTGGGACTATTTGTGCTGGGCATAGCATGGTATACGTAAGTATAGTTGTAAAACTTTTGACTGCGGAATAGAAAATGTTATGTTTTACGATTTACAGATTCCACAATCGAAGTAAAGCAGCGGCAGATGTCGATTATCCCGCTTATGGTGTTACAGGTCCCAATAAGGACATTTCGCCATCGGGTGATCGTAAATTGGCTCAAAGTGCTCAAATGTATCATTATCAACACCAGAAGCAACAGATAATTGCTATGGAAAATCGTCAAAATAACGAAGAGAATTGTGAAATGTCCTATGTGGAAAGTGATGACGACAATGAGGAGGGCGATTATACAGTATATGAGTGTCCAGGCTTAGCACCGGTAAGTACTTCAATGAGAGGGGAAAAAGGAAGTGAACATTATAAATTATCTCTTTACTAAAAAAATAAAAAAAATATAAAAAATTGTTTAAAAATGTTGGAAACATATAAAATTTATTCTAAGAGGATCGTATGTAACGGGTGAACTCAAAAACTACTGAGCCGATTTAAATAAGTTTTGTATCAGTATCACAATTTGATTTGATAAGAGAATGGTACAATTAAATAGGTTTTTTTCCAAACGTGTAGAATGTATGTAACGGGTAAACTTAGAAACAACAGAAACGATTTCTGTGTGCTTAATTCTATCTCTCTTGGGGCAATATATGTATATGTTTGCAATGGCCCCTCCGCCCTTTTATCGAAAATAAAAATTTCCTTATAAAAATATAAATTTGTAGTTCGTGTTGTCGAGTACTATCAGGCTATGAAATTTTATCTTTCTGGATTAAAAAATGTTTTAGTCAAGGAACCGGCCGTGGAATAGTGGTTAGAACACGCGACTACCATGCGGGAGATCATAGGTTCAAATTCTTGGCTCCAGTAAAAAAAAATTTCATTGTCGGCTCCCCTCGAATGTTGTCGACAGCAACTTCGCAGTATTAGTGTCGAGTCAATCGGCATGTTTAGTAAGAGCTTCTCAAATAGTGACGTTCGCATTCGTCGATAAACAAGTAAGTGCCGTTAGTTGTGAATCTAAAAATAGAAATCGTGTTAATTCATAACAACCTTATTCATGGGATGTAAATTGCCAAGCCAATTATCAAATTATCTCTCTAGCGACAGCAGCTGATTTCATAAAAAAAAATTAAAGATATAAAAAAAATTGTAGGTATGATCTGAGAAACAGTTGGGGTTGTACAAATATTAGAGGTCGGGCATACATTTGACTCTTCCAGGGGCACCTTTAGGGCAGTTAGGAGCAAATTTTATAAAAAGTTTATTTTTGTATGGAAGCCCTCTTAGGGGCAGAAAAAATGTTAGGAGGGAAAAATGACTGGGGGTCGGTCACACATAGGGGCGATTCCGGGACAGTTACGGGGCTTGTTGTAGATATTTTCACCAATATGAAAAGTTTCTCTTTAAAAATCGGGGGCTCGATTTTGATTTTAGACCCATGGTCTCTTGGGCAAATTTTCTCAGAATTCATATAAGATTACGAAGCTGACAACCTCTTGGTGGAGAAAAAATTTACCCACTCTAATATATATATTTTATATTTTTTCTTTAATTTCCAGACTGGCGAAATGGAGGTGAAAAATCCTTTATTCTTGGATGACACCCCCGTCACACCCTCATTGGGCAATCATCCCATAACTCAGGTTTCGGCTCAACAGCCTTCGGTCAAGAAGATTTTTGAAAAATCCCAACAACAACAACAGCAGCAGCAACAACAACAATCTACAACTACAAGTGCTGCAGCAACAGTAGCAGCAGCAGCAGCACCTGCAGCTTCTTCATCCGCTTCCGCAACAGCAACAGGAAATAATGTGGCAGCGTCTTCCGATGACAAAAAACAAAAGAAATCAAAGAAATAAGTGAAGTAAAAAACGGAAAAAAAAACTAAAACAAATTAAATTTAAACTTTTTGCTTTAATAAAAACATACCAAAAACAAGAAAGAGAGAGAGAGACAACATAAGCTTTTGGAGTATAAGATTTTCAAAGGAAACAAGGGACAATATTAAAAAAAAATAAAGTAAACACACTCACAAAATTAAAAAATGGCGGCAACATTGATAAAAAGAGTAACTAAAGCTTATTGTTTAAAATTTAAACTTAAAATTTATTTAAATTAAACTTCAAATTAATAACCTTATTTTATATTATACAGTGTGTTTAATGTGTTATGTAGGCAAATATTAGAAATGTGAAACATTTACACACAATTGAAAGTTTTAAAAACATTATTTTTTTTTATACTTTGTTTCTTAATAAAATTTTTAAGGGGAAACCAGTTTGAATTAATAATAGTATTGTAAAGTCACCTAGAGAGTGTGTATGAATAAAGATCGAACTATGTAAAAAGTTACGGAAATTAAAAATTTTCAATAATAATGTGCAACACATTCGTTGGCAATTTCTTAGAATCGCAAATAAGTAGCAGGCCAGGTTTAAGAAACCCTCCAAAGTGGATGTTAGCAAAACTTTATTTATGTTTTTTTTTTTCTAAAATGTTTTAATTTTTTTTTTAGCTAAAAAATAATGACCAGATTTAAGGCTGGACACATTATGCGGTTCACCAATAGTAACTGAACTTCTGAAAATCCTATAGTCCTTAGGCTCTACTTCTCCTCCTCTCTGTTATCCATAGCTAATTCCTAACCTATTTTCCAAAACAAAAAAAAAAAGCAAAACCTTACGATAACTTTGTATATGTTAGAATGACGACTGATGTCTGAGATAAATAATTTTTTCTTGTAATTTATTAAAACAAACCAAAAAACATTTGTAAATCTAATTTTGTTTTTCTCTAACAGCAAATGCAAATGTAACCAATTGTTGGTTATTAAAGAGAATTGAATAACAAAAATTGAAAATATTGAGTAAAACTCGTTATAATCGATCATAATAAGCGAAACAAATAAATTTATAAACAAATTAACAAAGAAACAGTCAACAAATGTTTAAAGCTGACAATGCTGACAAGCAAGGAAAGGAATATAATTCCTGGAAAGCATAATTGAACAATTCTTTAAGCTGAAATATTTTTGTTTTTTCATATTCTTTCTTCTTTTTTATATGTTCTAAGCCTATCCTCCTATCACCTCCTCAATTAATTTTATACAATCTACTATAGATTAAGTTAACATTTTCTCTCCACATTTCTTCCTTAACTGTAAGTAAAAAACAATTATGAACAAAACCAAAAAAAAAACAACAAAAAACAAAAACTCTATCTCAATGTTAAGCCTCGTCGATAACGAATCATTCCGAAATATTCAAAATATTTTCCTAAAAAATCACACAAACACAAGTCATACACATACACCCATACTTATGTATAACAACACTATAAAACTTACTTCTATTACTACTACTACTAATACACCATACATTAATTACACCACACACTTTTAACAACAGTTTATCCGAGCCTCTCTAACTTTCTCATCTTTAAAAAGCTTTATTTAACTACAAAATCAAATACAAAAGAAAATAAACATTTGCCTTCATGACATTTAAATACGAGAACATAACCTACAAAGAAACTAACAAAATGACATAAACAAAAAATACTATCATGCGACAAATTATGTGTTATATAAGTATATATATAAATATAAATATTAAAAAAAAACAAACAAATGTGTGTATATGAATTATAAAAACCCTAACAAAAGGAAAACAAAAACAAAATAAATTGTTGTAAGACTCTAAAAATTTTATACAGCTGATGGGAGCAATGCAATATTTTTTTTTAAACTAATACATATAACATTTAATATACCGTTTAAACATTGTGGTTTCGTGAAATGCTTATACAGATGTTTTATGAAAATTTTATTGCTATGAAAAAGCAGATAAAAGCAGATGATACAAGTAGTTTGTATGAAAATGTGTCAATAGAATTGATTGAAAATTATGATTTACTTTAAATTTGGCATTCTTTGCTTTATAAGCATATTTACGTGAAATCGTCGTCGTTTCTTACACAGCATATTCGGTGGCTTCATATCCTCTTCAATGAAGGATTCCTATGACTTAAATTTATATGAGATGCAGATGGTGTAGGTTTTAGGATCACAAATCACTGGATTTTAGCTTGCAATGTAAAAGAAGTTAATTCCACAATAAAATAAATAAAAAATTTAAATAACTGTTTGTAATACGACTTGTGTTCTTCGTTAAGAACGTATTCGTAACTATGAAAACAATTCCAGGATCAACAAAAATGTTATCAAGATTAACAAAATATTGCAATAATTATTTTTTTGGATTTCATACAAAATTTCTTTTCTGAAAACATTATAAAACTAAAAAAAAATTAAATGAATATATTTAATAATTTTTTAAATGTTTTTTTTTTCAAAAATATTTTGGATATTTTAATTTGTGTGATTTAAGTAAGAAATTGTCTCTTTTTATTACCATATTAATTATTATAGATTTTGTGTTTTTATTTAAAATTATATAAATATTTATTTTTTATGAGGCCCTATGTTCCTTGTAGGAACTAAAGAAATTAATAATAATAACATATTTATAGCTATTTTATAGATTTTATTTTGGAATTTTCAATTTTAAATATTTTTTCAATAATATTTTTAATATTAAATTTTTGTGGTATTAAGTAAGAAATTTATTATTACATTGCATGTTATGTTGTTATTTGAAATAATTAAAAAATTATTTTTTTCTCAATTTAAAAAATTATTTTTTTTATTTTGTAATTTTCTATTTTATTTTGTCTTTATTTTAATACACTTTTTTCTTTATTAAAAATTCATTGAAATATTTGACACTGCAAATGCTATCTAAAAGATTTCACAAATATCTTAATATTTTTTTATAAAAATAAGATAACCATTAATTATATTTTTTAATATAGTATAGACATTTTGATTGAGATTTATTTTAATCCAAAATAAAAACTGAATTCAAATTATATTTTTTATCTCGAAATATTCAAATTTTAAAATTTTTGTTGGTTTTTTTTAATATTACAAAATATTTTTTTAAAATAATAGAAAAATGGATGTTGAACATATTTATTTTTTGTACGCCATTTTTTAAATCACTTCTTAAAATTAACAATTTGAAAAACCATCTTAAATATATGGAAATAATCTGAAAATTTTTTTTATTTATTATAGAAATTGTGATATTGTCATAGTTCGGTTTGAGATCAATTCTATTGGCAATTATTTATTATTGCCAATAGGTTTTTAATCAAGAGTTTGTGAAATGTATTATGTTGACAGCAGGTTAGGCGTATGACGTCATTTCGACATTAACCACAATGTCTCGTCAGCGCCCTTTGCTGTGCCTTCTCCTCTATCATCACAAACCTTAAGGGAAGAAAGCATCTCAAAGTTAATGAGAACTTTTCCCTCCGGTGCGAAGAAAGCATCCTCGAAGCGCACAACATGCCAACATAATACACACACAAGCACTTGCCTATGCATGTGTCCATCGGACACAATTGCATAGGAGTTTTGTTGTTGACAAAGTGCCAACCCCGTTCTGTATACCTTCAGTGTATTCATCGTTTTTGATTTTATTTATTGTTGATCTGTAAAGAATTATGATATTGTCATAGTTCGGTTTGAGATCAATTCTATTGGCAATTATTTATTATTGCCAATAGGTTTTTAATCAAGAGTTTGTGAAATGTATTATGTTGACAGCAGGTTAGGCGTATGACGTCATTTCGACATTAACCACAATGTCTCGTTTTATAGAAATTTTAAATTATTTTAATTCGAAAAAAATTTAATAAAAGTTAATTTTTTTTAAATGTTTAATAAGAATTTGGTAGAATTTATTTATTTTTTGAATCGAAATATTACATTTTAACACATTAACTATAGTTTTTAACAATTTTATATTAACACTTTTTTTTGAAAAAATTTTTAGAACCAATTTTTTAAGTTGTTTTTGAAATATATTCAAACTGGTTTCCATACAAATTTTTTTTTGATCAAAAGCCTTTTTAAAATATCAAACTTAAAAATATCTTAAAAATTTATTAAAATTACAAATTTAAAAAAAAAATATTCTAAAATAATCAAAGATTTTTTATTGCAATTTTTTTTTAATTGAAATATAAATTTTGATTTATTTTAAATCGAAAAAGAAATATAAGTTAAATTTTTTTTATCGTAATTTTGATTTTAAATTTTTTATTTTATAAATTTTATTTTGTTTTTTATTTTTTAAATTTTTAAAATTGCAAATAAATTATTTTTATTTAGAAAAAGATAAAAATGTTTTTTATATATATGGTTAATTTTTAACAGTTTAAAAACTATTTAAAAATGTTTTTCTAAAAACATTCAAATTACTTTTCTTTTATTTTTTATACACAATTCGTTATTATTAAACTTGAAAATTCCCAAAAAAAAATACCTAAAATATTTTAAATGTTTTTTTTTCAAAAAAAAAAAAATAAATATGATGATAAATTTACATCAAAACCAATTTTTTAAAGTTCAGTACAAATTTCTGTTTATTTCATTCGAATTATAAATGTAAAATATTTCATTCGAATTATAAATGTTAAATATATATTAAAATATTAAATTTTTAAAAAAATTGAAGAATATAAAAAGTTTTTTTTTTATTATTTGTATTTATTTATTAAAAATAGTTTTTTATTATATGCGTAAATAATTTTTTAAGGTTTTTTGATTTATAATTCTGTTTGACATCATAATTTCTAAAAGCTTTTTATTTTTTATTGCTTGTATAATTTACAACAATTATTTTAAAAAATTATTAATTATCACTAACCAAAAAATTTTTGTTAATTAATAATAAAAATTTAAAAAATAATTTTTCAATTGAAATTTTTGAGTAAAGTTCAACGTTTGTTTACATTGCAATATATTTTCAGTATTTTAAGATTTGTTGAGTTCTATCATTTGTTTTTTGTTACAATCAGCTGTTTTGTCAAATATAATTTTGAAATATGAAATTATGACGGCACTTTGGATGCTAGGCTCCGTCTTGTTCTTGCATAGATTTTTGTGTAATATTATTTTTGTTTGACTTGCAAGACGATTGGAAATCTATATGGTTCAGATTTCGTTTATGGAAGTACTTGAGACATAGAATATTATGACAATTACATTGCTATCGAAAAACCTTCATTAGATAGAATAACTGATTTTAATATGTCAAAACAAATGTTACGAAACCCCGGACTTTATAAAGCTTAATTATTAAATACATTTCACCTACTGCCTCGAAACGGTTAATATATGGACAAGAGGAATTTTGCAATCCAGCGTAATATTCAAATTTTAGTGCATTAGATCAATATCTACTTGTGTCATTTGCTTTTTTTTAATAATGTTAAAACTATCTTAAATAATTAATTCCAGAAACTGAAGATTTTAACGGTATAAAGAAAGTTCTTTAAACAACATTTTCGCTCTTGAAAATTATTATAATCTTACAAATAGTCCATAATTTTTCACTATTTCCAAAAAAAACTAACAGCTGTTTTTCTCATTTATTTCTAATCAATGATCAGCTGATGCATTAGTCTTAAAAGCTTTACATGACACTTGATCAACATCATCTTAGCTCTCTCTCTCTCTCTCTATCAATAAGGTTCTCTGCGGTATTGCCCTCATCCTGTAATGTGTGTACAAAATCCTAGAAATATTGTAAAAAAACCATAAACCATAAAACCCCCAAAATCCTTAACACATATTTTGATTACAACATTAATTATTGTATAATTATAATATGAGTCTAACGATTGCTCATATTTTCTATAATTATGTACTTACCACAAATTGAGAAAATCTAAAAAAAACTTATTGTAACTATGAGAAAAACGTTAACAACATACTACAAAACAAAACCAACAAGCCAAATATTTCTAACTAAACTGGAAGATGACTTCTCCTCCTCCTCCTGCTCCTTTAAAAGCACCTAAATTATGTATTTATTTTTTAACTTTAACTTATTAACTAAATACTAAACTCTTTAAACTAAACAAGAAAAAAATTGACTTAATACCAAAAGCCTGCAATGAAACTATGTGCAGCCACCACTGTTTTTGTAGTAAACAAACAACAACAAAAAACCAAACAAAACAAAAATTTTTTATAACTTTTTTTCTATTAAGACAAGAGGAAGATATGTCAAACAAAAATACAGCTCTTATTAAATGTGTATAGATTTATTATAAATAAATTTAAAACAAAACCAAAAATCTTATATATATATATACATACATATTATTAACATTTTTTTAAACTCTAAACTCTTTTTCTCCACGTGTTTGTAAAACTTTGGCATTTCATTTTTTTAATACCAAAAAAAACGAAGAAGAAAAACAAAACAATGAAAAACTTTTTTAGATTTAACCACAAAAACCTACACTACAATTAGCATACAAATCCAAAACGATCAATTAACAACAATTTTTTGTGTTTTTTATTTTTACAAACTATATGTAATGAAAAATATGAATTGAAAATCTTTATATCCTACCAAATCTGTGTCAATTTCAAGCGATTCAATTGATTTTGTTTTGAAAGTAAAAAACTAAAACCCTCAAATTCAATTAAATCAGTCAAAAATCATTTGCTTTGCAAAATTGTAAGAAAAATTATACACTATACGAATTTGTTTAAAACCCCCTATCCCTCTCCAAAGAGATTTACTTTAAACGGACTGTTATAGCAACAAGAAAAAACTGTTACAAAAATGTTATACGTTTTATAAATAACAATACAAAAAAAAAAAAAAAAAACTTAATCATAACAACATTAAAAAAAATTCAAGCTACAAATCATTAACAAATTATTAACTAAAGAAAACAAAAACTACTAACTGAAAACTGATTAGTTTACATAACAACCAGTAATAGTAAGTTGCAACCATGATGATTTCTTTCAGGCATCATTGGTTATGTTTTATAAATTGCAGCTGTTTTATAGAATGACATTTGTTTTTTCTCATATGATCGCATTCAAAAATGTATACATCAATTAAAATTATTGCTTACACAAATCTCTTTATCAGAGATTTTATTCTATTAATTTGTCTTCTCTAATGTTACCCTAGATTTCGGCGAACAAAAAACTAAACAAAATTTTATTTCTTTGATTTTAGATAAACATAAAAAAAAAACACTTATTTTGATCTCTCTAGTATACATGCGACATAATAATCAACTGTTGAAATTAAACTTTTCAAAACTCTTGCAAAATCTATAAAGCAAACTTGTTGATACTAAATCTACTCCAAATCTCGATTGTTATTAGAAACTATTGATTAGAAACCAATAAAAAAAAAACTTAAAATGAATGGGTTTTTTTTGGGGTAAATTTCAAAGATATCTCAGTATCATCTATATACAGATAAGATTTGATTATTTTCCACAAAAAATTCCCTCTACAGAAGAAAAACTAAAAATAAAAGGCTCCAAGACAATATCAACAGGTGTTACCAAATCTTTAAAATTAAAGAACAAGTTAAACATAACAAAAAAAAAAAAACGAAAACGAAAATAAATAGCATAAATTGTAAACTCAGTCTGAGACAGTAAAAAAAGGTAAAACAAATGAAAAACCACTTTTTTAAGAAACACTACATTTTTGATTTTGCAAACAACATATAAAACAGAGTTTTGTAAATAAACACAACAACAAACGATTTAGCAACACAAACTAAAAACAATATACGATTTCCTAAACTTTAACAAATTTAATGTATTTATTTTGTCAAATGAATCATCGAATCAGCTGATGCTAAAGAAAATTAATGTAAACTGACCATATTTTCTTTTTTGTATACTTAATATCTTATGTTGGTTTGGCGGAACTTAGATTCCGTGCTTACACAAAATATGTTCTTTATTGATATTCCTTTAACAACATTTTATTATTTGTTTGAAGGAAACGTATCAGCTGATTCACAGTATATGTAAATGATGTATCACGATGGTGCTTTTTTATGTTTTTTTTTTCAATATATGTCTAAGTGTTAAGTTAAAAAATCATTCTGTTAAAATCGAATGACAGCATTTTATCGATTATAACGAATTTTTTTATTGGTCGAAAAAAATTTTCGTTAGATGACTTGTAATTTTATTAAAAATTTTGGAAAGAAGTCTACATTTTTATTATGATTGGAATACAAGGTCAGTTACCATAAATACAATTACTTTTGATACAATTCAAGTACTTTTTGGTATATTAAAAGTAAATTTTTTTTAAAACAAAAGTACTTTTTGTAAAAATTAAAGCAAGTTTTTGTACAATAAAAGTACTTTTGGTACTACTTACTTAATTTCCCTTTGCACCCCATGAATGAGGTATGGTACTTTTGGTACAATAAATGTAAATATTGATGCAATAAAAGTACTTTCTGATAAAATAAAAGTCCTTTTTGTACAACCGAAGTAAAAGTAAATTTTGGTATACTAAAAGTACCTGTTATACAATAAATGTATACTAAAAGTACCTGTTTATGCAATAAAAGTACATTCTGGTATATTAAAAGTACTTTTTGGTAAAATTAAAGTAAATTTCTTGTAGGATAAAAGTACTTTTTAGAGTAATAAAAGTACTTTTTGGGTCAATAAATGTACTTTTCGGAACAATAAAAGTACTTTTTAATAAATAAAGGTACTTTTTGGGTATATTAAAAGAACATTTTGCTATAACAAAAGTACTTTTTGTTAAAATTAAAGCAAATTTTTATACAATAAAAATACTTTTGGTACAATAAATGTAAATTTCTGGAAAATAAATGCACATTTGGTACAATAAATGTAAATTTTGGTACAATAAAAGTTATTGCTGATAATATAATTGTACTATTAAGTACAATGAAAGTA